>CAVLGL010000001.1:6587500-6935000 GCA_963668995.1 Parnassius mnemosyne | reverse complement strand
GATACAGAGGACGGACTTAACGCCGTCAGACATTCTCTACTTAAGGGGCTACTCCATGCGAACGACCTTGAGCATTTGGTGTGCCGCGCCGACTCGCTACAATATAATATCACGTAAGAAATATGTAAGGCGCCACCTACTGTAAGAACGTAGTATTTTTTCAACATCAATATACTATTTTATGGAGATACACACAGCGTACAACGATAAATGTATCACAAATTTTTTATTCGGTATATTAGTTGCATTATATTAGAGTTATGTATTCTCATATAATATTATCTAATTACGAAATTTTATAATTAATTATATATTAAAAATGAAGCATTGAAAATTGTGAGTTTAAAAGATACCTACTCACTATAGGTAAATAGATAGATAGCTCGCCTTTTGTACAAATATTTGGTGCAATAAAGAATAAATAAATAAATATGATGTTTTGCAGAGTGAGAGTAATATAGAATGAGAGTCGTGGAGGCAGTTTACAAACATAAATTGCACAAGGACAAACATCCAGACCCGGAACAATTATTTGTAGGCCATATAAATACTTGTTCCGTGCGGGATTCGAACCCGCGGCCCCCAGTGCAGCAACTGATTGCTAAGCCAGTGCGCCACGGAGCCGTCGCCGGTTTATAGCTAAAGTGACCATACGTCCCGTTTTGAACGGGACTGTCCCTTTTCTCAGTCACCTGTCCCATTGTCCCCAAACAAAGCTCCGGGACACAATTGTCCCGTAACTCGTTGGATGGAAGTATTCAAAGTCAACAATCTTCAACATAATTTTTTTTAATCGAATATATTTTGTCTCCCTGGTACAAATGCTTTTTTTATTTTGAACAAATTGTGGACGTCTGAAAGAAACACTTACGGTTCCAGTTCTAAAGGCGATGTTGTTAACAAAGGTAACAATAAAAAAACTTAAGCAGAATTTTATTCTTATTTAAAATTATTACCAACTTTATTAAAGCAAATTTAATCCACTGACAAATGTAATTAATAATTAAAAAAAATATGTTGCATTTAATAATTACCGTCTATACCGAATATAATTTTATATTGAACACTAATTGTGTAAAGTTAGTGTAAATAAACCCATGTCCTGTTTTGAGTTAAAAATTAAATGGTCACTTTAGTTTTTTTTTAGTTAAATTTAGTTTAAAAAAATTTTAGTTTATAGTAAAAAGTAGGTATATTAATACCTACTTAGATACTTTTTACCGAATTAGGGTAGAAGCCCCTAATACCAGTCATGCCCCTAATTGCAGTCTTTTCGCCTTTTTACTCCATAAATAAGATTTCTAGTAGTCTACAACTACAAATATTTTCATCTAAAAAATTCTTTGTACCCAGAGGAAACTATATTTATTCAAATATTACCTCGCAGTTTTAAACCTAACAGTGTTAAAATCAAAACAGGTACGCAACGAAAAACGATCATTTTCCTAATTATTTGACAAGTTATGATCCCGGTAAAATTATGCTTACTTTACATTATTTCATATATAGGCTTTTTGATTTGTATGAATATGACTATAGACATAGTAATGCAGTTATTTTTGTTTGAATTTACAACTTATTTATTTTCTTTTAGTGGAAATTAATGGGACTGTAATTAGATAATATAAGAAATGTATGGAGTGCATAATGTCAGCCGCCCGGCTGTTATTTGGTTTGACGTACCTAATAAGATGTACCTAATTTCAGCCACGTAATATAAATCAAAGCTGCCATAAACTGGAATAAATACCATTAATTAGATCATAACTTATTTTATAGCTAAGGGAGTTATGATCAATTCGTCTGTTTTAAAATTGGTTTTAGATTTTAAAGTTTAGCAAAAGATGTACTAGCTTTTCTCTCTGACATTCGGCGTATAGCACATCTTATGTACTCAATTATTTTTTTTTTGAAAAAGAAGGAAAACAAGCAATAAATAAAAACAAAAACGGGCCAAAAACTCATAACTGACTTTTTGACAAGACCCGGGATTCGAAACCGAGACCTCATGATCAGCACTCGCACTACTACAACCACTAGACCAACGAGGCGGTACTATACATAATAAGATATTGTGGTTGGGTGATAATATTGAATTAGCCTTTTATAGTGTAAATTATAATATTTGTCGAAATTTTAATTATGGATTCGAACCTTACATGCTAATGGTGCTTCATTTTTTTATTTGCATTTACTTCAAAGAAAATACACGCAAAAACCTTCATCGCGCAGTAAAAAACACAACAAATATATGTATAACTAATACGAAAAATTATACCCAAAACAAACGAATAATACTACCTATAATTTTTTTTTTATAGGATAAGGGTGACAAACGAGCACACAGTCTACCCGATGGCAAGTGGCAGCTGCGGCCCATAGACATCTACATCCATCCTCGTTTGCGAATCAAAATGCAGATGCGTTGTCACCCGTGAGGACTAAGATGAAATGCCTCATTTCCAGTAAAAAGGGCCTCCGGCCACCTGCACTCACCAAACGAGACGCAGAGGTAAATCTCTACTTCACGCTGGTATTCTGTGAGGTCGTGGTACCACCCCGGTTCGAGCCCGCCCATCCGTGTGACAGCAAAAGCTGCCGCGTGGCTCTACCACTGTTGATAACCTAATAAGTAATATTATTATCGACTAATATGACGTGAGTGTATGTGCTGGTCGACGCTCTAACGACACGGGCTTCGCGTCGAAGAGCTCAGGGCTCACTGACTTCAGCAAGCCCGTGAGCAGTGAATATGCCCAGATTTTAAAATAAATTCTTAATAAAATCAAATTTAGGTCTTTTGAAAAAAAATTTACTATAGAAATGTTCATTAATAAATTGCCTATCCATTGGTGTAAATCGCAAAATAAAATAATACTTACTTTACGAGGAGATGCATGTTATCAATAATAATTTCACATTTATGTGGTTTCGTTGTAAGGAGATTATATTAATATTTATTCCTTTAAAAAAAAATTGGATATAGCTTTTATGGAATCAAGATTATGTAGAAATATAATGTGTTTTTTATTTGTTGATATATCTTTTAAATAAAAAGTAGATAGCTCCTAAAAACAGCACAAATAACGACTAGCGCGACATTTTGCTCAACCTGCACCTTAAACATGAAATTAATAATATGCATGAATACACACATAACGTACATATAAATAAATTTATAAATATATATATTAAATTAAAAATTATACTGTAAATTAGCGTAAATGTAAGTATCAATTTCTTACTTATATTTTTAATGACTTTTAACAATTTGTCTGAACGGTTATCGTATCTACATACGATAACCTTTCAGGTAAATTCTTTTATTACATTTTTATGATTTTTGCTTAAAAATTTTTTAACATATCAAACAAAAAAGATCGTCTGCAGATTCTTTCGAAGTTTATTTCTCCTGTTATTTGTATTCATAGACAAGAACATTAAATTATCATCAATTAAAATCAAAATGCGGATGCATTGTCATCCCTATATATATATATATATATATATATATATATATATATATATATATATATATATATATATATATATATATATTTGCACGCATTGATTAATGAATATTAAACTTTGTCCAAACAAAGTATACCTTTCCACGTCTTTATTATTCATCGGCTTAGGTGATATGAAGGTATATAATCCCCAAAGATGCAGTGAATATTTAATTTGGACTATTCATTAAAATTCATGAAGAAAATAGTGAAATAGCAAACTAGGTCAAGAAAACCACTAAAATATGTATGCAATGACATAGTCCACCTGATGGTAAGTGGTTGCTATGGCCCATAGACATCTTCATCTATCCTCGCTTGCGAATCAAAATGCAGATGCGTTGTCACCCGTGAGGATTAAGATGGAATGCCTCTTTTCCAGTAAAAAGGGTCTCCGGTTTTCTACACTCACCATACAAAACACAGCAGCATTATGCTGCTATTTTACGCTGGTATTCTGTGAGAGCGTGGTCCTTCCCCGGTCGAGCCGACCAATTGGTGCTACAACTATACTACGAATATAGCTGCAGCATGGCTCTACCACATATAAAAATTGCTAATTAGTATCTTAGTGGCACAAATACAACCCTTGCAAAATAAAAATAAACATTTTTTTTTAATTTTGCATTTTCCAAAAAAGACCTAAAGTATTGGTTAACATCATTTCTCCAATGCGAAAGGTGAACGATACTTTAGTTTCATTGAGCAATTTGTGGCGATTTGCGCTGAAGGGAAAATCAGCAGACGATCCAACTCGCCACTTCTGTTGCAGTTTAACGAGCTTTGATATTTTCGATGACCACAAACGTAGCACAATCTGTTATAGAGATTTCACAATTTCTGTACATGGACTTAATCCTACGTATACATATTTCGGTAGTGACACATTAATTGGCTTTGCTATCGTTAAAGATCTTTACAGATGTCCTTAGTTTGTCAGTTGTAGCAAATGTGAGTTCAGTTTGAACCAATGACGTTAAATCAGGTTTTGAATAATCAATTGCATATATGCAATAATAAAAAAACAAAAGCAATAAAACTCCGTAAAGTAACAGCGCAGTACGCGAGCAACCTTACCTGGGTTTGATTTGACCAATAACATTGTAATTTACAATTTATAGTTTTGACTACCCACGTTCTCGGTGCTCAAGTGAGGAAACCTGCATGTCTAAAAATTTAAAATAATATTTTGTAGATATGTTGTGAAGTCCGCTGGCACGCAATGGGCCAGCGTGGTGGACATTTCCGCCTTTTTAAGACAACACTAGTTGAATCCTGGCTCGGGTTGAAATTAGTTACGAGAGTGCACCTGTGCTTGCGCATACACTCCGGTACTATAATCCTGTTCTGCACAAATGCGTTGACTCCCATATTCAACAATTGGTTAATTTTAATTTAAATTGAGCTACATTTTACTTAAAGTCAGATAAATAACAAAGCTAAACATCACCAATAAATACCTCGCTAAGAGTATTTGCAGATGCTATTAGTCTTATGCCCCGCGTTGTGGCAGAGTAATAGAATCAGCTCGTCGCGTGGGTGTCTTTAGAGACAACAGAGGGAACTAAAATAGGAGACACTGGACATCTTCGTGATAACATTATAAAATAGAATAAATAAAATATCCGTCATTTGTTCCTTCATACTTAGCAAGCGGTTTCACAACCGCAGTTTTGTTTTTATTTAGATGTTATCACAAATATGCTACTGCTCACTTTCTGTTTCATTTACAACGCAGTTGTTTTGTTTTTAATTAGCTGTTATCACAAATATGCTACTGCTCACTTTCTGTTTCATTTAAACCGCATTTTTTTGTTTTTAATTAGCTGTTATCAAAAATATGCTCCTGCTCACTTTCTGTTTCATTTACACCGCATTTTTTTGTTTTTAATTAGCTGTTATCACAAATATGCTACTGCTTACTTTCTGTTTCATTTACATCGCAGTTGTTTTGTTTTTATTTAGCTGTTATCAGATATATGCTACTGTTCACTTTCTGTTTCATTTACACCGCAGTTGTTTTGTTTTTATTTAGCTGTTATTAAAAATATGCTACTGCTTACTTTCTATTTCATTTACACTGCAGTTGTTTTGTTTTCATTTAGCTGTTATCAGAAATATGCTCCTACTCACTTTCTGTTTCATTTACACCGCAGTTATTTTGTTTTTATTTAGCTGTTGTCAGATATATGCTACTGCTCACTTTCTGTTTCATTTACCTCTGTTGCTTTTTATGACACCTAAAGTATGATATGGGGGTAGAAAATATTCGTTAATAAATGAGTCGTTAATAAATGAGCTATTAAAATACTCGTTAACTATGTACGAGTATTTTAATAGCTCATTTATTATTTGTATCGTGCTCCGAAAATTTTATAAGCCATTATGAATATCATTGCTTATTAACTAACTATTATTGCTATTACAACAGACAACCCAGCAAATATATGTTTACACTCAATTTATAATAACCGATTTTATATATAAATTATGATAACATATTTTATGTAAGTATATATCGCGTAGAAGAGCCGTGGTAGCTCAGATAGTGAGCGCTCGCTGTAAGCTTCACAGTACTCGAGCAATCCGGGTCCGATCCCCACCGGCACCAATGAAATTGTTAATTGCAATATTAAGTGCTGATTTACCACGTGCTCGGCGGTGAAGGAAAACATCGTGAGGAAACCTGCATGTGTGAGAAATAAGAAAGAAAAATATTTCGAAGACATGTGAAGTTCGCTAACAGGCATTGGAGCAGCGCGGTGGACATTTCCTTGCCCTAAAACCCTCTCAGAAATGAGGGGAGGCCTGTGCCCAGTAGTAGGAGGTAAACAGGCTGCAACTTAACTTTTACTTTTACATATCGGGTAGCGGCTGTGTAAGAATGTCATGTCGTCCCGTGGGTGTTGTATTAGGTGAGAGTGGGAAGCTGATACTGAAAATGGGTAGCAGCATCTTCCTATTGTGAACTCAAAGTTTATTAAAACTACGGTAACCAACCCGCCAGCCAACCGTGGCAACTATGGCAAATATTAGGCAATCTATGGCGATGGCTTATGTTCAGTAGGGGACTTATACAGACTGTAATAAATGGATGGATACAACTAAATTTGGATATGTTTGTTAATAACAATCCTATTCTCTATTTCCATAATACATTGGTACATGTTTGTCTGAACAAATATAACATTATTTTTATGTAATTAAATTAACAAATTAATTTACAGTTGACCTGATGGTAAGTGACTACCGTAGTCCAAAAACGTCTGCAGGCCTTCAAACAAAGAAGACTACAGAAGCGTTGTCACTTCTGAGCACTAATATGGCCTCAAAGTCTGTCATTGTACTTGTTCTCTGTTCTCTACTCTTTGATGTGGATGGAGCCTACTCAAACGCACTGCTAGGTAGAACTCGAGGCTTACCATCTACAAAACTCCTACCATCTAAAAATTGTAAATAGAAGTATTCATATTCGTCAAACTTTTTTCTTTTCATCTTTGATCTATGTAATCATAAATATCATCTATCATCAACCGTAAAAATGAGATATATGATGTAACTTAGAAGGTAATTGCATTAATTTTTTACTTATAATTTATGTTACGTTAGGGCTGGATCTGAATGACAGGGTGAGATATTATGAAATAAACGTGTTTTTTGCAAGATGATGTTGTGACGGGGATTAAGAAAGGATTGCTTCGGTGGTTTGTTCATGTAGAAAGAATGAAGAAGTGACAAAGTAAAACTATGTAAATTACATAGTAAATGTCAACTACAGAGTCTGGAAGTGACGCCCTAGATGAAAGTTTATCGACCAAATTGGCAATATATTGAAAATGGGCCAGATTAGGAGTACCCCTAACCGACGGGCATGTATGCGTAGGTACATGGATGTAATAGCGACGAGAGAAGTGTGTCAGGTTCATGCCAAATGAAAGTCACTGCCTACCCCTCTGGGTGACAGGCGTGAGTGTTTATAAATTATGAAAATTATAATTTATAAGTATAAACTTGTCTAGAATTTGTTATTAAAAACCTTACAAATGTTTTATAGTAGTAAGAGTGACAAACATTGCACTTGATCGTAAATAGACGCTATCGTCTACTTCCACTGATCGTAAGTAGACGTTGCTGCCCATGTTAAAACATAACGCGTAAAAATATATAATACAGCAACTAGCACATAATTAGGATTAGACTAGATAGCCCTTTTAGTGGCAGCCCAGCCACGGTGGGTGGATTTTCAATTTACGTAGCATTCATAGTTTATTTATTTTTTATTTATTTAACTTTTTTGAACCTTATAAAATATATAAGTACAAAAGGCGGACATAATGCTTAAAGCATTCTCTGCCTGTCAACCTTGAGGAGTGGAAAAACATCGAAGGCGGTTATTATAATACATAACAGTACAGAATAAGAAATATAATGAATTTAGGATTTATAGCATATAAACATAAAAATAAAAAATACAAATACCATACATACATATACATATATATATACAAACCACATACACACATATATATATATACACAAATTCACATATAAATACATATATACACACAAATATACATATATACGTAAAAAACATATTGTGATGAAATTAGCTATTAACACAGATTAACTCGGATGATGATGCCAACTTAGGAGTTCTTTACGACTTTCAGAAAATGTTCTTTAACATACTTTTTAAATGTTACTTTGTTGGAGCGTTGTCTCAAAGTTTCAGGCAGTGCATTCCAAAGTCGCGCAGCTCGTACAGCAAACGAGGAAGAAGAGAAACCGGAACGGTGAAGTGGAATGGAGAGCGTAAGAGCCTCCGAAGAACGTAGAGGTCTATTATGCGTATCAGATAGAAATTGAAACTTACGTTTCAAATAGTCGGGACAACGATTGTCGAATAAAATAGAAAAAAGTGTGAGAAGTGTCCTAACTTGCCTCCGTTGGCGAATGGGAAGCCAATTTAGCTGAAATCTAAAGGAGGAAACATGGTCAAACTTGCGAAGACAGAAGATGAATCGGACACAGTTGTTTACGAGACGATCCAGCTTGTCTAGAAGGTTCTCATTAAGATCAGTACAACACACATCAGCATAATCAATAATGGGCAAAATAAGAGACTGCACCAGAGTTATCTTTAGCTTGACCGGAAGGAAGTTTCTAAGGCGATTTAGGGCACCCAACTTAGCAGTAACTGAAGCACTTAATGTTTGAATGTGAGTGGACCAATTGAGAGTTGAGTCCATACAGAGGCCTAGGTTTTTCACAGTGCTGGAATAAGGGATGCATGATCCATCAAACATGACAGGAGCGACAGAACAAATATCAAGTTTAGATAACTGACGAGCACTTCCTATTAAAATTGCTTGGCATTTGTTAGGATTCACTAGAATGCCAAATTTGCTAGCCCAATTGCTTAAATTTAATAAATCTGTATTAATATTGATAACAGCATTATTAATGTGATCCACATCAGTCTGAGTATAAATTTGCAAGTCGTCGGCGTAGAAATGGTAAGAACAGCAAAGTTGAGAGGAAAGGAAGTTAATAAAAATAGAGAACAATAAAGGAGATAATATTCCACCCTGTGGCACGCCAGATACAAGCTGACACCAGTCAGACAAATGATTACCAACTCGAACAGCTTGTTGGCGACCACAAATGTAGGAAGAGAACCAATTTAAAGCAATGGAGGAGAAGTTTAGATTACCGAGCATAGCGAGGAGAATATCATGGTCAACCATGTTGAAGGCATTAGAAAAGTCCACGAGAACAAGCACAGTGACCTTTCTATTCTCCAAGCCATTCCGAATGTCCTCTGTAACTTTAAGAAGTGCAGTGGTGGTGCTATGTCCGGGACGAAAGCCCGACTGAAATTGAGTGAGCAAGTTATTATTATATATAAAAGCTGATACTTGCCGGTGAACTATAGATTCCAGGATCTTTGATAAGAATGGAAGAATAGAAATAGGTCTATAATTATTGAGTTGCAAGGGGTTTGAAATTTTAGGAAGCGGAATTATATAGGCTTTACACCACAAAGAAGGAAATACCCCTGACAACAGAGAAAAATTAATGATGTGAGTAATGACTGGAAGAAAGAGTTCGAGAACTAAAGAGATCATAGCACGACTCACATTATCACAACCCACTGCTTTTGATTTAATAGAAGCAAATGTTTTACGAACATCGTTAACAGAGACAAGCGAGAATAAGAAGGGTATTTGTAAAGGTTTGGCCTTGGAATTAATTTCTAAGATTGACTGGGACTTAATAACTGGACAGAGTGAGGAACCTGTAGAAAAATAGGAATTTATGTCATTTAGAGGGAATGGGATATTATGTTTCATAGTGGAGGATTTACATAGACCAAGAGAATTAAGAAATTTCCAAGTATCCGCCGAAGAAGCACTAGATATATTGTCAAAGAAGTAACGACGCTTTGCCGCCCTTACCATTTGGTTGCAACGATTGCGAGCAATTTTGTACAAGTCCCAATTCTCATTGCTCCTGTCACGCTTAAATCTTCTGAAAGCTCGGTTGCGTCGAGTCATCGCCATGCGCACACCCTTCGTTATCCACGGAGCTGGAGGCCGCTTAGCCCTAATAGATTTCACCGGTGCATGCGCATCAAACAGTTTCAGTGTTAATTTAGTGAAAATAGATACTTTATCATCAACTGATGACGCACAATACACAGGCGAGAAGTCGATGGCCTTTGCATCAATCAGAAGCTTCGTTGGGTTAACTTTATTGTAACAGCGAACCAAAAGTACCTCGGGTTCAACTTTTGCAAACTTCAACCTATATGCAAGGTAAAGTAAATCATGACGCGAAAAGCCGGAAGCTGACAACTGACCATATTTATTGACTAGATTAGGACAGGACGTGATTATTAGATCTAGCCAGGTATCCGGGGAGTCAAGGTTATGGTGAGTAGGAGAGCAGGGAAGGATGGATAAATTTACTGAAGACAAGATATTTATGAGCTTACTTGATTGCAAAGAAGTTTTGAGGAGGTCAGTATTGAAGTCGCCCATGATAATGTGATGTGTATAGTCTGCACATACAGAATCTAAGACCATTTCTAGGCTGGAGAAGTAATCAACAGAAGGAGGACAGTAAACAACCCCAATTGCTAATTTGGAACGCCCCACCTGAATTTCCAAGAATAAATATTCAGCCGAAGCAGAGTATTGTGAAGGTGAGGATGCAATTACAGAATAACGTAAGTCGGACCGTAGATAAATTGCAACACCTCCCCCACCCTTACCTAATCTATCATTTCTAATCAAGACAAAGCCTGGTAAGCTGTAAGAAACATTTGAAAGAGAGGGCTTCAGCCAGCTTTCAGAAATTAGAATGGCCTGCACATTTGAAGAGGCAGAAGTGAAAGTATCTAAAAGGTCGGAGTAATGAGAGGGTATGCTCTGTGCATTCAAATGGCAGACTTTAAAAGAAGAGGGGAGATGTTCTAAAGATTTATCAAGCACGTTGCGGAGAGTTTCCGGCTCATCGAAAGAGTCAAGGCTTGTTGAAGAATCGTTAGCAGAATAGAATGAATCATCATCGGACATTATAAACAAATATACATAAATAAGTACAATATAAAATATAAGTAAATATCAAAATAACACGTATATATTATAATAAAAAAAAAGAAAAAGGCAATATTATGTCTACTACCAATCCCGCCGGTTAACCATAACAGAATATTTAAACAGCATTATTTTATTTTCAATTAGTGCAAAAAAAAATCTGGACATCATTGATCACAAATAACAAATCAACAACATAAGTATTAAAAACTAAGATAGTGACATCAAGCAAGCGATTATTACAAATTAGTAATTATTTAGTGAAACTTTAGTACGATATCCTAAACATAAATAACTTATTACTTACTAAATAAAAACTTAGGAGAAACACATTAAAACAAAATTCGAAAACAAACTAAAAATTAAAATTTAAAAGAAAATTAACAAAAAAAAATGGCCAGAAAATTATTGATATGGCTAAGACAAAATCCAATGCATTAACTGAATGACAGTGAGGAATAAGCTAACTAAACTAGTACAAAGAAAAAAAAAAGCTGTATGGTCGTGCGATCTTTGCCTGCATATCTGACACTGACAATATGTCAGTGTCAGTTATGCGCCGATGAATATTGTTGACATTAACAACATACTTCACTATGTTAGCAAAAGTAACATTTTTAAATAAAAACATTCAAGAAAATGAAAAAGGTACCCACCACAGAAAGAAATTCACATACCTATAGATCCACAAACAAAAGTACCTATAAGGAAATATGTAATAAACAGTGACAATATGAAGTGCGAATTGTTGGAAGTGAATAAAAACTACACAGAAAGTATGCAAACAACAATGAGGATTATTTTTTATGTCTAGCGGATCTCTTAGCCTTCGACAGCTGGTCAGATGAGGCCGCAGCTACGGAGGAAGCAGATGGACACTTCTCGCCTCTGACAGCATCATTATATTCATTGTCTGAAGCACCAACAACAGCCGAAAGGTCTTCCTCAGTAGTAATGCGATGGCGTAACCCATTATGAGTCTTTATAATAATATTTCCGTCAACAGTCCAGCAGTTGCGGATGCCCAGACGCTTTCGAGCAAGCATGAACAGAGATTGTCAATGACGTGTGAGAAACTCTGACACTACAATTGATGTGCCCTTAAGTCCAGCCTTCTTTTTCCACACCGTTGACCTCACAGCTGAATCTGAGAAGCGGACCAAGACTGGTCTGCATTTGCCGTCAACTAATTTACCTAAACGATGGCACACACTCAGAGCATTGGAATTAAAGTCTTGAATTTTAAGTTTATCAGAGAACACATTGCCAATATAGCTTGACAAGTCGCCTGTGGTATCTTCTGGAATACCATGAAACAAAAGATACTTCCTACTGTGTCTCATTTCAATTATGTCCATGGACTTTGAGCACTCTGAAATTTGTTGACGAAGGAGACCCATTATACTCCAGACTTGGGCCTTAAATTCCTGGAACTCTTCTTGAAGACGTGTCAATGTTGTTTGTGATGCAGCTGGTTTTAACTGAGATTCAAATTCAGATAGTTTTTTCATTATATTTGACTCAATAGTCAGCTGTTTTATCAAATTTTAACTCTATGGCTACTGGAATAAGAGTGTCCCAAACTTTAAAAAAAGAAAGAACTAGCTAATGGTATTGTTATTTTTCCTTTTCGTACATTTGCCTGTCTCAGTTTTAATAAAACACCTTTCGACACTGGTCTGCCGCTCGTTTTGATAGAGTGACAAAGATGAACAATATCTCATCATAATTACAGTTGTTTTTGATGTATTTGTTTATTTGTGGGACTATTATGGTGTGATCATAAAACCGCACGCATTATTTGTATTAAACAAAATCTATTTTAAAACATATTATGTCATCCCACACCATCTTTGATTTCTCACATCAATTACATAACAATGTAATTTCCAAGAAGTCTACCTACATTAGTTAATTCTTAAAACAAACCACATAGTGAATTAGAAAATTTCAAAAGGAATATATAATAAATAATAAATCTCATAGAAAAATCAACATATATACCCCTTTTTCACACGTGCTTTGTGTTCTTAAAATGCCTCTATCATAAGCATATTGCACTTATACGACAATTACATCAACTGGTTTTCTATTTCATATCAATCGTCTAGTACACGTAGTTTTTTAATAAAATTATTTTCAAGTTTTAATGCTTAAAATTATAAAGGCACTCTCACATTTTTTATCATTTGATAGACAAAGGACAAATGTAGGTACCAAACAGCCTATATCGATTTTATACTTTGTGTGATCGATTTATTTTGGGAAACATTATTATTTTTTGCCTCTGTACGTAACACTATCTCTTAATATAATAGAGCCCTAAATTTATTACACGTAAATAACAGGTAATAAGCAGGGTCGGAAAGGAACGCCCTAGACGAAGGTTTATCGACCAAATTGGCGATACATTAAAAATGGGCCAGATTAGGAGTACCCTTAACCGACGTGAGTGTATGCGTAGATATATGGATGTAAAGGAGGTGAGAGAGGTGTGTCAGGATCGCGCCAAATGGAAGTCCGCAGTCTCTGCCTGCCCCTCTGGATGACAGGCGTGAGTGTTTGTATTTTATTATTTACCCACAATGTGTTTTGCGTTCACTTTTAAATGAAACTAAAATTTCAATAACATTTACTTAAAAAAACTTTACAATAGCTATTTGATGAAAGTAAAAAATGCATGATAATATTTCGAGCGAAAAAAAAATTAAAACAATTTCATAAGCTTGATAGAACTTGTTTAACCTTAACATAACAATGTAATTTACAAGAAATTCAATACTCGAGTAACTTTTAACAAATTCTCAGCTTCTTTCAGCTTAACTTGTTTTGTAAACTTAATTATGTAAACGCGAAATTGGAACAAAATAATAATAAACCCACATCTTTGATAAGTAATAAATATTCAGGCGAAATACTATTGTACTTTTTTAACTTATTATAAGCAAATGCTTGACCACAATTCCACCTGGTGGATTACAATAAATGGTGATGAAACCCTAGGTGATGGCCTTAGCATCACTAAAGCCATTTAGCATTTCTGGTTGCGCGAACGCACACTTTTTGTTTGTTGTTCTTTATTCCTCAGCAGCTCATTTTCCCCTCGTGCCAGCCAATATTGTATAAAGTATATAGGTCTACTACACGCCGCGATCACCATTTTGTTTTGGGACCATCAAACCACGCCGCCCCACCAATGTCTATGGGCAACAGCATCTACTTACCATCAGGTGAACTGTGTGCTTGTATGTCACCCTTATTCTATAAATAATCGGCCAAGTACCATCGTTAAACAGGTTTCTAGTAGGGGATTTCAAAAGTAGGGATTCTAAAGGGGCCTTTAATTAATTTTTTTTATTAACTTATTTTTAGTAACTCCGTAGCACTGGTAGTGTTTTGGTAGCGCAGTAAAGACGCTTGGTTGTGGTGCTGCAGGGTTTGAATCTCGCACGGAACATTAATAGGCCTATTAATGGTTTTGCCGGATCTGTATGTTTATTTACGTGAAATGTGTGTATGTATAATATATGTTTGAAAAGTTTATACGCTTCCGGGACACATGCCTGCTGGTCTGACCCAATACGTGTCAACAAACTTTACATGGCCTCGATTATTTTTCTTCTCAGATATGCAAGAGAAAAAACCCTCACAAAGGAATACCAATTGCTACCAAGGAATGATCCGCAAGACTGGGTGCTACCTTCTGTTTGGGATCCTATTATAAATAGAATTAAATCCAAATCTGAGATTACTACTATAATGACTTCAAGATATAATAAGTTCTTTCTATGAAGATCGAATCAAAAGGAATAATTTTAAGCTTAAAGTAGTCGTGGTTAACTAAGACATTGGGACTTTGAACACTTCGATCCTTTCATAATCATGGGTGCTGCAAAATAGTCAAAATATAAGAAATATCAAAATAAGTCAATTAAAAGCAATAAAATCCGTAAAATAACTAGTTGTAATAAAAATATTGTATAGTTCTCTATTACATTTACTAGGTCGAGTGCTATTTCCAAATCTAGATCTACTGACGGCTGATTGAAATGCACGCGAACGCCGCACCAGGCACAAAGTAAGTAGAATAATATGAACTACTTTAAACAGGGGTTTCCAAATTACGGCTCGCAGGCTAATATCGGTCCGCCATCAAAACAAACTTGTATTATACAAAACATGAAGAAATTAACATTTGTAATTCAGAACTACAGTGTGTCTTTATGGCGAGCTAAATAGGTCTTGGCTTTTGGGGCTTGATAGAAGGAGTCTCGGCTCTTAGACTAACAATTTGGAATCCCTGACTAAAGGCTGCTGATTCAGCTGCTTTTTGAAAATTGTCTCTATGAAATGATAGAGTTGTATACGTGCAATATTCTGTTGTGGCTGCGGCATGAATGGATTTAATTTTAATTAAAATATTTGGTCTAATCATCACCAAATTCACCGAGGTAAATTTTTTGTGCTGCCAAACGCTGGTCAGGGTAGCTTATGTCTGATCATTCAAGATAGCTCTGAGATCTAGGAACGGGAACAAAGATCCTCGTAGGATGCCACTACACGACTAAACTTTATTAAAGTCAAAAAATATTTTTGCGTTTTACAATTTTCTATGAACATATTTTATAACTGAACATCTCATATGAATTTGATTGATAGATTGTGTGGCCATTAAGGCAGCACTGCAGTGCAGAGTGCAGTAGTAGAGTGTACCATAAATCAGGATAATTCTAAGTGGGATGGCATGGTAATATTTAGATTATTAACAAAATACTATTATATTATTATATATAAATTAATATTCTCGTAATAGTCGAAATAGTCTCTCGACTCCACAGCGTCAATAATTCATTCATGGGGCAATGTATACGCTATTACAACAAAGTCCCAGAAAATATACAAGGTACCTATATTACCAAGTTTAAATATTTAATTAAACAAAAACTGTATAAAAAGGGTTATTATAATATAAATTAATACATGGTTGATAATAACCCCTGGGAATGAGGTGGTTGATTCCAATCTGTTTCTAAAATAAATTTTGTAAATAGTTTGTAATAATTTATGTTGTAAAATTTATTTAAAAAAAGGTCCCGCAGGGTTTCTTGTTGGTTCTTCCCAGTACAGAGGATTTTTTAACTAGTGGTAAAGTAAAAAAAAAATACTTTTAGCAAGAATTACTTGTAATCAATATTGAATAAAAATTATTCTTCTATTTAACCTTTATTTTTTTTTTCATTATAGACTATTAAATCCCTGTGAACAAAGGCCATCCTCATAATTGCCTTATAGGGTGTTATTTGCCATAGCTGCCACGTCTTGCAGATATATTGTTTTTAAAATCTGTTCTCCTTCTTATTTTTCATTACCCTCTGTCGTTTCTTAGGATACCAGCATAGCCACTACACGGCACATTAAAAAATTATAAATATAAAACTAAACGAATTAATAAAAAATAAATACTGCAAGCATCGTTCAACACATTAAATTCTCAATTTAACGGATTATTCATGAAAAACTCAATGTATTTGTGTTCACACAGCAGTGAATATATTATGTTTATAAAATTTTGGATTCACTGGTAGAATCCGATAGATGTAGTCATGTTTTTACGAACTCAAAATTTATGATCCAAACTGACTTATATTCAGAATTTTGATAAAGTGCCAAAAAAGAATATGACGAAATTTGAGCCCATTATACATTTTATATTCACACTTTAAAAAGTCCGAAGTGAATTTGGAGTGAAACTTGTCGCGTCACCTACCGAAATGACATAACAATATCTGCCGAATCAGCTAGTTATTTTACATAGATGTAATTCGTCAAGGTGTAGAGGTTAAGTTGTATCTAATCATATTCTTAACCAATTGAAACGATAAATATCTTAGATATCAGATCAAACAAGATCTTAATTAATAAACGTATTAAATTATTGCGACTGTGAGAAAACGAGGAACATTTCTAGTAGTATATTTCTGCTCTATTCGTCATAACCTACTAATATACTTACAAAAATCTATAAATGATAATTAGAATAAATGATATAAATAAAACAAAATAACAAAATCGGTATTTTAGGAAATATTTCAGAGAGTGTGCGCATGAATTACATGATTTTATTTCTTTATCTCTTTTCCACCATCGGACAACCAGACACTCGATGAGTTTGTGAGTGATTCTCCACCTCTTTGTCGTTAACATTCTAAGTATTCGAAGTAAGCGCTTCGTCGTTTTTAATGCGTACAGCGAATGGGTGAAACGAATTGCTAGCGTATGTCTTCCCATACGGTTACAATTTGATTATCTTTTATTCAAGAGTAAATGTGCTTTTGTTAAGCAAATTTAATCCGATTCATTATCTCCGGCAACATCACCCGTCACCATGAAATGGGATACTTTTTTATGTAGAACAAGGGTAACAATTGAGTACAGTCTAAGTGATGGTAGGTGGAATCTGTGGCCCATAGATATCTACATCTATCCTTGATTAAGATTCTTAATATGCTCGTTTGGCAACCTTATGCTACAAAAAAAGGGGTGATAAACGAGTAGTTCACGTGATGGTGAGTTAATGTAACTCCTATATTTATGCTACATTAGGAATCAAAATTAAGGATGCGTTGTCTCCCCTATAACCTTTTGTGTAATGACTCGTTACCAGTAAAAAGCGTCTTCGGTTCTCTTCACATACCAACTCACTATAGGAAACAGCAGCATTATGATGCATGCTATTTCACGCAGGTATACATTGTATTCTGGTAGTATGTTCACACCTAACATACGACTTACATAAAGTCGAATTTTTGGGCTACCCTTAATCAGTTTTGCTAAAAATAAATTGTTTTCTATCATGTCAAATAATTTAAATAAAACTAGTTTTTAAGGATTTTATCGCGTACTTATTTATATTCCCGATGTTTACAGCACCCAAAGTCACGGAGAGCACTGAGGTATTTGACGTCCCAATGTCTAGAACTAAGATGTTATGCATCAGACTTTTAAAGAATAATGGCGATAAGCGAGTACACTATCCAACTAATAGTAAGTGGATGTGAAATGGACGCATATACATTTGTACTCAATAAATAATGGAAAGACAGATGCGTTGCCATCTGAGGAATAAAATGGAATTCCTCGTAGTCAGTAAATCTATTACTCTGCAAGAGTATGTTCCTACTCTTGTTGAACCGACCCATTGATGTAACAGCAAAAATATAGCTGTAGTGTGGCCATAACATGTAAAAACTTGTATTTTATATTAGCTCCACAAACCCTTCAGACTGGGACACAGTAGTGCAAGCACCGCCATTTAGTGTCAGAAATACATATGAGGGAGAACCTACCATGATGAATTTCCAGGAGGAAAAGAGTCCATACATCTAGGAAAATTTTTATTTTAGATTCATTTAACTTCATAGTTATCTCCCCTGCTTAAAGAACCCCCTCAAATTTCAAAGAAAGTCTTTGTTCATGTTCTACATTTTGTCGATACAATTTCATCTAGGGCGTCCCTTGTCGACTCTGCCGTTCACTTCTGAAACAAATTTGTTTTGTCAGTCTTTCCTCGTTCAATCTTTTTACATGAACAAACCACCGAAGCATTCCTTTCTTAATCCTGGTTACAACATCATCTTACAAACCATACTTTCACTTTTCTTATTACACGTCTAATTATTCACAGAATACCAGCGTAAAATAGCAGCTTAACACTGCTGTGTTTCGTATGGTGAGTGTAGAGAACTGGAGACCTATTTTGCTGGAAAAGAAGCATTCTATCTTAGTCCTCACGGCTGACAACGTATCCGCATTTTAATTCGCAAACGAAGATAAATGTAGATGTGAATAGGAATTTGATCTCTTTTTAATAATAAAATGCAGTAATTTGCTCAATCGACCTTTACTTGATCTCTAAATTTTACAACGACGACCGGTACAACATTTTTTAAACATACCTACACAGCTTACGGACTAATATTGGCATGAGAACTGCTAATATAATTTGACAGGCGCTTCAACATGCCCCCCGGCGTTGAAAGTCTACCTTTCAACCAGATTCTTTAGGTTCAGGAAGCGGACAAATTTTGCTAAATGATCGGCGAACTATACCAGTCGATGTTTTGATATCCGCCACCCTTGATACGCCGTCCGAGCCTGGATGGACTGCGACGATGCGACCCATCTTCCACTTTAATGGCGGTGAATTCTCCTCTTTTAGGAGTACCAGTGAATTTAACTTCAAAGAGCCTTTACAGGAACGCCATTTCATCCGCAGTTGAAGCTCTGATATATATTCCTTGCTCCATCTAGCCCAAAAATGTTGACGTAATTGTTCTATTCGTTGAAATCGGGTTAAAGAGCTTACGGATTGATCTTTATAGTCTGGTGTCGGCAAGGAAGTCAAGGGGCGTCCAATCAAAAAATGACCGGGCGTTAGTGGTAGCAAGTCTTCAGGATTCGTTGACAAAGGTGTGAGTGGTCTGGAGTTAAGTATAGCCTCAATTTGTATTAATGTGGTATTTAGTTCCTCGTAAGTCACATTACAATTGCCCAGCACTCTAACTAAATGATATTTAATGCATTTGACACCAGCCTCCGCAAGCCCAGCAAAATGGGGAGAATAAGGCGGTATGAAATGGAAATTAATTCCTTCATTTGCCATTACCTCAGATAAAGAATTACAATACGTCCTAATAAATTTTGAAATGTCATTGTATGCGCCTACAAAGGAGGTACCATTATCCGAATAAATATTAAGAGGTTTCCCTCTTCTAGACATAAATCTGCGCAAAGCTAATATGAAGGTATTGCTAGTTAAATCACCCACTAATTCAAGATGAATTGACTTAGTCGCGAAGCAAATAAAAATAGCTATATACACCTTTACAATTTTACAACCACGGCCATGGCGAGAAACAGATTGAATTGGTCCCGCATAGTCTAGTCCAATATTTTGAAATGGAAAACCAGAAAGGATGCGTTGGTGTGGTAGGTTGCCCATTATTGGAGAGATGGTTTTTCCTTTCATTCTATTACATCTTACACATTGTCGATAACAAGATCTGGCCAAATTAAGACCTCTAATCGGCCAGTACATCTCTCTTATAGTGGCCAACATTAGCTGTGGTCCCGCGTGCATTAACCTTATGTGCTCATAATTGAAGAGCAATTTGGTAAAATAATGAGTGGACTGTATAAGTATGGGATGTTTTTTCTCATAACAGTAATCGGAATTTTCAAGACGCCCTCCAACACGCATTATTTTATTATCATCGAGAAATACATTAAATTTATGCAACGGACTTTTAGTGGGTAAACTTTTATTTTTAATTAACATGGTGTATTCCTCAAATGATTCACTCTGAGATATTCTTATAATAACATTGAGTGCGGTTTGCAACTCTTGATTGCTTAGAGGACCGTGAACGGATTGCTTTCTACAATTATTAATAAAACTTAGCACATAAGCAACGGTCCGATTTAATCTAGTATATTTAGAAAAGCGTTTAAATTCAATTAATTTATTCCCACCTAAATCTTCATTGTTGCTAGAATGAAGTATTCCGTGGAGGATAACATTTGACGATTTAATCTCAGGCAACTCGTGATTAATACTTAAGAAATTTGCAGGCCAGTGAGAGACCTCTTTCTTTAAAAATTCAGGTCCTGACCACCACTTACTCATGGATGAAATATCCTTACAACTCACACCGCGAGAAATATGATCGGCCGGATTACACTCTGTTGGGACATGCCTCCACTCGCAATTTCCAGTCTTCTCTAATATTTCAGCAACCCTATTTCTGACAAAGGGTTGTAGCTTGCTAGGTAACACCTTTAACCATCCTAACACGATGGACGAATCTGTCCAAAAGAAAGTGCACTTAGCCTGTTGTCTCAGCGATGCTACAACCTTTTGGTAAAGGCGAGCTCCAACAAGTGCACCACAAAGTTCCAGTCTTGGGATTGTTATAGGTTTAAGCGGCGCGACACGACTTTTCGCCATCAATAATTGAATTAAAACCTCACCCTGATCATTAACACTACGCACATATAAACAGGCGCCATATGCTCGCTCAGAAGCGTCCGAGAAAATATGAAATTCAAACAAACTAGGCGAGTCACAAATAACACGACGTGGAATACGTAGAGTCTTTAATTTAGGTAAATCGACTATTATCTCAGCCCACATCTTGCTGATTTCTGGCGTCAACTGCTCATCCCATGACAGCTTGAGCAGCCACAACTGTTGAAGAAGCATTTTCATCTTAATTACACAGGGAGATAGAAGTCCTAGTGGATCAAAAATCTGAGAAATCACAGATAACATATCACGCTTTGTTCTACCTGAGAATAGCCCTCCTATAGGGAAACAAAGTTGGTCAGTATGTGATTGCCAACCAAGGCCTAAAGTTTTAGTCGGTTCAAAGCCACCAATATTCAAATCAAGCGGAGAAATATCATTCTTACTAACCAGTTGAGATTCATTCGACTTCCACTTTCGCAAAACCATATGAGCTGATGCAAGTGTGGAAGTCACTTTACGGCGCAAATCTGTAACCTCGTTAATATCATCCCCTCCCGTTAGCAAGTCATCAACGTAAAAATCGTGAATGATCACTTGAGCAACCTTGTCATCGGTACACTCTAAGCCTAATTGTTGGAGGCACCTAGTTGCCAAAAAGGGAGCACTAGAGGTGCCGTAAGTCACGGTGTTAAGTTGATAAGCTTGAAGCTGTTCTGAAGGGTTATCACGCCAGACAATTTGTTGCAAATAGCGGTCATCGGGATGAATGACTATTTGCCGGTACATTTTCTCAACATCAGCTGTGAGAACGTATTTGTGTAGCCGAAAGCGTAAAAGAATGGACAAAAGGTCGTCCTGTACCACGGGACCTACCATCTGTATATTATTCAAGGAAACACCCGAAGAAGTCGGACTGCTAGCATTGAAAACGACTCTTAATTTAGTAGTAGCACTACTTTCCCGAAGCACACCGTGATGTGGTATAAAATGCATCTTACGTGGTAAATTATCATTCTCACATTTCTCCATATGACCCAGACTTTCATACTCTGACATAAATTCTTTATACATTTCATAGACCTGAGATTGACCTGCTAACCTGCGCTCTAGCGATAGTAAACACTTTTTAGCTCGTGGCCAAGAATCACCTAATACGTCAGGATTATGTTTTAAGGGTATCCTCACGCAAAATCGACCATTTGCCAGTCGCGTGGTGTTTTTTAAAAAGTGTTCTTCGCATAATTTTTCTTCGTTTGAATAAAGAGACGCAGGGCTTACCTCTTCGAGGTGCCAGAAGCGTACTAATTGTTTTTGTATATCTTCATCTAAATCTTTACTAGCCTCATCTTGAAATATTCTTGTAAAATTACATTTAATAAAGTTAACCCCTTTCTTTACATATCTATAATCTATCGGACCTGACACTAACCATCCTAAGCTAGTTTCACAAAGAATCGGCTGACCGTCCCCTAATTTTAATCTCTGCGTTCCTATTAAGTCCCAAAAGACATCAGCACCTATAAGCATGTCAACGGGAGCAGGTGAGTGAAAATTAGGATCTGCCAGAGAAATATTAGATGGAATTTTTAAGTTTGACAAATTAACATATCTAGTAGGTACATTTTGGGTTATTGATGGTAGGACAAAACAATGAAGATTACTAGAGAAGTTATCATTCAATGATTTTATCGATACCTTACAAATCTTCTTGATGTGTGCCGAAGCATTATTAATACCGACTACCGACTGATTTACATTTGAGCGGGCAAACCTAGCCTTTGATATAACTCTTCAGTTATTAAACAAGCGTTACTGCCACTATCAAGAATAGCACGAGCAATATATGGACAACCATTCTTACCTATAACTTTAATTAATGCCGTCGATAACAATACGTCGCCTTGTTCACTACACGATGCAGTGCCTACCTTTGCGGATAATGACAGATGTGCGTTAGAATTGGATGACAACTGTGAGCTTGTCGAACTGTTTGTTTGTTCGAAATGACCTTGCATAACGGGCTTATTATTACCACTACTCGTGTTAGATGTATTAATATCTGTAATTGGTTTTGACTGGTAATCTGCGACGTGCACGAGAGTGTTATGCTTTCGGTGGCATATTTTGCATCCTGGCTTTTTGCAGTGATTTGCATAATGTCCTGAATTAAGACAATTGAAACATACTTTATACTCTGGCAGTAACTGTAGACGCACATCGTTACTTAATCCAAGAAACTGAGGACAACTGCTTAACTTATGGTCACCCTTACATTTAGGACACAGTTTGGCGGAAAAGGCCGAACCGTTTTTATTACCGGTATCCCGCACTGAAACCATTCCCTTAACTTTTGGAGCATATTTTATAGAAGAATTTAAACGGTTAGTAGCACCAGAGTTAGACATTTCTAGTGTTTCGATTAAATCGGCTCGATTTTTTAAAAACATCAAAAATATATCGAACGTAATAGGTGTATCTTTCTCCAAACGACCTTTAGACTCTTCCCATTCACGATATGTCTTAGCATCTAATTTTTGAGTAATAATATGAATGAGAAGTGTGTCCCATTGTTTAGTTGGCTCACCGAGAGATTCTAGTGCACGTAAATTTTTATTTATTTGGTCAATAAGACGTTTTAAGTTGACAGACAATTCTTTATTAATTGGTGCTATATTAAATAAGGCTGTCACGTGATTTTGAATTAGTAGTCTTTTATTATCATATCTATCACATAATATAGTCCATGCGACGGTGTAATTAGCTGCCGAGAATTCGATTGACTGTATTACCACAGCAGCGGGCCCTTCCAACGACGCTCTCAGATAGTAAAACTTATTTATGTCATCTATCTCGTCATTTGAATGTATGAGGCTCATGAACGTGTCATGAAACTCTAACCAATTATCATAAGAACCATTAAATTTAGGTAGTTGAATAGTGGGCAGTTTAACAAATTTATGATTGCCGGAATGAGAGCCACCGTCACTGCTTACGTCATCTGACTTAATGCAATCTGCTAAGATCCTTTTTGCAAGAGAAAGCGATTTAAAATACAGGGATTCAAAATCAGTTCGTTCTGATATCTGGGCGTCTATATTATCAGTATTACACTCGATGGATAATTGTACCTCATCATATCGTTCATACATTGACTCAATCCTACTAATACGTAATTGCAACTCATTTACCTCAGTAGCAGCCAATGAAGATACCTTCAGTGAATTTAAATAATTTGAAAAAGCTGTTATTTGTCCCTTGTAACTAGCTCGTTTCCTAATTTGCTCCTTATCTTCTGGCATGCTGGCTGGTATTGGGAGACTAGTGCAAATGCCTGAAATTTATACAAACAAGAAGTTTATATTTTATAAAATATAATTCATAAGTAGTTTTATACAATTTTGCTTACAGTTGTAAAGAAATGAAAACTAATTCCCTTACTTATTTTTCAAACTCTTAAATAATTAAACAAAATGGTACATGTACTACCTTGATATTTAACTTTATAATTAACAACAATTAAGGGTAACAAATACAATTCAGACCATCAAACAGCTTCACAGGTATGCCTTAGTATGTAATAAATAATATTATGCAATTTTTTCAATTATACACTCTCTTGACTTATTTTTTAAAAAACAGTTTAAACCAATAAAGAGAAAAAAAAAATTATAATATCGTCAATATAATTTAACTAAGCTTTATAATTTGATTTAATCATGATTTGACGGTTATTAGAAACTATATAAAACAATATTAAATGAATTTTAGCCGATTAAATACTTTAAGTTATACGTAATTATTTTATAGGTAATTTGGTACTAACCTGATAAATTAGCAGTCGATTTACACAAAATACTACCTGATAATGAGTGCTGGGTTAAATAAATTAAATAATAGTCCAATATCTAAGGGGCTAAGACTCCAGATTTCTTGGTTAAATATCTTCACTCCCTCGGTGGTATTTCCACAACGAATATTTAAGACTTCCCAAGCGTATTCCACTAAATAATATCTTGTCCAATTACGTTTTTTCAAATCCGGCTTCGATTTAGGACCATGAATAGGAATTTGATCTCTTTTTAATAATAAAATGCAGTAATTTGCTCAATCGACCTTTACTTGATCTCTAAATTTTACAACGACGACCGGTACAACATTTTTTAAACATACCTACACAGCTTACGGACTAATATTGGCATGAGAACTGCTAATATAATTTGACAGGCGCTTCAACAAGATGTCTATGGGCCACAGTAACCACTTACCATTAGGTGGACTGTGTGCTCGTTTGTCACCCTTATCCTATAAAAAAATATTTATACATTTTTACATATTTTATTTGATGAGTGTTTTCGTCGTGCTGCAACCAAAATTGCACTAATTCTAGATTTTATTAACAGAACTTCAAACCATTGACATAAAACCAAATTGCTACGTTACTTATAACCTTCAACGTAATTAACGTTGCGCCAACCGTTGCATTTCGGACGACACATCGCCAGTGATTGTACCATTGAATATTCATTGAGAAACGTCCATTTGCATCTTCATTTCTAGATACGTGGAGCTCTAACTTTGTCTGAAATGTTTGGTGCTAGCGCAAATTGCTACACAGTCTAAGTCATTATCATCATTATTTAACTGACATCATCATCATTATCTTCATATAACCGACTTATAACTCTAGACTGATATTTTGCGCCTTTCAAAACTAATTAATCGCCTCTGTTTGTTTTAGACCTAACATCAAATAAATGAACAAAATAGCAAAAACAAAAGCAATTCCAATATGTTTACTTAAAGAAAAGCTGTTACAAAATATACTAAATTTTTCCATACTTTTGTGACATTTTTAGGCTAATCGTTAAAATTTCTATAATTACTTATATCAAATAAAATATTCTATATTTTCTTACACAATATACACTTGTCAACATTCTACTGGCAATTTTTAAACTTACTGACTACCAACATCGTTATTTGATGTGCTACACTATCGTTGAAATGTACTAAGAGCGACAATGGTGCGAACGGCAAATTTTAATAGTTATTATACAAAATATTAAGGACTGGGTCCGTTGGACCCATTAGCTACTCATTAAGTGATATTTGGATACTGTGGCCTATATACATTTACATCTATCCTCGATTAAGAGTCAACACCTCGTTGAAAACTCGAATGCCTCATTTCCAGTAAAAATTTCTTTTACACTCACCATACGAAATATAATAAATATAATATAATAAATAGCAGCATTAAACTGTTATTTAACGCTGATTTGCATTGGATTCCACAACGGTTGTTGGTTCTTGAACTATATGGCTAGTCAGTTACCATTTCAGCTTACTGATCCGTTGCACTATGTCGGTTACTTCGGTTCAGCTGCGGTTATCCTCAATACGGAGACTATTGCGTTGAGACTTCGATCATAACCAAAGCTCGTTGAGCTTCCTCATAAGACTAGCACTGAAAAAACATGCCTTGGTTCTATATTATGTCTTATCTAAGCACGCACGAGTTGTATATACATTCAGTATAGAACAATTGTAGTTCGAACCGTCACGATTACACACTGGTGTAACGTAAAACTCATAATTACATGATAACACAAAAGTACGTAAACCAACAGCAACTTTAACAACTTTATATCTTACTACTTAGTTATATATATATATATATAAATATATATATATATATATATATATATATATATATATATATATATATATATATATATATATATATATATATATATCTTTTGTGTTCCCAATTCACTAGAGTCGTTGCACATTTGCTACGGAAATGGCCTAATTAATAAAAGCCGAACGAGACGTGCACAGAGAGTAAACTCTCCGGCGAAATGTTCACTGGCTTTGTAAACCAATATTTGAGTTAGCTCCCTACTAATTCAGCGTAGAATTCGTGAAATTCGTTATATACCTTTTATAATTATTGTTTTATTTAACATTAATTAATAAATCATACGGTTTTATTAATAAATTGTTTTTAGAAATATAACACACACACACACAAACACACACACACACACACACACACACACACAAACACACACACACAAACACACACACACACACACACACACACACACACACACACACACACATATATATATAATATTGGGTAGAACCAGAGGTAGGTTAATAAAAAAATAATTTTAATAAGTTTTATGTATTAATCTATTCTGAATTTAAAAAAAATCTATTTCATTCCATTTTTTATTTTTTATTTCATGATATACAGTATAACATAAAAATCTCTCACGCCCGTTACCCCGAGGGGTGGGCAGAGACTACGGACTTTCATTAGGCACGATATGATATACTTCTCTCGTTTCTTTCACATCCATATCTACGCATAAGTATATGCTCGCCAGTTAAGGGTATCATCCGTACAACCAGTGGCCTTTCTTTAATATTATATATGACGGCACCTGTACCGTTGTAGGTGCGGTGGCGTTGGTCTAGCTAGACAGAATTCTTGTAAACGACACGTGTACCGCACACCTGCGGCATTGCACCTGCGTTGCCACCCGTCCTGCTTGTATAAAACGGACGGAGCGGCCGCCGTTAAGACAGTCTTGGCTCTGACGTGGAACGGTGCGCTTGTCGTATTCCGTTACTAGATTATCCTCGACTCGTTGGATAATTAATTCGTGTAAACGAATTAATTATTATTCCTAACTACAAAACCAGTCTCTGTACTATACCCACTATACTTCCTACATCAGAAGTGGAATAAAGTCCCTGTTATCGTCTACATATAACCTTCGAATAGTGTGAGGGTTATTACGTTGGTGAAAGACTATAAGACGCCTCGCGTTATGTTTTGATGTTAAATGTCTTAATGACGTTTTTTTTGTCCTAGTTACAACTTTGACGTACAATTAAAGTGTAGAGTAAAAGTTTAAAGTGAAATGGTTTAAGCCAAAAGTTAAATCTTTTTGTTCGATTAATAATAAAAAGTACCCGCAAGTACTTTCATTATTTCTTGATGTACCTAAATATGTTAACAAATGTCAAAAGAAATGTTGGAGGCTTTCTAATTAACTTGTTCAAGTTTTGTTGTAATTTGATAGTTCACGCGAAACATGATTATCATTTGCTATATTTTGAAGTTCAAAACGTTTAAGGGTTGTACTACAATAAAGGATTAACTTTAACACGCTATGGATTGAAAAATAAAAAATATATTATTTATGTACTTTTACGTAGTAGAGTCATATCGCAGCTATATTATGGTTGGGGTGCGAAGTCAGAAGTCCTCCACGTGTGCCTGGTAGTTGCGGGTCCCTCTCGATACGTCTGGAGGGAAGAGCAGATACTGGGCCGGTGCACCATGGGCGCGGCAGTAATCTTCCTCGAGAAATGAGAAGAAATTCTTACTCCTTGGGGAATGGTACTGCCGCGGCTAATAATTCTGACATGGGGGGGGGTCCGTCCCGGACCAACGGTGCGTTCCACTGCGTGACCCTCTGATCAGCAGAGGCCATAGCAGAGGAGTGAGGGCGGGCTCGGTGTGCACTTACACTGCCTCCGGGCAGACAGTGAAGGATTCATCCTTTGCTGTCACCGCCGGTCTCGTAATCCCAGTATCGAAGTGTCGTGGATCACGTCTCGCGGCTTTGATAGGGACCGAGGGTCTTGGCTTAACCGCCCGGACCGCGAGGGAGAAAACCTCTATAAAAAGTTACCCCGAATCTCAAGCGGCGACGCACCGCGAGGGGATGGATGGCTGACGGGGTTCTATGAACAAATCAGTCGTGAGTGCGCTCCTCGCCAGGGTACCTGCAGACCCCCTGGCGAGTAATAAGTCCTCTAAATTTGCTTACCTTGGTAAGGGGTCTCTGCCAAGGTGGACCTTTAATTCCCCCATACTCGTGGGTACAAAAATGGAAAAAAAAGACAACCAAAAAACAGAAACCGCCGGCAACGGCAACGTAGAGGAGAGGAGGAACGATGCGGGGACAGAGTCCGACGCCGCATCGAACAGCGAGGGAGGCTCAGAGAGCTCCCGACAAGTGGAGCCTGGGACCGCGGCGACCAGCAAGTTCTTCCGCAAGCGGTCCAGGCGGGATGGCGACCAGGGGTCGGCATCCGGTGAAGAGGAGGTTTCGGCCCGGAAAATCACCACCAACAGGCGGGGCGGGCTGAGAGGCAAGGGGAGGGAGCTCTCTACAAATCAGAGGGCCGAACGAGAGGCAAAGCTTGCCAAGGAGGGGCGCCACCCGGACGATACGGCTCGGGAATCAGGCGAAGAAACAGATGCGACTGGCGGCTCCGAGGTGGAGCGTAAGGCCAGATTCGTAAAGGAGGTGGAGGCCGCGATCAAGGTCGTGGCCAACAAGCAAAAGTCCTCCTCGAAATTCAAGGCCATTCCCGCGGCCTCCGCCTCCATCATGGCGGCTGCGGAGGCCAACTTTGCTGGGGCTGGGCCTAATGCGGACGAGGTGGCGAAGCTGCGGGCGGACGTGGCCCGCCTGACGTCCGCCATGGAGACTCTCCAGAAGGAGAATGAGAAGCTCCGCGCAGACCTGGCCAGTCTACATGAGCCTGCCTCTCGCGCAACTCCCCAGACGCAGCCCCCAAGCCAGCCCGCGCCGGTGGAGAACCAGGTTCTGAAACTGGTCCGGCAGGAGCTGGCTGCCTTCCAGCACCGGTTCCCCGTGCTGGAGGGCATCGTCCTGCGCCCCCCCCTAGGGGCAAACAAGACGGCAGCGAGGCCGGCAACGGCTTCTTACGCGACGGTCACGGCTGCCGCATCCAGGCCGGGGCCGTCCAGCCAGCCCTCGGGTGGGGCTGCAGTTGCCCCTCCCCCCCTGAAAAGCCGGCTCCGGCAAAGCCGATACCGGCTGAACCGGCTCCGGCTAAGCCGGCGATGGGAAAGAGAGGCAAGGCGAAGGCGAAAAAGTGCAAGGTGGCAGCACAGGTGAGGGCTGCGCCAGCACCAGTGCCTGCGGCGAATGGGCCAGCGCCAGCGGCAAGCCAGCTGCCGCCGCCGCCACCGCCCCCCCAGCTCCCTACACCTCCCGCGGCAGAAGCCGGTTGGCAGGTGGTCGGGGACAAACAGAAGGGGAAGAAGGCAGCCAAAAAGACCAAAGAGCAGGAGCGGCAACGCCAGTTCAGGGCGCGCAAGATCGCGGCTAGGCTCCGCGCCCCGAAGACCGCAGCTGTAGTGATTACACTACAGCCGGACGCGGAAAAGAAGAGCGTTACCTACCGCGATCTGCTCGCGAAGGCGAATGAGGCGGTGGATCTCGGAGAGCTCGGGATCACTGGGGGCCTCCGGCTCAAAGACACCCAGACGGGGGCCCGTATGCTGGAGATCCCCGGGGAATCCAGTGGCGCGACTGCGGACGCTGTGGCTGCGAAGCTCAGAGCGTCCCTGAACGCGGACGAGGCCCGAGTGTCCAGGCCCGTCAGATGCGCAGACCTGCGCATCATGGTTCTGGACGACTCGGTATCGGAGGAGGAGTTGGTGGCCGCCGTCGCCAGGTCCGGGGGGTGCACTACTGACCAGGTCAGGTCAGGCGCCATACGCCCGGATCAACAGGGTATGCATGCCGCCACGTTGTGCTGCCCTGTTACGGCGGCCAAAACCATAGTGAAGGGCCGAAGGCTTCTGGTGGGCTGGGTCTCAGCGCAGGTTAAGCTGCTGGAGCCCAGACCTCTGAGGTGCTACCGCTGTCTGGTGGGGCATCACGTATCAGTGAAATGCTCCTCGGAGGTTGACCGCAGTGGCCTCTGCTTCCGCTGCTGTCAGCCCGGACACATATCGGCGACCTGCTGTGCCACGCCGCACTGTGATGCATGTGCGGCGACCGCAAGCCAGCCGATCACTGGACCGGAAGCAGGGCCTGCGTGTCACCCGCCAAGGCCAAGGCCGCGGGTAGGGGAGGGCCCTCCTCCGCCGCCACCGCCTCTATGGCCACCGCCGCAGCTGCAACTGCCGCCGCCGCCGCTGTCACTGTCGCCGCCGCCGCCGCCGCGACACCGACGCCTGCAGAGGGGCGCCCCGTGAAGGAAGCTGAAATGGAATGCCTATAACGGCCCCATTAAGCTTCCTTCAGGCGAATATCAACCACTGCGCCTGCGCTCAGGATCTGTTGCTCCAGAGCATGGCGCAGTGGTCGATTAACATCGCTGTTGTCGCTGAGCCGTATTTTGTCTGGCCTAGGTAGGACTGGGTGGCGGACCTTAACGGCTCAGTGGCCATCATCTCTTCGGCCGCCGCCGGTACCCCGACCCTTGAAGGTGTCAGGAGGGGTCAGGGGTGCGTAGCAGCACGGTTCGGGGAGTTCGTCGTTGTGGGGGTGTACTTCTCCCCGAACCGATCTCTCGCCGAGCTCCACAACTCTCTTGCAGAGTTGAGAGCAGTCGTCGTCGGAAGCTATCCCCTCCCCGTGCTTGTCCTCGGGGACTTCAATGCCAAGAACTTGGCTTGGGGTTCTCGTCGTACAGATGTGCGGGGTAGGATGGTGGAAGACTGGGCTCTGGAGACAGGCCTGGTCGTCTTAAATCGGGGTTCTGTCCCCACGTGTGTGCGGATGCGGGGCGAGTTGGTGGTGGACATTTCGTTCGCTAGCCCCGCTCTGTCGCCGCGTGCCATTGACTGGCGAGTCATGGAGGGGGTGGAGACCTACTTCGACCACCGGTACATCCGGTTTGACGTCTCCACCCAGCCCTCGAGCGCGCCAGTCCAACAGGCCCCGAGTGGTCCGCGTTGGGCGCTGAAGCAGCTGGACCGGGAGCTCCTCCTGGAAGCCTCGATCGTGCAGGCCTGGGTGTCATCACCGGATAGGCCTGCCGACGTCAATGATGAGGCAGGGTGGTTCCAGGAGGCCATGTCCGAGATATGTGACGTGGCAGTGCCCCGCGTCCGGCCATGAAGCGCCCGGCGCCAGGTGTATTGGTGGTCGCGTGAGCTGACGTCTCTGCGTGAGGCGTGTGTCGCCGCGCGGCACCTGTACGCCAGGCATCGCAGGCTCCGCATTCGTCCACCGAATGCGGCAGCCATTGAGGCGGAGCTGTACGAGGGATACAGAGCGGCGAAGACCGCCCTCCGGGAGGCTGTCATGCGGGCCCGTGAGGAGATGCTGGAGACTCTCGACAGAGATCCGTGGGGGCGCCCTTACAAGATGGTGCGGGATAAACTCCGCACCTGGGCCCCCCCGCTGACGCAGAGTCTCCGGCCTCAGCTCGTGGAAGACGTGGTGAGCGCTCTGTTTCCTGCGCGAGGGGAACATCGGCCCCCGCCTATGGCTCCGCCACCTGCGGTGCCGGAAGCGGAACACCGGGACGACGACGACGGCATCCCGGAAGGGACCGGGGTAGACCTGAGAGTGGCGGTACGTAGGCTCAAGGCCAGGAATACCGTCCCAGGACCCGATGGCTTGCCTGGCAAAGCCTGGGTCCTGGCCTCGGAGGCTCTCGGGCCCCGACTGGAGGGGCTCCTAAGCGCATGCTTGGAGAGAGGCCAATTCCCGCTTCGTTGGAAGACGGGGAAGCTGGTCCTCATTCGGAAGCCGGGACGCCCTGCGGACTCTCCGTCCGCATACCGGCCCGTGGTGCTGCTCGACGAGGTGGGCAAGCTCTTTGAAAGAGTCATTGCAAACCGCCTCGCCGAGCACCTTGCGGGGACGGGGCCGGATCTTGCGGAACACCAGTTTGGTTTCCGCAAGAGGCGCTCTACGGTGGACGCCATCATGCGCGTGAGAGCCCTCACGACGGGGGATGCAGTGGCCAGGGGGGGGGGGGGGGGGGGTTGTTTTGGCGGTGTCTCTCGACATCGCCAATGCCTTCAACTCCATGCCCTGGAGCTGCATTAGGGAGGCACTCCGGTATCACCGGGTGCCGACCTATCTCCGCCGTATAGTCGGGGACTATCTGACGGATAGGGCCGTCATCTACCCCGGTCGCAACGGTGAGTGGAACTGGCGAGAGATGTCGTGCGGTGTCCCACAAGGTTCGGTTCTAGGGCCGCCCCTGTGGAACATCGGTTACGACTGGGTGCTGCGCGCCGACCTCCCTACCGGCGTCAGCGTAGTTTGCTACGCTGACGACACGCTGGTACTCGCACAGGGGGGGTCATACGAGGCGGCGGCGGAAAATATGACACGCGGGGTTGCGATAGTCGTTGAGAGGATCCGGCAGCTGGGTCTTGAGGTGGCTCTGCACAAGTCCGAGGCCATGCACTTCCATGGTCCTCGGAACAGGCCTCCACCGGGATCCTCAGCGATGGTAGGAGGGGTATCCATCGGTGTCGAGTCGACGTTGAAGTACCTAGGACTCGTCCTCGACGGCCGATGGAACTTCGTTGAGCACTTCCGACGTTTGGCTCCCAAACTGGAACGGACCGGGGCTGCCTTCAGGCGGCTCCTGCCGAACCTGGGGGGGCCAAACGCCTCCTGCCGGAGGCTCTACGCGGGGATTGTGCGGTCCATGGCCCTTTACGGGGCCCCGGTGTGGGCGCGTGGTTTGGCGCGGCTTGCCGTCCACCACCTGAACGCGCCCCAAAAGGTGGTTGCCGTAAGAATGGTTCGCGGCTACCGCACGATCTCCCGCGAGGCAGCGTGCCTCCTTGCCGGATTGCCGCCATGGGATCTGGAGGCGATAGTCCTCGCGCGCCTGCACGAATGGCGCGCGGAGGCACTATGCCGGGGGGAAACCCCGCTGCCGCGGCAAGTTGTCGTGCAGCGGACAGTCTTCCGGCATGATCTCATGGCGACATGGAGAGAGCGACTGTCGCAACCCCGTGCTGGGCACGCCACTATAGCGGCGATAAGACCCCTCTTTGAGGAGTGGCTTGAGAGACGCCACGGCGTCCTCACCTTCCGCCTGACGCAGGTCCTCACCGGACACGGTGTGTTCGGGAGGTTCCTGCACCGAATCGGGCGGGAGGAAACGCCCGGGTGCTACCACTGCGAGGATCGACCGGAGGACACGGTGGAGCACACCGTAGAGGTGTGCCCTGGCTGGGCGGAGCACCGCCGTGTCCTTGTAGCGGCGATAGGCGGCGGCGACCTCTCGCGTCCGGCCCTGGTCGAAGCCATGGTCCGGAGCGAGACGGAATGGGATGCCGTCACCACCTTCTGCGAAGCAGTGATGCTAGCGAAGGAGGTGGCGGAGCGGGAGAGAGCAGCAGCTTTCCTTCCCGGCCGCCGCGGGAGACGCCCCGGGCGTCGGGGGCTACGTCGTGGCCCCCGGCCACCGTAGGCGCGGGCCTGTGGACGGCGAGCAATGGGTAGCTCGCCGTCCGTCCGTCTAACGATGACAGGCCGTGTCGACGGCGCGTTTTGTTCCACGCGCGCCTCAAAGAGCTGTCAGCAGCGTGAAGAGGCCCGCAAGGGCCGACGCCTGCCGGGGCTGCGGGCTGTTCGAAAGAGATACCGCGGCTCCGGAACGTAAGGGCACTGAAGGAACACGGCTGGTTTTTAGTCTGTAAAAGTCTGACACTCCCTTCCGCTCCACCCAGAGCGAAAGGCGTCATTTGATGATTTTCCATCCGCAAAAAAAAAAAAGCTATATTATGGTTGTCTCACGAATTGGTCGACTCGACCGGGAAAGCAGCTTAATGCAAATATGTTTCGTATGGTGTGTAGAGAACGGGAGATCCTTTTTAATGAAAAATAGGCAAATCTTTTCCATTTTAGTCCTTAGGTGACATTTTAGGTTTTATGTATGTAAATGCCACTGGTTTTATTAAAGATAAAAAAAGGACTGTATTGTCCTTTGTCACCCTTATATGTATATATAAAAACTTTAACTATAGAAACTTTTGAGTAAAACCTTCTGAGTGGCCCCACGTAAATATAAGATACCACTACAGGCCTTGTAAAGTCCACTGCTGAATGTAGGCCACCCCAGTAGATTGTATAGTAATGGAGATATTTGCTATAGTTGCCACGCTCGGTAAGCGGGTAGGCAATCGCATTTTTTTTAGTCGTTATTAGGAAGACGCTGCTGTCCATCTCCTGATTTGCCGTGTGGTAGTGGTGTAAGAATATTCAATTTATTGATTTATTATTTGTGGTTGCAGTACGAATGGGTCAGTTCAACGTGGGTAGAACCACGCTCTCACAGAATAGCAGATTAATGCTGTTGTGTATGACGTGGTGCATGTAGAGGATCGGAGACCCTTTTAACTAGAAACGAGGCATTCCATCTCAGTCCTCAGGGGTGACTACGCATCTGCATTTTGATTCTTAATTGAGGATAAATTTGGCATGTCTATCGGCCACAGCGTCCACTTACCATCAGGTGGACTATCTGTTTGTTTGTCGCCCTTATTCTGTTAAAAAGTATAGATTTTCTTAAAAAAAGTTTATTTAAGCGTTAAGAGTTTAGAAATTATATTAAATACTAGCTATGCCCGCAGCATAGCTCGCGTATATACGTTTTACTTAAAGAATTAGACGTTTAGGTATATTAAAAAAAAAATTAAACGATTTATGTCATTACTGTATGAATAAGTGGTAACAAAATGAATGCTCAAAGTTCTGAGTTGTTTGTAATAGAATTTCTGTGTAAACGACGTTAGAAGTACACAGCCAGGGCGTACAGAAAAATGTTACGAGAGCTACTAACGCGGGAAAAAGCAACATAGAGTTGGCCATGTGCAAAACAGTCAGTACTGAGGTGCACTCCTGCAATGCGTAAAGTTTGACTTTGCGCTTTATTTACGGTCATCGGTCATCGCATAATACACGTTGACTGGGAAGTAGGAACAGAATATGCTTAAAATTAAAAGGAAAGTTATTTGATATAAGATGGATTCTTGGTATAAAACAACATCTTGACATTTTGTTTTTTGTTGCAATTTTGCTACTCCAGCTCCAATAGCGTATACTAAAATTGTTGCGGTTAAAAAGCTCGTAGTTGCATTTGTGCGCCGCGCTGTCGGTGCACCGCATCCGTTGATATCCGGTGATACTGACACGTCTGCGGAGCATATCGTCGGTGAGCAGTCAGTAAAACGGCGGTTCAATATCAAAATCCTATCGCGATGCTCTTCGGTGAGTGTCGAGATGGGCCGACAATTTTACTTTGAACAAATTAGAGTGCTCAAAGCGGGCTCAAAATGCTGCTTGAATATTTCGTGCATGGAATAAAAATAAAATATGTTGTTGTAATGTTGAATTCATATGTTGGAGGAATTAAGGCTTTATTAAGACTAATCGTAAAACTAAATACAAATGTAATAATTTTTATTTTTAATTATACTTAAACCCGTGTTTGCTCAGGAAAAAAGCAATAATATCCTTTTTTCTGAATTTTGATTCTTAATCGAGAATAAATGTAGATGACTATGGGCAACAACATTCACTTACAATCAGGTAGACTGTGTGCCCGTCTGTCAACCGTAATATATAAAAAAAAAATTGAGAACATATAACTTTTATTGGTAAATAGATAGGGAAAATGGATAGTAGTTGCACTATTTTAGAAACGAGAATTAACGCAATGCCAGATAGTTTTAGGTCAAAACTGTTGTGTTAGGTGCGTAAACACTGCCATAACAATAAAAGTAATGTATAAATTGTATTATTGAATAAATTGACAATAATTTTGAGAACAAAAGAAACCAAAGAAATTATAATAGCAAATAATATGTTTAAATCATCTTTGTTACATACAATTTTATTACTTAAATATGGTTTATATCGAAAAAGCCTAATTCCTCAATTTCCTGGGCGGTTTTTACCGCCCTGAACATTGACCGACACGTGCTAAGCAGTCAGAGGAGGAGGTACGCACAACCACACTTTTGCGCTATAACATGATGATCAGTAACAATACCAAATCATTAATAACCATCATCCTCATCCTCCTTTTCATTGCCTTTCACTTTTTTAAATAGCCCTGTTTCAAATGATGCTGTTAGAGCCGCATAAGCTAACAGCACCAACATCACAGAATATAGACGCCCGTCTCACAAAAGTCGTTGAATTTCGGACGTCTTGGGAAAGATAACACAAATTTTATTTCTTATTTCTTATTAATTTTATTAATTTAATTAAATATTTTTTTAATATTCTTATATATTATATTTAATTTTTTTATTTATTTCAACAAAGTAACAGTTTTAATTACAATATAATTTCTTCGTGCCAATAAACACAATTGTGTTTGTCTTGGTACTGCACAGTTTTCTCTAATATATTATTTTACATTATACTTTTATTTACATAATATTGAAATTAACCTTTACTTAACCTAAATATAAAGTACCATTTTACAATTGTGTGAAAGAATATTAAACATTATTTTATATAAACTTTATAGTAGATATTTCTTAAACTATATGTTTTTATTTTGTGGAGAGCGTAGTTTTTGATATTGTTTACAAGAAACAGTGAAGCAAAAATGTGAATGTTATTGTCTTCGATTGTTCAACTCGCCTATACAATATACTGCAAATTCAATACGCGCGTACACACGGAATGCATTTTAAGGACTACGGTATCAACATCAATGGCGAGTACATCACTCACCTTCGATTTGCCACAAGCACTATGCTCAATGACCTCAATAGTGTTTCCCAACGAATAGGTCTTAAGATGAACATGGAGAAAACAAAGATCATGTTTAATGTCCATGTCACACCTATGCCGGTAGTTGTTAGGAGCACTAAGCTCGAAGTTCTTGATGAGTATGTTTACCTGGGACAAATAGTCCGACTAGGTAAGTCCAACTTCGACCGAGAGGTCAATCGACGGAATTAACTCGGTTGTGCAGCGTTCGGGAAATTACGGCACATCTTCTCGTCAGGTATACATCAAAACTTGAAAACGAGACTGTAAAATCAGTGTGTGTTGGCAGTGATGACATATGGAGCTGAGACGTGGTCCTTCACTGCTGGCCGGATAATGAAGCTCAAGGTCGCTCAGCGAGCTATGGAGAGGGCTATGCTCGGAGTTTCTCTGCGTGATAAACTTAGGAATGAGGATATCCGCAGTAGAACCAGAGTGACCGACATAGCCCAACGGATTAGTAAGCTGAAGTGACAATGGGCCGGCCATATAGCTCGAAAAATCGACAACCGATGGGGAAAAAAGGTTCTCGAGTGGCAGCCTCGTACCGGCAGGCGAAGTGTAGGGCGTCCCCCCACTATATGGAGTGACAACCTGGTAAGATATGCAGGAAGTCGATGGATGCAGGTGGCTCAGGACCGTGCTTTGTGGCATTGTTTGAGGGAGGCCAATGTTCAGCAGTGGACTTGTGAAGGGCTGTAATGATGATGATGATGAACTTTTTAATGTCTTTTGATAATAATAATAATAATAATAATAAATTTATTTATTGAATAAAACCATATTGACACTACAAAGTTGAAGCCCTGACTCCCGAACTAGCAATAGCTGTGTGTCGGGATTCAGTTCCTTCCCATATCCACAGAGTTACAATTACAAAATGGCTTTTCAGCTTATCACAAATCAGAAAATCAGAACAACGTAACAAAATACATTAAGATTTTACAAATTAAAGAAAATATTTTTTTTTTAAATATTAATGCGTATAAGTATTGCACCTATGATGCGTATATGTTGTGCGAGCGTAACAAGGTAACAAAAAAAATACAAATTGAAGGAAAATAAAAAACAAAAAAATATGCATGCGTATGTGTGTTACATCTATGATGCATACATGTTGTGCGTACGTAACAAGGTAACAAAGTAAATAAAATTTTTACAAATTAAAATGCGATGTGATGGCTTAGAATGCGAATGATCTTGAGTTTGTTCATTTTGTTCCACTTATTCTTCTTCTTCTGGGATAATATACGATCTTCTTATAGAAGTCTATCGTTGACATTCCTTGCAAGTCCATTCCAGGCTATCTGCGTTACGTAATGCTGCAATATGTTTAGTTGAAAGATTAGTACAGGCTTGGGTCGCGTGCACAATTTTTTCGCATTTACTGCATTCTAAGCCGGGACTTCTTTTAGTTATCGGTTTTTCACAACAATCATATTTATTCATTGTAATATCGGTAGACTATAAAGACTTTTTTAACCACAAGTCCGATCGGTAACACTCTGTCGATGCAATCTCAATTTATTGCAATTTGCAACCAATTCATACGGAATCTTCGCTAAAAAAAAAGAACACGGTTGCGTTCAACAGCGAATTCCTTAACCTCCTATGACACCTACGTTGGGGTCGGGGGCAACGAGGCGTATGTGAACCCCGTGAAGGAGTATCACACGCGCACATTTAATACCGAAATCGAAATTCATGCTATTTTCAATTTAAATGATGTGTCAAATGTTGCATAATATATAGCATTGATTGCGTGACTTACAATTAATTTCAAGATTTATGACGTAACAATAATATATAAAATTGAATGTAACCTTTATTGGAACTAAAAGTTTTTTCTGCCGACTTCCAAAAAGGAGCCGGTACTCAATTCGACTGTATGTTTTTTTTTTTTCGTTTTTTTTTTTTTTTATTCTGCCGACTTCCAAAAAGGAGCCGGTACTCAATTCGACTGTATGTTTTTTTTTTTTTCGTTTTTTTTTTTTTTTTTTTATGTGTGTTACCTCAGAACTTTTTTCTGGGTGAACCGATTTCGATGATTCTTTTTTTATTTGAAAGCTGGTACTTCTCGTGTGGTCCCATATGAATTTGATCAAGGTCAGACCAATAGTTTTTAAGTTATTCTTAAATAACTTATATTGAAGTCGGCTGTACAAAATTTTTAATTTTAAATTATTCAATTAAAAGGTTGTTTGTCTTCTTTATTATTAGCGAGTAAAAATCCACAAAGCCGTTTTAGAAAGGATTTGCGTTAATCACTCTAGGCGGAAATTTTTAATAGCAGAACTAGCGATCCGCCTCAACTTTGCACGGGTGATTTGAAATGTAAATCGAAACCATCTAGGAACCCATTCAAACACACACTTATAATTTCATCTAAATCGGTCAAGCCGTGTTTGAGTTTTAGCGGGACTGAGGGACACCAAATGACTTTTTAAATGGAATATAAAGTAAATAAAAGCATGCGGCTCCCTTGATGTTAAGTGACGATCACATTATCAGAGTCTCGCCCCTTGACGCTTCTCCCCGTCGCTGGTTTGACTATTTTAAGTCTGAATTTGAATTACACAACTATGGCAAAATCCTCTCTATGAGGCAATCTATGGGAGATGCCTATGACTTTTAGATCAATGGAAATAAAGTATTGGAACATCAACTTAACAAAAATATGATATTAAAATTCTGTGATAATAGGAAAAAATAATAAGCTATTTAACTATTGAGGATCTTTAGTACACGTAGTAGTAGTTTCTAACTCGTTAATTTAAACTTTGGGCCTGCTAATAGCTAATAAATTAAAAATGATTTTCTAGTCTACAGTAACGTTTGAATAATAATAAGTAGGAAAATATTTTAATTCAAATCACAGTCTTGCAATGGTTTCCCTGTCGTGTTACGAAAACATTATGCCAGAAATACATTTATAAGACTTTAAAAGACTTCAAAAGCAAGGTTTCACATCGAAATTATTTTTACGTATCTTCTACAAGGTTCGGTACGAGGGCAGGTGGGGGGGGGGGGGGTCGTAGCGGTGGCTTTTTCGCCCCCAGTAAACAAAGAGGAATCCAGTTGGCTGACTCGAGATGGCCGCTCCGAGTGGGCTTGGCAAGCTTTCTTTGGATGTGTGTTGGTGGGCTGCGACGAGAGGGATCACCTCACCCCCTACCGCTGCAGACGAGGTTTAGTCGCGAGGGAAGAGGAATGTTGGTAAGGCAATGCGCTACTTGCCCTATACTCCGCGATTCTGGCGGGGCCCCACCGTTGATTCGGTGGTTCTGGGGCCGCGGGAGGACAGGAGTATCAGTATTGTGATGTGCTGTTCTCCCTACAGTCCGCGGCCGAAACACAGTTTGCAGCGGAGTCAGGGCCAGATCTGCTGCTGGGGTCAGGAAAGCTAGTTCTTCAGAGTACTCATTTTTCCTGCCCCGATAGCCTCATGCCACGTAATATCGGACTCGGGGGGGGGGGGGGGGGTCCATTACGCAGGTGGAATCAGAAGCTGCGGAGGAAGGCGCACCTTGTGTTCCTTGTGCGCCTTACCTGAAACGGAACGGCCGGCGCTGGTGGAGTCGCGGATGTGTGCGAAAGGGTTCCATTGGCGCCGCCAATATGCTGCGAAGGTGGAAAAACATGGGGTTTTAGTTGGTACGAGACCAAAATAACAAAGCCAAGACAGCCAATTGTAGTGCGGTTCCCCACGAGCCACAAAGCTGCTTTTCAAGAAATGTTCTTCTTCGTTGATTGTCTCCTCTAGCGTCATGGCTGGCTCATTACCACTTTAGCTCACTGATCCGTCGGTTGCTCTGGTTCAAATGTGAATATCTTTTGAACACTCCATAAAGGAAGTCTTTCGGCGTGTTTAGAATATATCCATATTATGGTCAAGTAATGGACGTTGAATCGTATGTAACTTGCAAATCGGGTGATGCAGGCTGTTTTCATAGAATAAGGGTAACAAACAAGCACACAGTTTACCCGATGGTAAGTGAATACAGTGGCCTGAGTCTGCGGTTATCTACACTCACTCATAGAAATATGTACATTTGAATAGTACGCCGGTTTTTAAACTAATAACCAATTTATAGAAGGTTGATATGGCTTTTAGGTCTATGCATATATCATCATCATCATAATAACCCTTTACAAGTCAACTGTGGAACATAGGCCTCCCCTAACGAAAACCACAAAGCACGGTTCAGAGCAACGTGCATCCATCGACTTCCTACATCTCTTTCCAGGTTGTCACACCATCTACTGGCGGGCCGCCTTACACTTCGCTTACCGGTATCAGGTTGCCCGTATTAAACATTTTTCTCCTATCGTTTGTCGGTTCTTCGAGCTATATAGCTAGCCCATTGTCTCTTTAACTTACTAATTCAACTGCAGATATCCTAATTTATATATATATATAAAGAGGGTATATTGTTTATATATAATATATTGTACTTCAATCTAGATTTTCTTTGCAATTTTTACATCGCAACAGAGAAAAAGTGTAAAAAATGTCAAACTTTGATGTGGTGAGTTGCGGTCAGTTAGCGGAGTTTTTTGTTTTTGTGGGGGTCTTTTGTTCCGCTTTGTGGGGACTGAGGTTGACACTTTGTGTGAGAACTTCAGAAGTGACCTGGTACTGAAAAACGCCGTTCTTTGTTTTGTTCTGTATAATGATAAAATCAATCACTGCCGACTGTTTTTTCACATGTATTGTATTCGGTCCTTTATTAACTGATGAAGTGATAATTCTTTCTAGTTGGAACAACAGACAACAAACAACGGCACAAATACAAACATAAAAATTATAAAATACTGCAATAAAAATACTCGTGTGCAGTTCAAACGTGTTAGAAATGAAACCTTCAAATAAATTGAAAAGAAATAAATTAAAAATATTTCACGGCAAATGATTTATTTAATATGATTTCTCAACCACAAGTGCGGCACAAAGTCATTTTATCAAACAAAACTTAATTGACTATCAAGATGGTACCTAGAATAGACGCTACTCGTAAAAATCGCCTAAACACGAATAATTTAATATAAAGTTCTATCTCATTCTCTCGCAGGCTAAATCCTATAGATGTATATGTTTGTCTATTTTAGTGTCGCGTCTTCGTTTCATCGAGTTTCAAATAACAACGATTCTAAAGAAGTATTCACTTCAAAAACAACAACAAAATCAAACTTGGCTATAAGTAAGCACTAGGACTCATTTTCTGTCCAGCAGTCCAGTCTTGGTACCAGCCTCTTACATATTTCTGTCGCCAAATAACAGTGTATGCAATGATGTGTTTTGTCTGAAGGTGTAAGAGAGCCAGTATTATTACAGGCTGTGAGACGTTCCATGTTAGTCCTCAGAGGTGACAACGCATCTGTAGCCTTCTTTGTTTGAAGTGAGCTGCAGGTATCCACGATCTGCAGTAGCCACTTACCATCAGGTATACTGCCAGTTAGTAGCAGCAGCAGTATCTGTATTTTTATCAGATCATTACGTTGTTTATTTTCAAAGCAAAAGAATGACTAAGCTTTTGTTGAGCTAAATCAGCGCGCTACGTCAATTCTTACAATTAGGTTTTTTCAACGTTGCAGCGTATTATGATTGCATCACGATTGGGTCATCTCTACTAAGCGACGACTATGTCCTTACAGAATACAAACGTAAAATAGCAGCAATAGTTTTATTTGCTGAATAATGGAATTCTAATCACTCTATACTTAGTTACGAAACATTTAATCTTAGTCCTAAGGGATGACCAACTCATTTTCATTTATAATTCAGGAAAGGTGCGCCTGCCTAGCTACATCATCCATTTACCGTTTAGGTAAAAGAGAAGATATCTTACCAAGCAAGATGTGGTGTGCCCCGCTTCCCAGAGAGCGGCCAACGGTCCGTGCTGTAGTACGGAGTTTTTGTCTCTATACGCGGAGCACAGTCCATCGGAAAATTTGATATCGTGATTTAGGATTCACTTGTTCCTCGTTTTGGATATGTCACCCGTAATTGTGTGAAAAGTGAGAAGTGTTAATCACTAACTTGTAATAAGTAAAAAAAATATATATTTTAGCTCCCAAGTCCATCAATAATGCTTACCAATTAATAACATTTTTCTTTGACATTTAAACCACATACGTTCTGTTAGCTGCGCACATTAGTGCGTAATCAATCAGTTCGTAAGGAAATAGTTATTTATATGTCACTCCCTTTAATGATCTACTATAAGTATAAACGGAATAGAATTTTCTATGTGTAATATCGAAATAACTGTTTCAAATTGAGCTAAATGGGTAGTTTGTATGCCAATGTCTTAATGATCATGTTTTGAATAACCATTTTTATAATGTTTGTTTGTCTGTCCGGGCTAATCGTTGGAATGGCTGGACCGATTGTAAAGAAACTACTCGGACAGATAGAGAAGAATGCCAGGAGTGATCTAGGCTAGAAATCTTAGAGATTTTTAAAAAGTCGAAAAATGGATAAATTAAATGGTCTTTGATAAGTACCCATATTGAATAAAACTACTTTGACGGATTCTATCGCATTTAGTTAACTTATTTTACTTTACAGCATCCATGGTCACGGAAAACTGAGGTACTTTACGTCCCGATATCAAAGTTAGCCCGAAGTACCTTAAGCTCATTTAATTATTAATTTTGTTCCGATCTACGCAGAATGAACTTACTGTGTCTTGAAATCTAGCAGTGGTATGCTTGGGTTTAGTTTTAATTTTATAAATGACACGATCCGAAGCAGAATTTTTTTTAATTTCACTTTCTTCACGTATCATCCAACCATTCCTTTATCATGTATTCCTTTATGCGGGTTTCGAAAGATCTTTTTGTTTGCCCTATATATGAGAGACCACATTCACCATCAAGCTTGTACATTCCTTCATCTTGTAGAGGAATATTGCACTTGACGGTTGGTAAGAACTGACTAATCTTCATTGACGGCTTAAAGAATATTTTTTTTTTTTTTTTTTTATAGGAGAGGGGGCAAACGAGCATGCGGCTCACCTGATGGTAAGTGACTACCGCCGCCCATGAACAACCGCAACACCAGGGGAATTGCAGATGCGTTGCCGGCCTTTTAAAAAGGAGTAGGCTCTTTTCTTGAAGGTCCCTAAGTCGTATCGGTCCGGAAAAATCGCTGATGGTAATCGATTCCACAAGGAAGTCGTGCGAGGAAGAAAACATCTTCTAAATCGCACAGTGGTGGACCGCCAATCATCCAGATGGTGTGGATGGTATCGGGAGTTCCGCCGCGATGTGCGTTCATGAAATTTGGCGGCCGGGATTAATCCGAACAATTCCTCAGAGCACTCCCCATGGTAGATGCGAAAGAAAATGCAAAGAGATGCAACATCTCTTCGCAGTGCCAATGAATCGAGCCGATCGGAAAGGGCTCGGTCGTCGACGATTCGAGCCGCTCTGCGCTGGATGCGGTCAAGTGGAAGGAGCTGGCACTGGGGAGCCCCTGCCCAGAGATGGGAACAGTATTCCATGTGAGGCCGAACCTGCGCCTTGTAAAGTTGCAGGCGGTTCATATTCTAATAGAAGCTCGCTTCAAGATGTAGCAAATCTTGTCTGGGATACCCCTGACATATGGTAGTACAGCAGGCACACGATCGACTGAGGCTGGCTTCACTCGGTCACTGTGACGTAGGCGCGGGACCTGAAGCTTGTTGTCGTGCAGAACCTGCTTGACGTGCTGGAGATGTTTGCTATCACAGATACCTCGTGCTCTCTGTTACAAAGATATACACGGTAGCTAACTATGAAGGATTAAGGTGAGATTCACTGTTAAAATATCGGTTCGTATGGATATTTTTTCTTTACATAGTGTGACCTATGGTGTTGTTAGGATTTCGAATGATTAAACCATCTACAACACAATAACATTAGCAGAGCTTAGCTTCTGCTGTAGGATGGATGGGCCGGCTTGAAAATGACTCGGCATTACCACGACCTCACAGAATACCAACGTAAAGTAGAAGCTATGCTTCTACGTTTCGCTTGCTTAGTACCCCCAATAACATCATCATCATCATCATTACAGCCTTTCATAAGTCCACTGCTGAACATAGGCCTCCCCAAAGAAATGCCACAAAGCACGGTCCTGAGCCACCTGCATCCATCGACTTCCTGCATGCCTTACCAGGTCGTCACTCCATCTCGTGGGGGGTCGCCCTACACTTCGCCTACCGGTACGAGGCTGCCACTCGAGAACCTTTCTTCCCCATCGGTTGTCGGTTCTTCGAGCTATATGGCCGGCCCACTGTCACTTCAGCTTACTAATCCGTTGGGCTATGTCGGTTACTCTAGTTTTACGGCGGATATCCTCATTTCTAAGTTTATCACGCAGAGAAACTCCGAGCATAGCCCTCTCCATAGCTCGCTGAGTGACCTTGAGCTTCCTCATACGGCCAGCTGTGAAGGACCACGTCTCAGTTCCGTAAGTCATCACTGGCAACACGCACTGGTTGTACAATTTTGTTTTAATGTTTTGAGGTATGTCTGACGAGAAAATGTGTCGTAGCTTCCCGAACGCTGCCCAGCCGAGTTGAATCCGTCGATTGACCTCTCGGTCGAAGTTGGACTTACCTAGTCGGACTATTTGTCCCAGGTAAACATACTCGTCAACAACTTCGAGCTAAGTGTTCCCAACAACTACCGGCATAGGTGTGACCTGGACATTAAACATGATCTTTGTTTTGTCCATGTTCATCTTAAGACCTATCCGTTGGGAAACACTATCGAGGTCATTGAGCATAGTGCTTAGGTCCTCCAGCGATTCTGCCATAAGGACTATATCGTCGGCAAATCGAAGGTGAGTGATGTACTCGCCATTGATGTTGATACCGTATCCTTTCCAGTCCAGAAGCTTGAAAACGTCTTCCAATGCAGCGGTGAATAGTTTCGGGGATATGACGTCACCCAGTCTTACACCTCTCTGCAATTGGATAGGTTTCGTACTCTGGTTCTGTACTCGGATAGCCATCGTAGCCCTACTGTACAAGCACTTCAACACTTCGATATACCGACAGTCAACTTGGCACCGCTGAAGGGACTGCAGCACCGCCCAAATTTCGACGGAATCAAAGGCTTTCTCATAGTCCACATACGCCAGACATAGTGGCAAATTGTACTCTTCGGACTTCTGTACAATTTGCCGAAGGGTATATATTATGTGGTCTATGGTGCTAAAGCCCTTTCGGAAACCGGCTTGTTCGCGAGGCTGGAAGTCGTCAAGTCTACGTGCGAGACGATTCGTAATGACTCTCGAAAACAGCACGTAGACGCAGCTCAGAAGGGAAATCGGTCTGTAGTTCCTCAAGAGAGCGTTGTCACCTTTCTTAAAGAACAAGTCCACAGCACTTCTGCTCCACGCCTCCGGTGTAATGCCACCATGGAGGACAGAATTAAAGAGCTTCTGAAGGACTTCAAGTACCGGTCTTCCACCCGCTTTCAGAAGCTCCGCTGTAATTCCATCCTCACCTGGGGCCTTACCGTTTTTAAGGTGCTTGAGAGCCATTTTAATCTCGCTCAGACTAACGTCCGGGATATCTTCGGTATAGTGTCGGATGAGACTCGCTCTTGGATCGTTACACACACTTGCGTGTGGCTCCAACGATGACGTGTACAGCTGCCCATAGAACCTTTCAATCTCACTCAAAATCTCAGGTCTCCCGGAAACGATGCTGCCACACTCTGTCTTCAGTCTTGACAGTTGGCTCTTTCTGACAGACAGATCTCTGGCAAAGACTTTGGAGACTTGGTTTCCTCGACCGCTTCTTCAATACGAGCTGTATTAAAGTTGCGTAAGTCCCGCCGCATGCATTTGGAGATCTGTCTGTTCAGATGCCTGTATGCTGTCAAGTCTGTTGAAGAATGTAGCCTCATCTCCCGTCTAACAGCCATGAGATTAAGGGTGTGATCGGAGGGTTTTTGTGTTCTCCTGCGGCGGGTCTTGCAGAACTTAGCTCCGACCGCATGGACAGTTTCCACGAGCTTGTCATTCATATCGTCCACTTCTTTGCAGTCTTCTAGGCACTGAAAACGGTTTTGTAACTCGAGCTGAAAGATTTCGGGACTTTGGAACAGAGCACGAGGGGGACGGAGCGTTGACTTCATTAGACGAGACCTCTCCAACTTAACGTTAAGGTTCAGTGTGCCTCTAACCATTCGGTGATCGCGATCACGGAGACATCACTGAACAGTTGTCGTCTGGTCGTCATAATGAAGTCAATCTCATTTTTTGTCGAACCGTCGGGGCTCGACCAGGTCCACTTCCTGTGGGTCACTTCTGGAAGAAAGAGTTCATCATAAAGAGTCCCTCTTTCTCCATGAAGTCGGCCAGCTGCTGGCCCCTTGGGTTCCGTTGCCCTATTCCAAATGTCCCTACTTTCAGCTCACCGTTCTCTCTTGTGCCTAGTTTTGCATTGAAATCTCCCATTAACACCGTATATTGGGTTTTGGAGGAATGCATGGCTCTAGAGATATCCTCATTCATTTCCTCCTCCTCCTCTTCGGGGTGTGCCGAGGTTGGTGCGTAAACCTGTATGACCTTCAGCGAATACCGTTTGGTGATTCTGAGTATAAGGTACGCAACCTTCGTCGACACACTCCCGATCTTTACAAAGTTGTTAACGAAAAACTTGTGGACGATAAATCCGACATTTCCTTGGGACAGATGGTCGCCCTCCCGGTGATAGAGCAAGTTGCCGGATTCGAGGATTACCGTGTCCTCCCCCTCTCTTCGGACTTCGGATAGTCCTATAATATGCCAGCGCAACTTGTCTATCTCTTCTTCCAGCTCCACGATCTTCTCGTCAGTCCTCAGGGTGCGTGCGTTGTACGTTGCCAGTTCGAGTCGTCTCAGGTGGCAACCGAACCTCCACCGGAGATTCTTAGCACCCCCTGCCCCGCCGTTACCATGGTCGCCACCGTAGCCAGGAATAGCGGGGCCGCCGATGACTGGGGGCCGTCTCTTAGTAACTTTATTCATTTGGGGGGTATTTGCCATAGTTGTCACGTTTGGCGAGCGGGTTCGCAACCGCAGATTTTTTATTTTAATTTTGGCCATTATCAGGAAGATGCTGCTGCCCATCTCCTGCCTGCTTCTCTTTGTCGCCTTTTACGACACCCACGGGAGGAAATGGGGTAGTGGATATTCTTGACCGCCACTACACGACACCCCAATAACATGGTAGCGGAATTTAAAAAGAAAGGAATACCACTCAGTTACAGCACTCCTGGTAATGGGAAATCCCTCATTGAGCATCCACGGTCAAGCTACCCTCTACTTACTGAGCATGGGTCCTGCAGCTGCTCCGCGTCTTCTGGAGAAGCGGGGGAGGGGGGCAAAACCTCAAAATCATCTAGAGACGGCGAAGCCGGCCTAGCTCTTTTTTACCAAGACGCATGTGTCCTCTCCGGCTCATACTTCGTACCTGTCCTACCCGGAGTATAAATTAGAACACTTTTTGTGCCCTGGGCTGGAGTATTGTGTATATGTCAGAGAGGATAGCTGTTCTCGACGCCTCGGCAGTCTTAAAGGTATGGAACTATCCATTCTATGGCTGCGCGTAGGCAGCGACGACCATCCTTGCATCTACGGGTGCCTGTATAGGTCCCATAGCGGTAATGCCGAAACAGACCAACTCATCGACCACGTCCAAATTGCTACAGATTTCTTACTACAACAGGTCCCATCCGCCGAGGTCGTGATCCTTGGTGATTTTAACGCCCACCACGCCGAAGGGCTCGGTTCACTTTTAACCGATCATGCGGGGAGATCTGTTTATGACTTTGCCTTGGCATATGGTCTGACCTATCTGGTTACTTCGCCTACGCGGATTCCAGATGTGGAGGGTCATACACCTTCCCTGTTGGACCTTTTGCTGACTACTAGCGCTGTTGCTAACTCTGTCACTGATGTGGTGCTACAGGGAATAGAACTATTTATTTCATTATTTGTGGTACCTATAGGAGGCAGATCTCAGCCTTGGTTTGGTCGCTCCTGTAAGACTGCATTACGCAGTCAGCAGGAGTGTTACCTGGGCAGCGGCTTCGGCGACTCGGGATGTAAAAACCAACATGTTTAAAAAGAAGTATGACTTCACCTCCACGTTTTTCAAAAGATTTATTGCCAAGGCAAAGAAGGTGGTTCACCTTCCTTCAGGAACTTGTGCATTCTGGCCTCTCGCCAAGGCTGTCCAAGGGAATTTCTGTAAGCCGCAAAAAAGAAAGCCGGTCTTTTAGGCTTTATTTTTGCGACCAACGCGACTCTTGATGAGAGGGGAACACACCGCCGACCATCCCGCAGTATAAGTGCTATATGCTATACCTAATGTGCGATTCACACAGTACTCAGTACGCAAAGCACTCCTCTCCCTGGACATCCACAAGTCGAGTGGGTCTGACGGAATCCCGCCAATTGTGCTGAGGACGTGTGCTCCAGAGTTGACACCGGTTCTAACGCGTTTTTTTCGGTCCCGAATTCATGGTAGACAGCTTTCGTGCACCCGATTACTAAAAAAGTAACCGCTCTGATACGTAAAATTACAGGCCTATCACCATCACATCATTGTTCTCGAAAATAATGAAGTCCATTATTAACTGCCAGCTCAAGCAGTACTTAGAAGAGCACCAGCTGATTAGTGACTACCAGTACGGTATCCGTCGTGTCTGCTCAGCTAGAGATCTTCTTGTTTACCTAACACCTAGATGGGCGCAGGCGATCGAGTCCATCGGGGAGGCATTGGCCGTTAGTTTGGACATAGCGAAGGCGTTCGATCGGGTCTGGCACAAAACGCTTCTTTTGAAGCTTCCTTCCTATGGGCTTTCCGAGAAATTGTGCAATTGGATCACCAGTTTTCTGGCTGATCGGAGCATCAAGGTGATAGTAGACGGTGCGTGCTCCGATTACAAGCCTCTCGTGGCTACCGTGGAACACCAGCGTTAGCTGATGTTCCACGAGACTGCGTGCTATAACCATCGCTGTTTCTTCTGCATATCAATGACATGTTGCAAATCGGTAACATACATTGTTATGCAGATGACAGCACTGGTGATGCTCTATACACTGGCCGTGCTAATATTTTTCGGGAAAATTTCGCCGAGCACCGAAACAAACTTGTGTCTGAAGTCCAGTCTTTGCTGAACAAAGTCACGGATTGGGGGCGACAAAATCTAGTCCAGTTGAATCTTCAGAAGATACAAGTTTACGTATTTACCGCTAAAATGAACCCCTTTGTCGTATCTTCTCAGTTTCAAGGCACTATCCCTCGTTGCCTCGGCCAGTATCGGAATCCTTGGCGTCGACATATCGAGTGAGTCTGTGCAGTTTCGTGGTCATTAGGAAGAGAAAGCCAAATTGGCCTCTAATATGCTTGCCGTGCTCAGCAGAGCGGGACAGTATTTAATGCCGTTACAGTGCCTGCAACTTTACAAGGCGCAGGTTCGGCCTCACATGGAATACTGTTCCTATATCTGGGCTGGGGCTCCCCACTGCCAGCTCCTTCCATTTGAACGCATCCAGCCCAGAGCGGCTCGAATCATCGACGACCAAGTTCTTTCCGATCGGCTTGACTCACTGGCAATGCGTACCGGTCCATCACTGTGCGATTTAGAAGATTGTTTCTTCTTCGCACAACTTCCCTGTGGAATCGATTACCACCAGCGATTATTCCGAACCGATATGACTTTGGGACGTTCAATAAAAGAACCTTCTCCTTTTTAAATGACCGGCAACGCATCTTCAATTACCCTGGTGTTGCAGTTGCTCATAGGCGGCGGTAGTCACTTACCATCAGGTGAGCCGCATGCCAGTTTGCCCCCTCTCCTATAAAAAAATCTAGGAAAGCTAAAGAATTATTTCCTTCTAAATTCATAGTAGATTGAATTTTAGAGTTTATGGAAATAAAATCTTCTAAAACTGCAGTTAATTTATCTGATGGCAAAATTGTGAAAATATCATCTACGTGCCGCTTGCAAAACCTTGGATTTATAGTAACAGTATGCAATGCTTTGTCCTCCCTGAAAATATCAGCGACAATTGTCTTGTAACACTCTTTCTTCTTGGCTTGTAAAACTCTTTCTTCCACATTAGATAGCCAGATGTAAGAAAATGTCCGAGTAGGTAATACAGAATATTCAGCTGGCATGTTGTTTTCCTCTAGTTCCCTAGTTACGATTGAGATGCAACCTTCAACAAGTGGGCATGTAAATAGAGACTGAACATCAAAACTGACCATGGTTTCGTTATCAGTAAGACATAGGTCTTTCATCTCACTGACTAAATGGTATAAATACTTAGTGTGTGCTCTTGTGTGTCCTCTGAGTGGTGATAGTATTTTTGCTGATTGCTGATTCAATCTATAAGTTGGCGTATCGATCTAACTCACTATTGGACGTAAAGGAGCATTCGGTTTGTGTATTTTAGGTAATTCGTACATTAACATATTTTAAGTTACCCTTAATTTAAATTACGCCAACTTAAAAGATCATATCCTGGTCGCGTCTCAGCGTACAATAAATAAATTGAAAAAAGTTGCATTTATTCCAGACAACGGTTAATACATTAACACCCCTCCCGCTACTTACAATTATTTCAATACGAAGAGTCTCTGAGTGATTGACTCAATCCAGTATCATGATTTGCACAATCATGATACTGGGTTGAGTCGGAGAGCGTAAGTGGTAAGTGGAATGTAGGGTCCTCGGTCAATGTGATCTAGGTGAAGGACCTGAAGATTTTTCTCGTGCAGAAAATTTAAATTATCTGTACTTTATTCAATTTTTACTACGATATTTAATTTTCTTTATTAGTCGAGGATAATTTAACTATAATTTCCAGTATATGAATGTCATGTCTTACTTTATATTCAAGTGTATTTCTAACAAAAATCGCTGTACCTCCATGTTCAAATAACATCCTATTGTAATATGACACAAGTATATAGCCTTCGATATTCATTACACCTAACTTTAATTCATTTGTCCAAGTCTCACAAAGCACATCACAAGTTGTATTTTCGGTTAATATTTCTAGCTCTAAATATTTATAATTAATACTCTGAATATTCACCATATTATATAGGATATAATGTTACAGACGATACTGAAAATGTTGACATGCTTCAGACTTCCAGAAGCGACAGTGTTTTGCATCAGCAATATTTTTTTTAGCGCGGATTTTTATGGATATTTTTCATCTAAATATGCGTAAATAAACTGAGTAAAATGAAGTTAAAATAAAACGCGATAAAATCTATTCCATAAGTAGTATTCGCGTAAGTTAAATATTCTTACCCCCGCGTAGTGGCGAGTAAGAATACTCACTACCCAATATCTTCCCGTGGGTGTCGTAAAAGGCGACAGAAGGAAAATGAGGCAGCGGATGGGCAGAAGCATCACTCTCATAACAGCAAAACAACATTAAAAAAACTGTGGTTGCCAACCCGCCCGCCAAGCGTGGCAACTGTGGCAATATACTCCCCATGATAGTAACGAAGAGACGGCTCCCAGTCCCAGGTAGCCCTACTATTCCTGGCTACGGTTTCGACCATGGTAACAGCGGCGCAGGGGGTGCTAAGAATCTCCGGTGGAGGTTCGGTTGCCACATACGACGACTCGACCTGGCAACTGGCCCTGGCAAAGGGCTGGCGAGAAGATTCTGGAGCTGGAAGAAGAGATAAACAAGTTGCGCTGGAATATCATAGGATTATCCGAGGTCCGAAAAGAGGGTAAGGACATGGCAATACTCGACATTTTGTTTTATTACCAAGATGGCAACCAATAGTACCAAGGAGGTGTCGGATTTATCGTTTACAAGTCTCTCGGTAACAACGTTGTAATGATTGGGAGTGTGTCAAAGAGTGTTGCGTACCTTATACTCAGAATCACCAAACGGTATTTGCTGAAGGTCATATAGGTTTACGCACCATACTCGACACATCCCGATAAGGAAGTAGAGGAAATGTACGAGGATGTATCTAGACCGTTGCATTCCTTCAAAACCCACTATACGGTGTAAATGGGAGACTTCGCAACCGTACTCAAGAGAGAACGGTGAGCTGAAAGTAGGGAAATTCAGAATAGGGCAACGGAACCCAAGTGGCCAGCAGCTGGCCACTCCCATGGATAAAGAGGGACTCTTTATAGGGGACTCTTTATGTTGAACTCTTTCTTCTAGAAGCGGCACCACAGGAAGTGGACCTTTTCGAGCCCGAAAGGTTCGACGAAAAATGATATTGACTTCATTATGACGACTAGACGAGAACTGTTCAATTATATCTCAGATGGCGAGGTTGAAAACTGACAGCGATCACCGAATGGTGAGAGGCACACTGAACCTAAACGTTAAGTTGGAGAGGTCACGTCTAATGAAGTCAACGTGCCGTCCGCCTCGTACTCTAATCCAAAGTCCCGAAACCTTTAAGCTCGAGCTACGAAACCGGTTTCAGTGACTAGAAGATTGCAATGCAGTGGACGATATGAATGACAAGTACGTGGAAACTATTCCTGTGGTAGGAGCTAAGTTCTGCAAGACCTGCCGCTGAAGAACACAAACTCTCCAATCACACTCTTAACCTCATGGATGTTAGACGGGAAATGAAGCTTCAATCTTCAGTAGATTTGATAGCATACAGGCAACTGAACAGACAGATCTCGAAATGCATGCGGCGGGACTTACGCAAGTTTAATACTGCTCGTATTGATTTAGCGATCCAGCGGATCCACGGCTCCAAAGTCTTTGCCAGAGATCTGTCTACCAGAAAGTGTCAACTGTCGAAGCTGAAGATCAAATGTGGCAACATTGTTTCCAAGACACCTGATATTTGGAGTGAAATTGAGAGGTTTTATGGGCAGCTGATTAGAATGGCTCTCCATCACCATAAAAACAGTAAGGCCCCAGGCGAGGATGGAATTACAGCGGAGCTTCTGAAAGCGGGTGGAAAACCGGTACTTGGAATCCTTCAGAAGCTCTTTAATTCCGTCCTCCATGGTGGCATTACACCGGAGGCGTGGAGCAGACGTGCGGATGTCTTGTTCTTCAAGAAAGGCGACAACGCTTTCTTGAAGAAGTACAGACCGATTTCCCTTCTGAGCCACGTCTACGTGCTGTTTTCGAGAGTCATTACGAATCGTCTCGCGCGCAGACTTGACGACTTCCAGCCTTCCGAACAAGTCGGTTTCAGAAAAGGCTTTAGCACCATATACCACATACATACCATTCGGCAAATTTGTCAGAATTCCGAGGAGTACAATTTGCCACTATGTCTGGCGTATGTGGACTATGAGAAAGCCTTTGATTCCGTCGAAATTTGGGCGGTGCTGCAGTCCCTTCAGCGGTGCCAAGTTGACTGTCGGTATATCGAAGTGCTGAAGTGCTTGTACAGTAGGGCTACGATGGCTATCCGAGTACAGAACCAGAGTACGAAACCTATCCAATTGCAGAGAGGTGTAAGACAGGGTGACGTCATATCCCCGAAACTCTTCACCGCTGCATTGGAAGACTCTTTCAAGCTTTCAAGCTTCTGGACTGGAAAGGATACGGTATCGACATCAATGGCGAGTACATCACTCACCTTCGATTTGCCGACGATATAGTCCTTATGGCAGAATCGCTGGAGGGCCTAAGCACTATGCTCAATGACCTCAATAGTGTTTCCCAACGGATAGGTCTTAAGATGAACATGGAGAAAACAAAGATCATGTTTAATGTCCATGTCACACCTATGCCGGTAGTTGTTGGGAGCACTAAGCTCGAAGTTGTTGACGAGTATGTTTACCTGGGACAAATATCAATCGACGGATTCAACTCGGCTGGGCAGCGTTCGGGAAGCTACGATACATCTTCTCGTCAGACATACCTCAAAACCTTAAAACGAAATTGTACAACCAGTGCGTATTGCCAGTGATGACTTACGGAACTGAGACGTGATCCTTCACTGCTGGCCGTATGAGGAAGCTCAAGGTCGCTCAGCGAGCTATGGAGAGGGCTATGCTCGGAGTTTCTCTGCGTGATAAACATAGGAATGAGGATATCCGCAGTAGAACCAGAATAACCGACATAGCCCAACGGATTAGTAAGCTGAAGTGGCAGTGGTCCGGCCATATAGCTCGAAGAACCGACAACCGATGGGGAAGAAAGGTTCTCGAGTGGCAGCCTCGTACCGGTAGGCGAAGTGTAGGGCGTCCCACCACGAGATGGAGTGACGACCTGGTAAGACATGCAGGAAGTCGATGGATGCAGGTGGCTCAGGACCGTGCTTTGTGGCATTCTTTGGGGGAGGCCTATGTTCAGCAGTGGACTTGTGAAGGGCTGTAATGAATGAATGAATGAATGTTGGCAACTCCCACTATCCGTTTACCCGTCGGTCCGATAGCCACTTCATTCTTTTTAAGAGATATTCATTTAAGTTTTTTTTACGCTGGGTATATGGGTATATTCGAATGAAGTGACTTATATAATAATGACCGAACTTCACTTCAAGAAGTTCGTTTGGTATTATATTATATTTCGTCGCTTCATTCCTCATTTTTCCTGGCTGTTCATACTGTATCTCGAAAGCTGTTCACAGAAGCTGAAAGATAGCTGTTTTGGTGTGAAATTGGGTGACATAAAAGTAAATTGTCTGCTGTATGCTGATGATGCAGTGCTTATTGCACCATCAGAGGCAGAACTGCAGGCATTAGTCATGTGTATGAAAGAGGAATGTGTTTCCATTAAGTTAGTGACAACCCACGGGGCAATGAAGAATTCATATGGCAGAGCGTTTAATTCGAAGCGTTTTTATTAAATTAAAACTTATGTACTCACGATGTTTTTTTGCTATTGGAACTAAAAGGTAAGCCTATTTTATATCGATATTTGGCTTGAAGCCAGATTTAGGTAAGAGTCTAGCTGGAGTCCTATGGTCCTCCATTTTGAAATGGGTGGTTGAAATAAACCTATTTAGACTCCTAAGATTTAGGGTAAATTATTTTGCTCCGTTAGATTTTGGAGCTAGAAATACAGCGAAAACAAAGTCGTCCATTGATCTACGACAGAGTAAAATACCACCAAAATCCAATAAAGATTTGATAGAATTTAAAATATGCGGGTCATTACTGGGTACAGAATTACGTGAAACTGAAACTTGTCTCACTTTGCTACAAAATGTTATGGAATACCCTTCTGAGGTCCACTTAAATATTTGAGCATTTTTAGGAATGTTAAACTAGCAGTTAGAAAAAATGCAGAATTCTTCTTGCGAGTTACTTTATTGTTGTTGAGTTGTGGCACGGTGCTTGCTCTGAGCTGATGGCTTTGGTTGGAAGCTGGTACCTGGTAACGCTCTGCGACTTGATAGTGTATTCTTCTACGGCCCTCCCCTCCCCCCTCTGTTTGACGAGAAGCGAGAAGGGTCTCCCGAGTTTCCCTGGGAGCGTGAGCGGCTCGTCGATGGGTGGTGTGACGAGTAAGAAGCTTTAAAATTTTGGACAGATTTCTTGATTTGTAATCCGTGTTTCTCGATCACATTTGTGACTTTGATTTTTTCTAAAAGCTTACTTCCAATGGCAGGTCATCGCGATCCACTTCCTGCATAATATTTATGCAATCCTAGGGTCACAAATCCTTTCTTGCTTCCGTTTCTTTACCTAAGTTTAGGTTAAATAGTATTTTACAGCTGTCACTGAGAAACTTAACGGCTTGAAGTCTATCTTTGCAATCATCCAAGAGGAGTTCGAGACCTCTGTTATGAGCTGATATCCCCTGCCCTAATTGTTGAAGCACGCCCTCTACTCTCTTGTCGCAAATCCTGGTGCCCTCAGATACAGCGGCCGAAACGTCAGGATTTAGTTTTCGCGCTTGAAATAACGAGCAAGTTTCCGGTATGAGATACTCTTTGAGTAGTTACTCTTTCGCCTCTTTATGTATACCTTTTCTAAGTATAGGTAACTATAGCTGAGCTAACTTGTCATGGATTTTCGGGCCCAACTTCGTTGTCTATTCGGCGGTCTCACCTAAGGCAGTAAGGATGTCAGGCTCTAATTCTGACACTACCGGATCTTGGTCAGAGTCATATTTTGTCTCCTTATTATTTAAAGCACTATTTTTGTCGTTTCGATACCCTGAATTCAACGGTTCTATATCAACGTTATCAAGGTTTTCATTATCTAAAACAACAATAAATGTTATTCAGGGTAGATATTAAAACCAAAGGCTAATATACTACTGCTCGAATAACAATCTGCTTGCCATGTGTAAACACAGGTCATTAATTTTAATATATTATTTTTTATCTGAATACAACTTTTTTTTATTTTATATACGAGTAGCTGCAAAATCATTTCTCGAACGATTTTCAAGTACCTTCATGTTACCACGCGATTAACCTCTTGCTATTAAAATGACCTTCGTGACGACATGGTCAACATCCATGTAAAATGCAAATACAATATTCCATATTAAATTTGTATTAAATTTAGTATTAATAATATTTAGAGATAAAACTTTACTAACCTGAATCATTATCAAAGTCTTCTGAAGGCGAATAAACGATTCGTTTGTATTTTCGCTGCTCCTGTTCTATTTTTCCAATTTTGCGTCGATAACGTTCAATTTTTTCTTCATTTTTTTCTTGTTGGCATAATAATCACGGAATATACATTATTTTCACTTTTAACTTTATTGCGAAAGGCACGTGCGAACTTTGCTTCGCACAAGTAAGGAATGAAGTAGTTATTGGACCGACGGGTAATCGGAGAGTGGGAGTTGCTATCAGAAAAATAAAAAATCGATTTAAAATAGACCGATTCTCCAAACGTGCGAATTCCTCGAGTAGGTTAAGGAACTACCTAAGTTAATTGTATCTGAAGAATGGAGCGACGAAATATAATTATTATTTTATGAATATTTTACAGTTAACTTAAATAATAACGAGTTCATAGAGGGAGAGATAAAATATTATTTCCTACTTCCTACTTAATCACTAAAAACTCCTGCAACGAGTAATATATAATTTAACTTCCTTTTTGAACATGTTTGTGCTTTTAATGTTGCTGATTTATTATGGAATATTATTATATATTTTTATTGACATTGTATAGGGGTCAGTGTTTACGATTTTTTTTTTGATCTAGCTGTGGTTAATTTTATTTTTGCTCTTAAATGTTTAAGGGCGGAAACATGGACATTATTTCAAACCAGTGAACTCATTTCAGATATATCTGAGAAATATGCCATATAATATAATAAGTTAACAAGCACGGTAGGTTGGAATATAAAATAATAAAAAGTGCTCTCATACATTACTTACATCCACGACATATAAATGGCCTTTTTAATTCAATGGTTCAAAATAGATGTTTCCAAGAAAACAACTACATGAGCAACACACATACAATAGACATGCACATCTTGCATAGTATGTTAAGTTATGAAATGGAAGCTTTACATGTATTTCATAGAATTTTTTATAGGATAAAAGTGTTAAGGGGCACACAGTCCACCTGATGGTAAGTGGTTGCGTGGTCCATAGACATCTACATCTATCCTCGTTTGCGAATCAAAATGCGGATGCGTTGTCAGCCGTGTGGACTAAAATGGAACCTCTTTTCCAGTAAAAAGAGTATCCGGTTCTGCACAGCATTCAGCCGTTATTTTACGCTAGTATTCTGTGAGCGGGTGGTCCTTCCCCGGTCGAGCCGAACCATTTGTGCTACAATTATACAATTAATATAGCTGGCGCATGGCTCTACCACGTTCAGAAATTTATAAAACAAAAAAAATGAAAATAAATTAAACGTCCTTGACAATTATAATACTTTATTCATTTTCTATATCTGCCAATGACGCAAATTTGATTCCGTGGTTTGGCGGGTCTAATTATCCCAACAATGGAAACGTAAATTTCTTATGTGTTTCATCACAAATCCCATGACTGTTTCACAGCACTTTTTGCAATATTATGATATTTATTTATATACATAACTTCATATATACAGTATTATATAGGTGGCACCTTGAAGTAGTTTATAGATAAAAAGAGGTACGTGTAATAGAATTATTAAAGTAAAATAAATAGGATAAACGTATCTGAATATTTTATATATTATATTTATAAAATAAATGTATATATATTATACATATTTTACGTAAAAATGATAAATTATGTACATAATGATAACTTTATTTTTGACTTTAACGTAAAACTAAACTTAACTTAAATAGCCCTCCCGATTTCGAAAGGAATAACTTTCCAAAAACTAACATATTGTACAAAGAAGGATAATTGACTAAAGTCAGTGCTACAAAGGAGCAACTGTAGCAGGAGGTTATTTGTAGATTATAGAACTAAAGCATAGTTGCAGCAAAGGTTTTTATATATAAAACGGGACAAACGGGCACGCCCCTCACCTAATGGTAAGTGACTGATGCCGCAGATGAACTACCGCCACACCAAGGCAATTGTAGGTGCGTTGCCGGTCTTTAGGCTAACGTAGTGAAAATATAGCATGTGTCGATTTGGAATTACAGACGATACTAATTTTTATGAACCTCACTAAACTTTACATATTTTTTAAAATATTTGTGTCTATTATGTAAAAATGACCAATAAAATAATATGGGTTGATATTTCTCAATAAAATAATCATTTGAAATTATCTCATTTCCTATATTTAAGTCTTATGTTAAAAAAACATACACTAATAAGGAGTCCTTCCGTAAGTTACACACCCTTTTGCTTATTTCTGCTGCCAAATAACAGTGCTTGCACTATTGTGTTCCGTTTCGTAGAGCATAGTGAGCCATGCAGCTATGAAATATTTCAAATTAGTCCCCAAAAGGGTCCTTTGGCTTAACGTCGACTTGGTTCGAAGTTCTCTTCAGTTTCATTAAAAAAATAATGAAAATTTGAAAAAAATTTAAAAGAACTTCAAAATAATGTAGTAAGCATTTCCTCGAAGTTCAACTTTTGTCGAGGTATTTCATTACAACCTTTCATACAAGATGACGGCTTGCGCGTTCCATTCCAGAGGTCAAACATTAACTCATTGAATAATTTTCTGTCCTTGTTTTGTATTTCCACATAGAAGTAATATTCTTTTTTAAATCTTTATAATACTTGAGCAATTCAAATGTTCAAAATTTAATTGACGAAAGTGAAAACTTAGTTTCTGATCTTTTGTCTAATAAAATATATTATTATTTCAGTTGCAAAACATCCGGTTGCCAGAATAAGACCAAAAGCAAGAATATGCCAAGGAATAATAAGACGAGCTTGAAAGTGTGGTTCAGGGAAATATTGTTTTTTGGCATCTTCGTCTGACAAATCTCTCAAATGCTTTGCATACAAACCACTCTCCATAATATGAAAAAGTTGCAATTGTAATTGCCTAATCATAGGGAATCCTTTGTAAAAGTATATGGCAGATATAATACTGCTAATTGGTTCTTTAAACACATAAAGTGTAGGATTTCCATATTCGTCCATAAAATTTTGCTTATATTGGTTATAATAAGGATAATACATTATAGTATACATGTTATGGGCTTGACTGACAGTTGCCATGCTCTGCAACATAGTTTCACATTCTTCACGGTTTCCCCCTTCCAACTCACGTCCTGATGTGGCTTTAAAATGCTTGTTTACAAGAGAGCTTATACATGGCTTTATATTATAGATTTCGAGATCATTCTCGTTAGAAATTTGATATTCGTAGCTAGGGTTTGTTGTAAGACTCGACAGATTTGATTGGTAATGTATGCTAATCAAATAAGCAAAAACAATCCAAATAAACATGAAATACCTATACTTTGGCTTATTACCCAATGTGGCACCGTGTTGTAAAAGAACGTCCCACATAGCTAAAATTGTTCCACATTTGTCTTTTATATGTAATATTGCAACAAAAACCGCAAAAAATAATATGAATGCTACGCTAAATAATATCCAAACCAATACATCAAACTCAATATAAGTATTTTTCAAATTCGATACTAAGCCTGTTTTCTTAACTAAGATTATGAGTCCGTCGTAGTTAGTATGGTGTCCATATAAGTAGCTAAAAGCTTCTACTCTTCTAGGTCTCAAAATTAATCCTCCTATCATTATGTCAGCCTCACCTTTCTGAATTGATCTCATAGGACCAATGGCTATCATATCATCTCCTATAATAGAACCTTCTTCAGGATTAAATTGGTAGGTATATACAACATTGAATTGTTCCAACTCGCTTAAAGTTTGTAAAACGTATTGTTCTAGTCCAATAAGTTTCTCTTTCCTATGATCATTATTAGGATTAATATAGAATGGCGGCGTATCACAAAAAGCTACTCTAAATGTGCAGTTTTTAAGTCCTGTTACAGGTTTATCAAAAAATGATTTTGTTATGTTTGCTTCAAGACATTTCCCGTATGATATAGTCCTAGTGAAAACAATTCCACAACCATAGTTTTCAAATGGATTGTAAGTGTAGATATTTGAATTACTTGCTCCATTCATTACCAAAACTTTAAAAACATGATGATGTAGAAGAATTTTAAATACATCATTAATTTCTGATAATTCGAGTTCTTCAAATATAATCAGAAAATGGACATCCGGTTTCCAACCTTCTTCCATTGATAGGAACATAAATTTATCTTTGAAAACTCTTGTATTTTTAGGTGTTATCAAGTAGCCTTCATTATGATATACCACTTTCTTTTCTGTTGTTCGTGATATTACAGACAAATATTTCATTTCGTGAACTGATTTAATTATTTCATTGTCAAAGAAATTAATATCGACGTATGTAACTTCTGATCCTTTGTGGAACCAACGTGTAATGATACTTCGAATACACGACGATAATTCCTGATTGTTGTCTTTAATTAATATTTCTTGATTTTTACACAAATGTATGGTGAGACTTAATAATATCAAAACTTTTAGTGAAAACATAATTAAATTATTACTAGCTCAATAAGTATTATGCTTGAGGCAGTAATTCTACGTACGCGTACGTACACTTTGTACAGTTCGAAAACAAATGAAACGCAACATTTTGGTTTTTAAAGGTAATGTTGAACAACAACAATTAAATATTGGTTACATACGTATTATTATCAAACGAGTGTTACGTTAATTGTCTCCGAAATAATGTGACAATAGTTGGGTGATTCTTTGAAAACAGTGTTTAGAATTAATTTAACTGGTTTAATTTTTTTAACATTTTAAGCAAATATAAATATAAAGTTCATTAGTTGAAAATTGTTGTTTGTGGAAGGTGTTTGTGCTATAGTCCTGCAAGAACCGTCGCAGAAGAGAGCTTCTACGGGCAGCTTTACGCGTAATCGTTAGAGCTATAGGCAAGTGTGAGTAACGATCTTAGAACAAGTCTTATCCGACACTATTCCGGTGATAACCCGGATGTCAGTCTGAGCGAGATTAGAATGGCTCCCCAGCACCTTTAATTGGCAAGGATCAGGGCCAGGATGCGTTTACAGTGGAGCTTCTGAAAGCGGGTGGAAAAAAAGTACTTCAAATCCGTCAGAAAACTGGGCAGCGTGCGGAAAATTTCGATACACCTGCTCGTTAACACTTCAAACAAGATTGTACAACTAGTTCGTCTTGTTAGTGCTGAGTTATGGACCTGAGATGTGGCCCTTCACTGCCGGCCGTATAAGGAAACTCAAGATTACTCAGCAATATATGGAGAGGGCTATGCTCGGGGTTGGTCTACGTAAAGGACTTAAAAATGAGGATATCCGCAGTAAAACTAGAGTAACCGACATTTCTCAACGGATATGAAAATGAAAGTGGCAGTATACCAGCAATATAGCTCGTAGAATCGACAACTTATGGTGAAATGAAACTTTCTCGAGTGTCAGCCAAGTATCGGTGCCCCCCACTAGATGGAGTGCTTACCTAGTAAGACATGCAGGAAGCCGATAGATGCAGATGGATCAGGACCGTGATTTGTTGGACCTTGGGGGAGGCCTATATTCATCATTGGACTTGTGAAGGACTGTAGTTATGATGACGATAAATCATTTAGTATAGAAATCGCATTGGTTTATTAGTAGTATTTTAAAATTTACTATTTATGATGATTAATTGGTAACTCGATGAACTACACCATAGGCAGAAGAAGGAATACATATACATAAATGATAATTTTCATGCACTCTCACTTTCACTGTCACTTTAGATCTATAAGGATTTAAACAGAGACATACGTTATACGTATTCTGAATTAGACATAATAATTGTGACTTTATTTCTCTGAGCTGTTTTGAATTTGTCCGTGTTTAATTTTTAATTTCTTTTACATTTATTTCAGTTCCCTATGTTTTTTCCTTATTTTTAATGTATAAAATACTACTTTTCAGTTGCTACTACAAAAATGTATGTGGTCTGCGATCCAAAATAAGGTATATTCATCAAATAACAATAATAAGTCATCAAATACTTAATAGTCCATTTGACATCTTTGTATTCCAGAGTTTCAGATTATAAAATAACTGTATGATCGTTGGCACTCTATATCAAAACGTACTGTGGTTTCCATCTTTCACAATATGAGGTTTTTCGCAATCAGCACCACCTCACCATCTGTATCAGCTTTTCTGTTTATCTCATTAGCTATCCTAGGTTTTTATATTATTTCACTGATTATTTTAGGCAACTTACTTTCTTGCATATCTTACCATGTCATCACTCCATCGTTATCGTCAGTGGTGTGTCTTGCCTAGTGTAGTGGTGTTGGGAATAGCGGTGCTGGAATTAGTGGTGACGGGGATAGTGCACGCAATTGAAGGAGGTGCTCTTCGTACTAGGTAAGACACATCATTTTATTTTATTACGCGGATATTTGCAAATTAAATTTTTGTAAAAGCTTTTAGACCTCAATAGTGCTTTCCAACGGTACAAAGATAATGTATAACGTCAATGTCACACATATGCCGGTAGTTGTTTGGAGCACTAAGCTCGAAGTTGTTGACGAGTATGTTTACCTGGGTCAAACAGACCGGCCAGGTAAGTACAACATCTACTGAGACGTCAATCGAAGGATTCAACTCGGCTAGGCAGTGTTCGGGTAATTACGGCAAATCTCGTCAGTTATACGTAAAAATCTGAAACCATGATTGTGCTTTGAGGGAGGGTTTTTTATGTTCAGCAGTGTACTTGTGAGGGGCTGTAATGATGATGTCTTTAAATATTAATATTAAAAAATAAAGTAAAATGTGTTTAAATATATGAGACTATAAATTTGTATCAACTCTTATGATATTTTTATTGAAATAATTATACGTAGCAATGTAGGCTCTTGTAAATACCACGTACTCCGTGAACAAAACAATTAGGCGAATGACAGCTAAGACGTCATTAAAACTAGGGAGGCAACACCGGAACAGTGATAAAACCACATACCTGTCATGCGACTAATTGTTTTGGCCAAGTTGTAATGATATGTTGAAATATTATACTCATAAATCAAAAAATAAAACATTTGTTCCTTGTCATCGATGCGCATGTTTCTCCGTAAGGTGAAGAAAAGTTATCAATATTATAGACTTACAAATTTTAATTTTAAAGATATTTCAATAATGCTTATTATGCTTAGTTCCTCAATGCTTATTAGTAACAAAGATTGGTTACGAATATCAGGAAAGTTTTTGACAGATTAATTTTTCAAAAAGCACATGACATAATGTTTTTACTTTGATTATTTTTTGATATCCACTTGATATTTAACGTTATGAAACAGAACGATGCAGAGAATAGAATTTTGATAAAATGGGACGTGATGCATAAGACATTTTGGTGAACGATTTTATTGAATATGACAATGCTGGATAACAGTTGCCATTGGAGGACTATTGCGCCAAATATTGAACAGCTTTTTTTTAATATATCACTGACTTTTAAAAGTCCAATTTTGCTGTGGCTGCTCGTGTCTTGATAAAACTTTTATACTCTGTATCCCTTTAGTAGTGCTAAACCACTTCCCGGTGGTACGCATCGGGCGCATACTTTTAGTCTACCACGCAAAGTCGTGTCGCCAAAAAACATCGTCGTGTTCCGTCATGATGCTTCGATTAGCCATAATATGGGAATGGGTCTGAATAGTAGCGCCACGTGTGTGAACCGGGTGCGAAGCGACAATTGTTGCTGTTTCGGGTGCTTGCTTGGTCGCAGAGGGTAGCGGGATCCTAAGCAAATAACTATATCCCTGGGTGGCTTTATCTGGACGAAAGATCCAATAGCGATCTGGGGGGCTGCGGGCCTTTAGAATAAAATCCCACTGTCAAAGCAGCTCTGGTCGTATTGCTGGGTTATAAACCACTCGTTGAACTGCCATTCTCCATTTCTATTCATCCTTTTACCAATGAGAAAATCTTAAAAGAGAGGCATGTTTAAACAGCGGTTGCGTCCTCTTATTAAAAATGAACCTCTCCGTATTTGAGGATTACGCTCATGTCACCAGTGAAGTTCATCACCATCTCAAGACCGATAAGCCGTTTCTGAAATGGCGACAATTTGCTAAACAGCCTAAACGGTATTTCGAGGGTCTTATAGTCTTTTAGCTGTACTATGTTGTATCATGCAGCTATAAGTTTTTAATCAGTTCTATAATAGGATATTTTTATTACTTACACTGTGTGGCAGTTTTTTCCACATAACATATTATTCTCTTTACAGATACAAATAAAGGATTAAAAACCTTATCTTGGCAACAGTGTTGGATACATTTAATTTAAATTTAACACGATTTTAGCTGCCTCCGCCAATCTATGAGTCAGGTAGACCAGAAGATTACCAGCTAATCGACCCCGACGAAAACCGTATTGGCGGTTACTAATCAGCTAGTGATCCTCAAGTTACCGAACGAGCTGGCAGTTTAGAATGGATTCCATTATTTTGGAGAACAAGGAGGTGATGGCGATAGGCCTGCAGTTGGACGGGTCTGAGCAGTTACCTTTTTTAGGGATCGGATGCACGAAAGCTGTGTTCCATGAATTCGGGACACCACCTAGAGAATAGGATTACCGGAAAAGACGCGTTTCAACCGGTTACAACTCTGGAGCGCACGTCCTCAGTACAATATTAATACAACATAAATACGGATTATTAAGCTGAAGTACCAATGGGCCGGCCATATAGCTCAAAGAACCGACAACCGATGGAGAAAAAAGGTTCTCGTACAGGTAGACGAAGTGTAGGGTCACCCCCCACTTGATAGACTGACGACCTGGTAAGATATGCAGGAAGTCGATGGATGCAGGTGGCTCAGGACCGTGCTTTGTGGCATTGCTTTATGGAGGCCTATGTTCAGCAGTGGACTTATGAAAGGCTGTAATTATGATGAAAGATGAACGCTTGTATGTTGCTTGCTTGGGCTCTTAATCGCCTGCGCGATACTTTATACTGCTGGAACGAGTGAAAGTTTCTCGATCTACCCTCAATTCTATCCTTATTTGTAACATGGCCTCTCTTGACGCTCGGGCGTCCACGATAGGTCAAAAAAAATTGGCCCGCCTGATTTGTAGTAGAACCTTCTAGTATAATTTTGTTTATGTATTGGACGTTAACTAATAGGAACTGATAGGAAAGCAATCAATTTGTCCTGAATGAGACCGATCTAAAGCAAATCTAAATAAAATGATCTAAAAAATATTCTACGGAGTAGAGGAGCTAGTGTGTAGTTGAAAGATTTATTGTAATTTATCAAATCAAACGTTTTCAGTAATACAGATTAGTAGCGATGTTCAAAAATAAAGATGACCATTTCGACACACGGATGTGTGTGAAGACCAAATTGCAAAATCACACTTCATTCATACATATAAACATATATACACACATACACACATGTCAAGCTAATAAAAGCGTGGTAACACTCGGGAGCGCGCGATGTATCTGGGAGACAAAACGGGGGTGAAAGTTCAATAAATAATATATAGTTCAATAATATATAAATCCGTTAAAATAGTTTGTATTGAACAAATATAATATTTCTTTTTAAAAATGACATTTATCGCTTTGGAAGAATTATAAATGTTTAATCGAGCTAAATGAGGACGGTGAAAAAAGGTTTTAGAGTGGCAGCCTCGTACCGCAGGCGAATTGGTGGACCACCCCCCAATAGAAGGAGTAATGACCTGGTAAGGCGTGCAGTATTTCGATGGATAAGGTTGGCTCAGGACCGTGCTTTGTGGCATTTCTTGGGGAGGACTATTTTCAGCAGTGGACTTGTGGCTGTAATTATGACGATGATGATGAATTGAGCTAAATTTTGAAACCGATTCAGCATTTTGTACTTTTTTTTTAATTGAGTAAAATATAATAAATAATAAAGTCTTATAAACTGAATTAAATTATTGAATAAAACAGACGAATAGAAAACATACTATTATATAAAAAAGTTTGTAAAAAAATGTTAAGTGGTTGCTGTGGCCCATAGACATCTACATCTATTCTCGTTTGCGAATCCAAATGCAGATGCGTTGTCACCCGTGAGGACTAAGATAACACATCAGTGTTAAGCTGCTATTTTACGCTGGTATTCTGTGAGAGCGTGGTCCTTTCCCGATCGAGCCGACCCATTCGTGCTACAACTATACTACTAATATAGCTGCAGCATGACTCTAACACGTCTATTAAGAAATATGTCAAATAAGTAAGAACATTCAAATAATAAAATAAACAAATAGGTAAAAGATAAAAGATAAAAAATAAAGAAATCAAAAGAATAGAACAAAGAAACTAAAAATAGTAACGAAAAATTTCTTTGTGCAACGGTACAAGAATAAACTGTTCTACGTCCATTATTATTCAAATAATTATTATCTTTGCGATAATTTATCATGAGCTTGCTATCAAATAATCTTAGATGTTTTGTATTACAATGATAAAAAGACATCAATTTTATAGATTTATTGGGTACATGAAGTTCTAAATTCAAATATTTACAAATAAATAAATATGGTAAAATATTAATTACTTTTTTTTAATTATAAATTTAAATGACAAAATTAATTTTATGATCTAAAAAAAATAGCCACCTTAGGCGTAGCTGATGTTGTAAAGCTACAGCTACGGCGTAGCTGTTGTTGTAAAAAATAGCCGTAGAATGCTTCGCTACATCTATTATTTCGCTTTGTTTATGTTAATTTTTATGGCGGCTGTATACGCTCGTCGAAACACCACGAGACAGGCCGAGTACGAGTGTGTACATGGTACCCTCGTCGCGTCGCGTCGCGTCGCGTCGCGTCTCGCGGCCCTCGTTCGCTCTCGGAAGCGTGTCGGTTTTTTGCGCTCGAGTCAAAGGGTCTCGTGAGTCTCGCGATGAAAACGAGAGCGCGCCTGTACACACTCGTTCGTTTTCTGATTATTATAAAAATTATCAAAAAATTATTTAATATTGTTAAATACAATATAGGTACTTACATGTATATTACAGTGAATAAAAACCATCCACCATGGCTTATTAATTTTCTTTTCATTGGAAATATGTAGAAAATTATAATAAAAAATTGCAAAGGCAAAACACAGCAACAGTTTCTTCTACGTCCATCGCAGTGGGTATCCAGAGTTCAAGTGATACAACGAGTGTGTACATGGTGTCTCTCGTGTCGAATCCCTACGTGACGAGAGGCACGCGAGGTGACGAGACGAGCGTGTAATGCCGCCATTACGCCTGTGAATTCGTTAGTTAGTGTAAAATGTATTTCTTTCAGCTTATTTTGTATTGCGAAAAAAGTAAATCGTTCATGGAGCTTAAGTAAACTTTAAAATTTAAAAATTTTTCGATTTTAAATAATTTTGTAATCATATAAATACAGCTAAAGATATATACAAACACTAAAGAATGTTGACAAAGTCTAAAGAATATTTAATGAATCTTCATTAGCAGGACCGTTAATAATTTACGAATTAAATTAATGAACTGCAAAACTTGTCACGCTCTAAGTCGACTAATTATGAAAGATATTTTGCTCCCATCAAAATAAAAACTTATTTTTATCTAAGCTATTTTTCTTTAATTTTTCAAGATGGCTATTGGTTTCGCGTTATTTTGATCTAAATACATCTTAAAATTTGCTTCCATAGTGAGAGGCAATTCAGAAAACCGGAGATAGTTAATTCGGGAGATTCAGTTTGGTGTTACAGCTACATATCTGTCATGTATATCCAAAATTTAATTAAACCACTCTATAGCTAAAGGTACTACTTTAAGTGAGAATTGTGATGCATCGCGAGCGGTGGTAAGTGAAGCGCCGCCATTTTGAGGTCGATTCGTTACATACATGTATCCACGCACGACGCCGACACACCCCGATTTTTCTTTTTCTTCTCACAATCATCATCTCACACTTATGACACTACTCCATTTGCCATCTGCCTATCATTGGGTTTAATGCTGTACGTAAAAGATATAATATACTACTACCATCTACCGGAAGCCCTAAAGACCTTCGATTGATGTCGATCGTCAGCACTTACATGATAAGAAAAGGGTTTATGGATTCCCGACAATCGTCACCACACGACAAAATGATATTTTTAGTATTTTAAAAAAAGGTTAACCACTGTCCTTGTATCGAAAAGTCTCGCTGGGTCTCAGAACACTAGTTTGCCGTATAGTGGCGGGGTAAGGATATCCACTTCTCTTATCGTCCGCGTCCCATGTATGTCGTAAGAGGCGACATATGGAAACTGAAACAAAAAAGTCGGCAGCATCTTCCTGATTTTTTAACTTATTATAAACCAGTGCATGACTACAATCCAACCTGGTGGAAAGTGGTGACGCAGCCAGATTTAGGATGGTAAACCGCACTGTCTTACCATAAGAAAAGCCTATCCGACTCCTTTGCCGTATGTATTCATTACAAAAGAAGAAGCAAACCGTTTGTTTCTAATGCGTGGAATATCGACAACAAAGGGGTGAAGTCCCGACGACCGCCTGATCGTCCGATGGTGAAAAGAAGAGGGAGGAAGTAAAGCGTGTAACTCCTGTGCACACTCACTTCCAAACCCTTTCATTAGCCCAATCTATAGAGCCACGATATCTACAGCCACATATCAACAAATTTCAAATCCGTCTAATGTTCTTAAAATCTTCACTAAAACTCAAGTATCATAAAGTCTACTAAGACGTCACGAACGTTGCCAAATCTTGGTGGGATATGATATATGAGATTATTACACAGTTATTGCGACGTTGTCATCTTTTTCGCTGCACTATATATTCTGTTAGCGAATAGAGGTTAGTCGAGTAATACAAATAAAAAGGCATGGACTTACGCTTGGCAGATGGGGTTTGCAACCGCAGCTTTTTTCAGTTGTTAATAGGAAGAAACTGCTACTTATCCCCTGGTTTGTTTCTCTCTATCGCCTTTTACGATATGCACGGGGCGATATGGGGTAGTAAATATTCTTACACCGTATTTAGTCCAACCTCCGTACCTGGCACGATAATCGCGTGCGTATCAATCAGACGTCAAAGAAACCGGAGCATTTTAAAAACCTGCGTTTGTCTTAGTAAATATAAAATTTAAATCAAGAAATTATTAATTTTGTACGTTATTATAAAACTTAATTTACACATGCTTATTCAAGTGAAAACTTCTTTAGAATCGTTGTGATTTGAAACTCAATGAATCAAAATATCTAATCGGAATACCGAGAATATCGCTTTTTCGAAAAAAAAGTTTTTCATTATTAACTCCCAACATATAAAACTATATAGATTTTCCAGTTTTTTATTCATTCATATGCTTTAGTACTATCATATATTATAACATTTATAATCGTGGTAAAGCCACGCTGCAGTTATATTATTGTTGTCACACTGATGGCTTGGTGAGTGTAGAGAACCAGATAGCTATTTTACTGGAAACGAGGCATTCCAAGTCTTCAGAGGTCACAATTTAGCCATATCCTGTTTTGTTTGAAGTTGGCTACGGGCTTCCATGGATTTCAGTGGCCACAGTAAGTTCGTTTGTCACTTATGTTTTGTTTTTAAAAAAAGCAACGTAATAGCGGCTTTGGGTTTTCAATCTTAAAAGTTAACGATGTATGGTAACTATGAATGTTCAAGTTAAATCAAAGTTATGTAACGAGGTTCATGCGAAAAACTTAATAACTTAGTTGAATTTCAAATTAATCTCGATTTGGCATACTTGTTAGCATTTTTCACTCCGCGATATAACTTTGCATCTGACGTCAAATAAACTTAAAACTTTATCGGGAGGTTTAATCAATTCTTTCTAAACCGGCAACGTGTACTATCACCGGGAGTCTGTCTCAAGATTGTTTTAAAATTACGACCTGTAACCTGTTTCAAGGAGGTGTCAGATTTAAAGTCCACAAGTCTTTCGGTAATGACGTTGTAAAGATTAGAAGTGTGTCGACGAGGGTTGCGTACCTTATACTCAGAATCACCAAACGGTATTCGTTGCAGGTCATACAGGTTTACGCACCAACCTTGATACATCCTAATGAGGATTTAGAAGAAATGTATGAGGATAACTCTAAAGCGATGCATTCCTCCAAAACCCAATATATTTTGTTAATGGGAGACTTCAACTCAAAACTAAGCACAACAGAAAACAGTGAGCTGAATGTAGTGAAATTCGGATAAGGGCATCGAAAACCAATGTACCAGCAGCTGGCCGACTTCAAGGAGAAAGAGGGACTCTTTATGATAAACTTTTCTTTCCAGAAGCAGCCTACAAGAAATGGATCTGGTCGATTGATTTACAAGGGGTGGCTCGACAACTAATGCCGGTCATCGCATTCTCGACGACTTCCAGCCTCCTGAACAAGCTGGTTTCAGAAAAAGCTTTAGCACCATAGATCACATACATGCCCATCGGCAAATTGTACAGAAGACCGAGGGGTACAATTTGCCAGTATGTCTTGCGTATGTAGACTATGAGAAAGCCTTTGATTCCGTCAAAATTTGGGCGGTGCTGCCGTCCCTTCAGCGGTGCCAAGTTGACTGTCGGTATATCGAAGTGCTGAAGTGTTTATACAGTTAGGCTACGATGGTTATCCGAGTACAGAACCAGAGTACGAAACCTATCCAACTACAGAGAGGTGTAAGATAGGGTGACGTTATATCCCCGATACTCTTTACCGCTGCTTTGGAAGACATTTTCAAGTTACTTGACTGGAAAGGATACTGTATTTACATCAATGGCGAGTACATTACTTACCTTCGATTTGCCGACAATATAGTTCTTATGGCAGAATCGCTGGAGGACCGAAGCATTATCACCTCAATAGTGCCTCCCAACGGATAGGTCTTAAAATTAACACGGACAAAGACCTTGTTTAATGTCCATGCCACGCCGGTAGTTGTTGGCAGCACTAAGCTCGAAGTTGTTGACGAGTATGTTTACCTAGGACAAATAGTCCGACTAGGTAAGTCGAACGCGACTGTAAAACCAGTGCGTGTTGTCAGTGATGACTTATGGAACTGAGACGTGGTCCTTTACTGCTGGCCGTATGAGGAAGCTCAAGGTCACTCAGCGATCTATGGAGAGGGCTATGCTCGGGGTTTCTCTGCGTGATAAACTTGAAAATGAGGATACCCGCAGCACAACCAGAGTAACCGACATAGCCCAACGGCTTAGTAAGCTGAAGTGAAAAATCTGCACTCTTTCAGGTTTGACTTGAACCCTTCAATTTTACTGCCATATGGCCGTGGCTCTCCATTCCGTCATCTTGGTCCAATGATGAAATGGAGGGGGGGGGGGGGTTAAGTCATGCAATTCTTGCGCACACTCTTGAAATGCATCCTGCTGCGGCCCTTGAACACCTTCATCCATCCTCGATTAGTAATAAATTGTATTACCATATTTTCAGTATTTTATGCTGATAATTTGTGAGAGCTTGATACTTCCCAGGTCGAGTCAATCGCACTACACACATAAAATAGCTAGAGAGTGGCTCTAATACGTTGGCTTTTCTAATATTTCCCATTGTTGCCTTCTACTATACCTGCGGGACGTAATGGGGTAGTGGATATAATTACGCCGCCCCACGTGGCCAAACTTGCCAAATATAATGCTACTCTTTTCCTTTAATTGTATTTTTTGCACAACTTTATTAAAATTAAAATAGGAAATAATATTACCTCTTGAACAAAGCCATCGAAATGTATTTTAGAATTACAACACGGATTAACGGTTTCATGTGTGTTTAAACATTTGCAGTGCACTAACGTGCATGCGGGACTACAAACAGTGGATCAATTTACAAAATGTAATTATGATTCCTATTCAATTGGTTTAAAATAATTCTACGTGATAGAGCTACGCTACAGTGCCACTATAGTTGTGGCATGAATTGGTAGGTTCAACCGGGGAAGTAAGTATCATGCTCTCATAATGAAATACCAGCATAGTGCTTCTATGTTTCGTATGATTTTACCGATAAAGAGACTATCTTGTTCTTCACCGATAAAGAGGCTATCTTGTTCTTCATGAGGGCTTCCACGACTTTTACTCTATATGATATATTTTCTCTATATATTTTTATGTATATAGAATCTGGTAAAATATTTGACAGATTTCAGAGCGCCGGAAGTCTATTTGTAATAAAAGTTTAGAGATTAATCAATTTTTCTGAAATATTAGTAATATTTTTATTTTTTATTACCCAACGCATCTCTCTAGCAAACTCCCGCTTGCGCAACCTACGGGCGTGGTATTCGCAACTACCCGCCAACAACAAAAAAAGCAAGCAACATAGCAACAAAAGAAAAGAATTTCACTTTTAAGTATTACGGCCGGGCGTGATTGTAGACACAAAATTAAACCAATCAAACCAACGCTCCCTTCAACCAAAATTGTTTAATTTTTATCAAACACTACGATCGGGCTCGACCGGGAATCGAACCCGGGACCACGCTCTGCTACCACTAATGTTACGGCCTACGGCTGCCCCTACAAGAATCAAATCCTCCGGGGCCCATTCAGCAGAAGACTTCACGAGCAGACGCAGGTCGGGCCTCAATATGGCCACGTGAAATTTCCTATCACAATAAACTATATGGTAGCATACTACAAAGCAAAGGTTACCTGTATCAGGAGCTAACTTCGCTCCAAGGCTTGGGCAGGCCGTGAGTGTGTGTAATGGTAGATAGGCAAGCATAGGCGACCAGCAGCGGCCGAGTTCCAGGCTGCTCCAAAATGCTGCATCGCTTCAGACTGCTTCAGCGCCGTACCACTTCTTTCTTTACTGTCACTGATTCAGTCTCTTAGCTTCATTGTACATTTAACTAACTTAAATTCGCCTAATTCCACACTCATCTCAGTATCGAACACGTGATACCTGACACGGCAACGGACAGTAGTTCAAAGTTCAATATTCAATGTCCCGGATTCACTTATCACAAATTATAAATTCGACACAGAATAACACGTCGCACAAGATTCAAAATACGCCTCGTTGACACGCAAATTAATTTAACTAGGCGACCAAAACACAACAAGTCACTAACGCGACGAACCAATTATAACGATATCCTGCCAATTAACCGGGAGAAGCTCTCAAACAAGGAATGCGCGGCTCGAATCCTAGACCGTATATCTCCTCCACACGCGTACACTATTCCGCACTCTCTCACGAGTTAAGTATCGCACGATTCACATATCTACGTGACGAAGAAGCACGTACTTCATCTAGCTATCTAGATCCACGACGGGCCCGTGAATTAGGTAAGAGGGCCTGACGGTCTCCCCGCATCGTGGCTGGCGGGGCACCGACCCTTCGCCCACGCGTCGAGCGACTGACTCCCACGCAGCTGCCCCACCTCGGCGTTTATCTCACCTACATACCAAATCATTCACGGTGGATGGATCAGTTGCCGCGGAGGTGTCTGTATACTCCGAAGTCTCCGTGGCGGTCATCCCTGTAGCTGTCGATTCCATACTGGTGGTACCGGTTGCCGATGTGGTAACCTTGGACGACGACGGCTTCCTGCCCTTTCTCTTAAAGCACGTAACGACCATGCTGTCAGCTGACTTTTTCTTCGAAAAACTTGAGTCTTGAAAACGATTTCCGAGAAATCTTCTTAACTCGTTGTTTCACTATTTGAAGTCTTCAGGTAATTATTTCACACAACATCCGGCTCGAAGGACCATTAAATGTGCTGTACCTGCACAATTGTGTGCTGGGTTGGTGGAGAATAAAACCGCTGAGATATTTTCTTTCTTCTATATCGATGTTTTTCTTGAGGTAGCTGGCCGCCGACTGTATCGAGCGACGAAAATCGCCCCTCTTTTATACTACCTCGGCTGGGTCAATACATACGGTGTAAGTATCGTGCAAACGGCGTCGACCAATCAGCGCGAGGCGTGACAGAGCAAGTGACGATGTTAAGTGACCACCTGGCTGAGTCACGTTACATTGTTTACATTAAAGCTAGTTCTACTATACAAGGTGACCACCTTACTGAGTCATTGTTTACCTTAAAACTAATTCTATTATACAGATATAAACACTAAACTATTATTTCCCTATCATAACATAAAATGCTTATATCCTATTTTATGTGACACTATATAATCTTTATTCAATCTAATATAACATAAACGCTTATATCCTATTTAAGTATAAACTCTAAACTATAATATTTATTCCATTAAAATAACATGTTTGTCTTATTTATGTATTATCCTATCACTATTTGTTTTCACTTGTCCTGCACATCATCTATCATGTGGAAAGCCGTGGAATGTAAATGGAAGTTTAATTTTGTTTTGTTTAGCTATAATTAATTTTTTTTGGCTGAGAAATCTTGAAATTTTCGCTGTTTTGAACAACCTTGTAATTATTTATTTTATTAAATATACTTTGCTTCATTCACTCACACCGCGCTCGGTCGCCATTGTGTGTGAATTACTATATCGTGTGTTTAAAAGCGGTAATAGGCAGCAAAAATATCGATCGCTGTGAAATACAAAATATTCCAAAAACCAAATTTGATGCAAAACTTCAATGGTCCGAGGTAATACCCAGATTTTAATTATACTATATTGTTTCGCTAAAAGTACGTAGGACTTATATACAAATATACTTATACGTACTGGCAGGCGAAGGGTGGGGCGTCCCCCACTAGATGAAGTGACGATATGGTAAGACATGCAGGAAGACAATGGATGAAGGTGACTCGTGACCGTGCTTTGTGGAGTTCCGCAGTGGACTTGTGAAGGGCTGTAATGATGATGATATGTCTTGGACTTTGTGGAGTGATGTACTTCATTGAATGCTACTGGAATTCCTCAAAGAGTAGAACTAGATGTGCCAAGGTTGGCCTAGTTTTCTTAGTTATAATGATACCTTACCTCCGGACTTGATAGAGTGAGCTGAAGGTGTGCTTTGATGACTGATACTTGAACTCTACGATGAGAACTAGGTGTCCCGATTTTGGACTCGTTTTGTTAGTCATGAATAGACCTTACCTCCGTACTTGATGGGAGTGACTTGAAGATATAATTCAGTAACTGCTACTGGAACTCTTTGACAAATGGCACTACAATTTACAATTTTTTTATTTTTCACGATTATATGAGCATTATGCGTCGTGCACTTTTGAATTTGCCAAGCTTTTTTTAAATTGAAATTTGACATTAAATTATCGGAAAATTGGAAATATAGTGGTAATTATAAGATTTTTAGTGAAAACTTGTGTGTAATTAAACTAATTTAAAATTTTACGTTTTTAAAATTTTATATATTTTATAAAAAAATGGGAATATATATATATATATATATATATATATATATATATATATATATATAAGGAAGATACTAATGCCCATACCCAGTTTCATTTCCCTCCTCTGTCGTGTGTTTTTTTTACGACAACTTACGATATTAGTATGGGTAGTGGATTCTTGTACACCGCCACTATACGGCATCCATATTATATTACTTATTAAAAAATACTTAGTGTGTGATGATAACCGGTAACCCTTTTTACTGGTAACACGGTAATATTTAAATTATTATTTGAGGATAGATGTATATTTGTCACCATTTCTTGTATAAAAACGTTACGATTTATTTGTGTGATCCTGTCACGGTAAGTATAAAATATATTCAATAATAACTTTCGTAATAAATTCTTATACAAAGCCGTACCCGTACAGTATCGAATAGAATAGAATAGAAAAAACATTTATTCAGCACAGGCAGTTCATACACATGAAAGTAAAAGCACATATTGATATATATAAAAAAGGTCGCATTGTGCCAAAAAGGGGTTGGCTCAGCATGTATCGATAACCTGAGTGCACTCGTTTCGTATTTCAAATAAAGTGACGTACTTTATAAGATACGCGTATATTTCATCGGTTACCTTGATGCGTTCTGTGATTTATATTTGTTCGTTGATATCGTCTTATAGTATACAATACCGAGAAATATTTCATTATTGATGTAAAACATCTATTGGCGTGTCTTTGCAGTATTACTCGTATGCCGTGAAGGCATAGGGCCATAGGGTATGACTCTCTCTTATGCCGTCATATCGTATGCATTTCATATTAACTGGTCGTAACCGCGGTTACTTATCATGAAGTACCAGGTTTGAATTTGGGATCAGGCCAAATTCAGTAATTTGGATTTCCTGTTAGGAATTTTCAGTAATTAGGACGTTGGCGGTATTTTACCCCCGTGCCTTAGAAAGCACGTAAAGCTGATGGTCCTGCGTCTTATCTCTCTGTTGTCATGCTGGATACCCATAGAACTGTGAGAGTGAGGAAATAGAGAGTGCGCTTGTGCTTGCGCATATACTCGGACATATTAATTCTGTTCTGCGCAGATGCCTAGTCTTCATAGATACTGACCGCCGTGGTCAATATTCGGTCTGGACAACATTATTATATGATGGCTTATATCGAGCAGTAGACTGCTGACGAGCTCTTTTAAGAAGATATATTTTCTATTAAGTTAATATTCTTCTTCTTCATTAGCCCATTTTGGTCTATTGATGACGATGGGCCTCTCTTTTTGCAAGATATATTAACCAGAATCGTCACGTTTGGCATGCAAGAAATGGAGAAGCGGGGCGAAAAATTAATTTAAGAGTTAATTCCATTAGCAAACTTTATCGCTGTTTTTAGAAAATTTTATACATAATTAAGAAAACTTGTGATTGACATGTCAAAACGAGGCGTGCTCCTTATAAATAATGTAAAGGAAAACGTTCATTAGCTTTATAAGGCAATCTCTTATTGAATGGCAAAGAAAACTTCCACTCGAATGTTTCTTTTTATTTCATTCCTTTTTTAGAATAATGATCGTCTGTGTTTCTCAGATTTTATTATATATTTGTACTTTTAAACTTGTATAAAGCTTGACTATTTTTTCTTTAGTAATGGTTTCGTATGATTGTACTTTTGCTAGTGTTAAGTAGTAATAAATTGATCATTTATTATATAAACTTATTTAAAAAAAAGCCAGAGGTTTTGCTTTTTTTCCTGTCTGAAAAAAAAATACAATACGAAAAAGGCTTAGTATATTTGAACATATTACTGGCTGGTTATAAAAGTCCCTTGGTGTTAAAAAAATATGTTTCAAATTTAAATTTGGTCTGAGGCTGTTTTTTAAAGAATACACGCCTTTTTTGGCGCTAACTCCCAAAAGTTAATATCGTCTCTGAAAAAACGTTTAGTAATTTTTTATTGAAGCATCTCATTTCCTTGACATTTCAAAGTATTGTAATTAATGTTTAGCGGTGTCGAAAATGGTATATAAAGTGATAAAAGCCAGCAATTATTGCGATGCTTGTGAAGGGTTGCAGTCAATGCTTCGTGGCTCTGAGGGTAAATGTGAGTTGTTCGACAGTCCAAAAGATCTGGCCGCGCTATCAAGAGAACGGTTCTCTAAAGAGAAGGTCATGTACTGAACCACAGAATTATTGTTTTCTGGTGATTAAAGCGTCGAAAAATCTTAAATCTTCGTATGTGGACCTCAAGGACAACCTCGATGAAGTAAGAAATGTGCAATTTAGTCAAAGGGCGATCAGCAATAGGCTTTTTCGCTGCTAATATATGCAGCCATCACCCAACCCACGGCCCCAAGTTACTCCGTGAACACCCAGTTGCAAGGCATAGCTTCTCTCGAAATTGTGTGTCATGGACTCAAGAAGACTTTATTATTTCATTTGTTCATGCAAAGATAGGTAAATTATTATTCTATTCTTTCACCAAACTACAATCAGTTCGTCTGCGAGTAGGGATAGAGTATTGGTACATTGGTATATAGGGTACGGGAACTTTGCAAACCGATAATGAGCAACTGTCTCTCACTATCCCACGACAAGTAAAAACATATAAGTGTGCAGTCAATTAAATATTCGTGAATTAATTTTCGCGTTTCAATTGCAATTACAAATGATTTCTTATATTTACGCGAACACTACACATTTTTAAATAAAACTAATTTTACGGATTTTATCGCGTATATTAATCTATTTTTATATTCCCGACGTTTCGGGTGCTTTCCAGCACCCGTGGTCACGGGGGACTGAGGTGTTTGACGTCCTGCTATCATAGTTAGCCCGGCTACCTTCAGTTTTTAATATTAATTTTTGGTCCGATTTACGCAGAATGAGCTTACAGTATATTGAAGTCTAGCAGTGGTATACTTGGGTTTGGATTTGATTTTATTAATTATGGGATCCCAAGCAGATGGCAGCACCCATCCATCTTCTCTATTGAAATTAGGATGTTTTTTAATTTCAATAGCCTCGCGAATCATCCTCGGGAGGAATCGGTGGTCTTTTGCGAGGATTTGTGGTCTATCAAATCTAATGTAATGGCGGGGACGATCTTGAACATGTTCACAAACTGCAGACTTCCCTATACGTCGGTGCTTCACGTCAGCTATATGTTCTTTAACGCGGGTTTTAATAGATCTTTTTGTTTGTTCTATGTATCAGTTCCATACGCTTTTATATGTGGGCACCCATGGCTGAAGTGTCTATGAACGGTAGGCATTCCCCTTTGTTGCATGTAATTTGAGTCTTATGGCAAATCAATAAATCTGAAATTGCATTTATCGACGTTCAACCGCACACGCTCTGCACCCGCCCCGCTACGCCCTACGCCCGCGCTTTTTATACAATTTCAAATTTATTGATTTGTCATTAGACTCAAATTATATGCAACAAATTTCAAAGCGAGTTAGACTGGGGTGCTGACGCGCGTGGCGTTCGCGTAGCGGGTGCGTGCCGTCGGAACGCGCCCTTATGATTTTTAAAGGAAATAAAGAAACACTCTTGCATTTTTTTACAATTTTTCCACAGTCGTTCTGATGATCTGATATGTGAATTTGTAGAACAAATAAATTTATGCATTAGTAGAGGGACGTAGAACTTAAGACAATTTAACAACACACACTCTTGCGAACCGGTGTAGACGAAGAAACTTTATGAAAGACTTTTCGACATCTACATTTCTCCTCGATTAATAATCAATATACAGATGTGTTGTCACCCCTGAGGACTAAGATGGAATGCCTCGTTACTCTACACTCACCATACGAAACACAACAGCATTAAGTTAAGCTGCTAGTTTACGCTAGTATTTTGTTGCCATAATATAGCCGTAGCTCTACCACGTTAAAAATTAATGAGAACTCCAAATATTGAGTACAATTGACAAACATGGGGTAGAATATAAAAGCTCATTCATGTGTACTTTCATTTGCAGCAATTTCATTACACACACAATAGAAACGACTGACGCTGTAGAACTCACTTTGTCATTTCTATTGTGTTACATATTCTTTTATAACTGGCACGCGCTATTCACGGTTGCTATTAATATAAATGAATTAAATGACTCCTATATAAACAGGCATAATTAATATTAAATTCTAGAAACAAAACAAAGAGAACGATGGAGCAATAAGTCTTTAAATTTGTTTGTTTATCGTATTTAATTAGCGTGCTACCGCTGTGACTACGAAATTAAAAGGTTGTGAATTCAAATTCACTGTCTTGACACACTCGTGTTACTGCTTCATCAGTCCTTAAATTCCATAGCTGGAAGTAGATTCGTCCTGTTGTTTTAACCCTTCACTCTTCTCTTTAAGACCAACAGTGTTATAGGGAGGATTTGCCTCAAGCATCACGCTTAGGGGGTTGAATGAGTAACTTTAGGTTAGCGATTCTTTACGTCTGAAGCAAACTAGATGATCATACCACGATAGATTTAGTATAAACTGAGGTTAGAACATAACACTGTTAATTGGAAACCACAAAAGCTTTTAAGCGTTTCCATCAACAGCCAAGGGAGATAATAGAGTGGTTAAAGCGATTAATTGCCTTACACAATCATCATATTTAAATACAGCATGATAAGTCAGTAAATATACGTGCATATAGTATTTTTAAATATAGGTACATGTTTAACATAATACGAGTATGTGGCATTCTAATGCAATTGACACTAATATCTCAGAAGGCGGCCTAACAAATAATTCTAGTCCAGAGTATTTCCTAATATTATATTATAACGTTACACATATATATCAATACAATAATATATCTTTATTGAAAGATTATCTTTCAATAAAGATATATTATTACGTCTTCAAAGTTCTTAAATAACATGCAAATACGAAAATAGGCAAACATTTTAATTTTTAAATTAAATTGAATTAATTTAGTCACGACCCAAGAGCTCCTGCCTCGTCCAGTATCAGAATATTGGGAAATCAACATAAGAAATTAAAATCCACCAAGAGGTGGACTGGACTAATTAACTTTATTTACTATAAAAATTATAAGTAATTTTTTTAAAACTTTTTATAAAAAAATTTATTTACACCCCGCGAATTTGGTCCTTTTAAAGATTTGCCTAATAAATTTGATTAGAAAATTGATTAGAGCCACGATTTTATAGATAAAAAAAATATTTGTACAATATAATATCAATGAATAGTAGGACTAACAATTACTTAAAAGTATTAACAAAAAAGTAGTGTGGTCTCCAGACCACACTACAATATTCTAAAATATTACGAACTAGACTATTGTGAAGAAGTATTTTCGTTTTGTTGATATATTATAAATATTTTATATTTTGTTTTATTTTACCTTTTATAATGTATTAGTAATTTATATTATTTCACGTATTAGTTATTTACATGGTATTTTATTGCATTTATTATCTGTATATCGCATATATTTATACTATAATATGTTGTATATTTATATTGCACCACTTACCTATTCATTGTTTTATTCCTTTACACCCTTGGTTGCCTAGAAGAGATCGCTATGTAGCGATAAGCCCGCCAAATTGTACATATATTCTGCTTGAGCACTGAGCGTACCTTTCTCCGGGGAATCCCCGCACTTTATTCCTTCTATCATTTGACTTCAGGCAAAATCTAGGCTCATTTTTGAAAAGAACTTCGTCATTACAATTTGACAAAAGTATCTCGAGCTATTCAATGGTCGAGGGCCTCTGGCAGGCAAGTGTGAGTTTATTCAGGCCTATTTCAGTCTTTGTCTCATAGTTCCTTACTATAACGCCTCGAACTTATTGGAGCTGCATTCTTGCCTCAGAAGAAGTTAAGGTCCGGTTTCTAAGCACACTGTTAAAGATGAACCGGTCATCTCTTGTGTGAGTATACAAAACTGTTCGATCTGCCTTTGCCTCTTAACAACTCGGTGCACCACATATTTTGATGCTCGTAATGTTTGGGGCACATTTCTGCAGGTAGACGCACGATAACAGGAGATTTTAAACCTTTTTTTGCGTTCGTCTAAATTAGCCCATGTGTGTATATTACGTTGTCACATGTTAAATAACGCGAAGGGCCGAGACTGATAAAGATAAGAGAATTATTATTATCAACAAAGCAACTGTATGCTTAAACTTAAATATAAATAAAATAAAAGCCTACATACACTCGTAAATCTGTCTTAAAGTATTTATGAGCCATCGAAGTGATGTATATTTACCGCAACTTATTCTTACCCTTGTGTTTGAAATATGGTTCTTGTTGAGGTACGTTTTTCACTTTTAGTCTTATTTAATGAAAGAAAGCTTGACGTTTTATTAGTCAGTATAATTCACTGCTTGATATTGATGGAGCCTCTTACGCTGTCAACATAATTCACCTAATATTTATCGTTAATGGCGGCTATGGGAAATGTCAAAACATAATATAACTGCTGACAGGTGTGACATGACCATCTAGTTTTACCTAGAAGTAAAATATCATGACTTGCGAGACGAAGCGGAAAAGGTACGAAACGTCTTCGTTTTATAGAATAAGGGTGACAAACGAGCACACAGTCCAACTGATTGTAAATGGATGCTGTAGCCTATAGACATTATATCTTATATCTACATTTATTCTCAATTAAGAACCAAAATGCAAATGCGTAGTCACTCGTGAGGACTACGATGAAACACCTCGTTTCCAGTAAAAAGTGTCTCCGGTTCTCTTCTCTCACCATACGAATCACAGGAGCATTAAACTGCAATTTTATACTGGTATTCTGTGAGGGCGTAGTTCTTCCTCAGTAGAGCTAGAGCTAGAGCTTCCTAGTAGCTGTAACGTGGCTATACATTCAGTTATATTATGGTTGAATGGGGGATTCCATGTTCAAATAATATCCCACAGACGGATTCCGATGTCACATGGACAGTTTCGAGACTAGCAAATTGTGCAGGAAAATCTTGTAGCGGATAAGTGCAACGTTCACCTGTATACTTTCCATTCCCTTATTTTCATAGTCCGACGGGACGGCAATCTGACAAAACCAGTGATTTTAAGTGCTTTCTTTTTTTTTCCACATGAATGAAACACTGCCACCTTTCTGACTCCGAGCTGAGAATTTCTTTAGAGGAAATATGTGTTGTTTGACCCTTACTTCTTTAAAAAAAATTCAGGTAGGAGGTATACACTTATCTAACCTGGATAAAGAATATATTTAAGAAGTTATGTGTTTTGCGTATTGTATTAATATGTTTATATTATGTATGATATACGTATAGAATATCATTTATATATGTTTATATCTCTGCCTAGCCTTGTTTGACTGGGCGAGAATGCCTTAAGGCAATACCTAAGTCCTACTTATGTACTATTTTTGTACATAAAAGCTTAAATAAATAAATAAAAGAGAAATTTGTAAAATTGCAAAGATGGTTTCGCGTTCATCTGCTTTTTCGAAGTAGCGGAAATGTAATTTTCACTTCTATTGTAATAATAATTGGACCACACATTCAATATCTACGTGAACAAATCAACGTGAATGAATTTTCGTGAATACTCACGTAATTGGTACAGCACAGTCAGATTTAAGCTCGCGGGGTTCGAATGAGTTTCTTTTTACACGACGAATTCTCTCTCTTTATTAATTTATCTCATCTCTTTATTAGTGGTCGCTTAGTGGTCGAAATTCAACCGTAATTAATTAAATTTTCAGCTTTTTTTAAGCAAACTGTATTTCACTTTCAACTGCACGTTAATGTATACAACACAGGTATCTAATACACAAAATATAAAATAAACGCTTTTTTGCCTTGACGTACGCTAACACATACTATTGGAAAAGGAATGTAGGTAATCAAACAAAACTTACATCTTATTTAGTCAATCTGTCAGTAATTGTTTGTTGACAACATTTCAAAATTCTTTGGCGATAATCGCTACTCTGTACGACTGTTTGACAACAGACTATTAAGTGGTTGACATTATCCTTAGAGTAATAACATTTTGTTTCTTTTTACTCACATCAACTAAACTAATTCTGAGCCATGGCAATATGAACATAATATTGATTATATACTTTTTGGTATAAACTTTAATAAATATAATTTGTCCAAGCGACCGTTATATGTTTGGTAGTGGCAGTATGATCGTAAACAATGTGTTCTTTCGGGAACATTTCGTCGAGTACCGGACCAAACTTGTGTCTGAAATCGAGTCTTTGTTAAAAGAAGTCTGAGAATTGGTGCGGCTAAATGTAGTCCAGCTCAATCCCCGGAAGACAAAAGTTTGCGCGTTTACCGCATAAAAGTAACCCTTTTTCGTATTCCTCAGTTTCAGTGCTCTCCTCTTGTTGCCTTAGCCAGCATCGGAATCCTTGGTATCAAAATATCGAGTGATGTGCAGTTTAGTGGTCACTTGGGGAGAAGGCTTAATCGGTCTCTAAAAAGCTTGGCGTTAAAATAGTATTAAACATTTCTTGAATAAATTCTTTGGTACACAAATGGGTTGAAAGAAAATTGTATAGTGACAGCCTCATACCGGTAAGTAAAGTGAAGGGCGGCACCTACAGGCTGCAGTGGCGATCTGGTAAGACATGTAGGATACTGTGTTCTAGTCTGAAGGGTATAGAGAATGTTAGGCAGCCCTGAGAGATGTCAACACATCTGTAACCTTCTTTGTTTGAAGGCTGTATGTGGACTTCAATAGTCACGTACCATCGTGGGCTGTTAGTTTGATTGTCATTTCAGTTTTGTAAAAAAATAATATAAAACTTCAGAAAGATTTCGTGGCCTCCGGTACATCCTTGGTTCTTAATCGAGGATAAATGAAGATGTTTATGGGCCACAGCCTTCATTTACCACCAGGTGGATTGTGTATTCGTTCGTCGTCCTTACTTCTACTATTCTCTTTAACCGATATTTAATACTTATAATACACTAAGTCTTTACATCAAATTTTATGCGAAAATTATTTTTTTTTTGGTTCTTTTCAGGTATGACTTTTTATAAAAAATCTATTTTTTTTAGGTATCGTATCAACAACTTATGACAAAAGTAAATGAAAGATAATATGGTACGAAACTTAATGAATTAAGGTACGCCCTGAAGCAAACTGAAAAGTAATATAACTTAACACACCTGAATGTATCAACGTTATAGCCCATAAATACGTTCCCCAATACTACTTTACGACAGATTTACGCGTTGTTGTGTTTAAGTATGTTGTTTATTTATGTGATTCACAAATGCTCGCATAGTTCTGGTCGAATTCAATAACAATAAATGAAAGTAAAAAATAAAATAAAATAAAATTAAATTAAACATGATGTTGCGGTATAAGAATATCCACTGCTCCATATCGTCCCGTTACTGTCGCAAGAGGTGATAGGGGTGGAAACTGAAACAAGAAATGGGCAGCAGCATTTTCCTGATAAAAACTGAAAATTATAAAACACTAGTTGCCAAGACACCTGCCAAGCGTCGCTACTATGGCAAACCCCCCTTATGAAGTAACCTATAGGCTGTAATGGATGGATGGGTGGAGTGAATATCATAGTGAAAAAAATTGTTAGATATTTTACAATCGCGATTGTTTTCATTAATATATGTCAATATAGCTGCAGCATGGGTCTACCATGTTTTTCTATGTGTCGGCTCGAACGGGGAAGGACCACGCTCTTACAGAAAACCAGCGTAAAATAGCAGCTTAACGCTGCTGTGTTTCTTATGGTGAGTGTAGAGAACCGGAGACCCTTTTTACTGGCAAAGAGGCATTCCATCTTAGTCCTCATGGGTGACAACGCATCTGCATCTTGAGTCTTTATTGAGGATAGATGTAGATGTCTATGGGTCACAGTAACCACTTACCATCAGGTGGACTGTGTGCTCGTCTGTCACCCGATTCTATGAAAAAAAAAATTTGTAAAATTTTGTCTACATTTGTCAGTTATTCCCAGTAATAAAACAAACAAGTGACCACTTCAAAGCTGTGTCTCAAATAAGTTTTGTAAATAATTGTACAACACATTTAATACTATACACGTGGTAGAGCCATATGTATCTACAACATATATTATAGTTCTAACCCAAACCAGCGTAAAATAGAAGCTTAATGCTGCTGTGTTTCGTACGGTGAGTGTAGAGAACACATTTTGATTCTTTATTAAGGACATATGTTGATGTCTATGGGCCACATGATTCACTTACAATCTCTAAAAGATTCATCTTACTTGTATTAAAAAATAAAATTCATTTAATTGGACGCGTAGAACTAAAAGCAGTTTATAATTTACTAGCTGTGCCCCGCGGTTTCACCCGCGTATATCACGCATCTGCGCCTTGCGACATGCGAACTTCGAGAGAGACATCACGACGGCGGTTGCTGAATTAACAAAGATTTAAAAAGTGAAATATGTTACTAAAATTACATAGTTAACGTAATTGGTGGTTATGCATGATACAGGTACTGATACGAATAATGTCTAGGCCACATTATTCGTATCAGTACGTACTCGTATTAGTAGCATTTGTACCGGCGTTACTATTTCACATTTTAACATGAAAAAGTAGTTATTGTGACAAAACTGTAATAGTTAAACATATGGTATCGTAGACTTTTTTGTAGAGATAAATATCCTCTATAAAAGTGAAATACATTACTTTTCTCTATTATCAATAGTTTCCGAAGCGTACGCGATATAAGGATTCTTATTGGTATTTTTTTTTCACACCTTGGGTTACATTAACGAAGTTTTCATACGGATCCATAACTTTTTTGAAAATATTACATAGCCTATGTTCATCAGAGATAATGTAGGATTCTAATGGTGAAAGAATTTTTCAAATCGGTCCAGTAGTTTCGGAGCCTATTCAATTCAAACAAACAAACAAATCTTTCGTCTTTATAATAGTAGTGTAGAAGTGTAGATGTAGAAGTGTAGATGTAGATGTAGAAGTGTAGATGTAGATGTAGAAGTGTAGATGCATGATACAGTTACTGATACGAATAATGTATAGGCCACATTATTCATATCAGTACGTACTCGTATTAGTAGTATTTGTACCGGCGTTACTATTTCACATTTTAACATGAAAAAGTAGTTATTGTGACATAACTGTAATAGTTAAACATATGGTATCGCAGACTATTTTGTAGAGATTAATATCCTCTATAAAAGTGAAGCACATTATTTTGCTCTATTATCAATTGTTTCCGAAGCGTACGCGATATAAGGATTCTTATTGGTATTTTTTTTTCACACCTTGGGTTACATTAACGAAGTTTTCATACGGATCCATAACTTTTTTGAAAATATTACATAGCCTATGTTCATCAGAGATAATGTAGGATTCTAATGGTGAAAGAATTTTTCAAATCGGTCCAGTTGTTTCGGAGCCTATTCAATTCAAACAAACAAACAAATCTTTCGTCTTTATAATAGTAGTGTAGAAGTGTAGATGTAGAAGTGTAGATGTAGATGTAGAAGTGTAGATGTAGATGTAGAAGTGTAGATGCATGATACAGTTACTGATACGAATAATGTATAGGCCACATTATTCATATCAGTACGTACTCGTATTAGTAGTATTTGTACCGGCGTTACTATTTCACATTTTAACATGAAAAAGTAGTTATTGTGACATAACTGTAATAGTTAAACATATGGTATCGCAGACTATTTTGTAGAGATTAATATCCTCTATAAAAGTGAAGTACATTATTTTGCTCTATTATCAATTGTTTCCGAAGCGTACGCGATATAAGGATTCTTTTTGGTATTTTTTTCACACCTTGGGTTACATTAACGATGTTTTCATACGGATCCCTAACTTTTTTGAAAATATTACATAGCCTATGTTCATCAGGGATAATGTAGAATTCTAATGGTAAAAGAATTTTTCAAATCGGTCCAGTAGTTTCGGAGCCTATTCAATTCAAACAAACAAACAAATCTTTCCTCTTTATAATAGTAGAGTGTAGATGTAGATGTAGATGTAGAAGTGTAGATGCATGATACTGGTACTGATACAAATAATGTCTAGGCCACATTATTCGTATCAGTACGTACACGTATTAGTAGTTTTTTTTACCGGCGTTACTATTTCACATTTTAACATGAAAAAGTAGTTATTGTGACAAAACTGTAATAGTTAAACATATGGTATCGCAGACTTTTTGTAGAGATTAATATCCTCTATAAAAGTGAAGTACATTACTTTGCTCTATTGTCAATAGTTTCCGAAGCGTACGCGATATAAGGATTCTTATTGGTATTTTTTTTCTTACCTTTGGTTACATTAATGAAGTTTTCATACGGATCCATAACTATTTTGAAAATATTACATAGCCTATGTTCATCAAAGATAATGTAGGATTCTAATGGTGAAAGAATTTTTCAAATCGGTCCAGTGGTTTCGGAGCCTATTCAATTCAAACAAACAAACAAACAAATCTTTCCTCTTCATAATAGTAGTTTAGATAGTGTAGAAGTGTAGATGCATGATACAGGTACTGATACGAATAATGTCTAGGCTACATTATTCGTATCAGTACGTACTCGTATTAGTAGTATTTGTACCGGCGTTACTATTTCACATTTTAACATGAAAAAGTAGTTATTGTGACATAACTGTAATAGTTAAACATATGGTATCGCAGACTTTTTGTAGAGATTAATATCCTCTATAAAAGTGAAGTATATTACTTTGCTCTATTATCAATAGTTTTCGAAGCGTACGCGATATAAGGATTCTTTTTGGTTGAATAAAACTATTTTTACGGATTTTATCGTGTTTAGTTAACTTATTTTATATTCCCAAAGTTTCGGTTGCTTTCCAGCAACCGTGGTCACGGGAGACTGAGGTGATTGACGTCCCGATGTCAAAGTTAACACATAGCTGACGTGAAGCACCAACGTTCCGGGAAGTCTGCAGTTTGTGATCATATCCTAGACGGCCCCCGCCATTACATTAGATTTGATAAACCACAAGTCCTCGCGAAAGAACATCGATTCCTACCAAGGACGATACGTGAGGCTATTGAAATTAAAAAACATCCTAATTTCAATAGAGAGGGAGGCTGGGTACTACCACCTGCTTGGGATCCTGTAATTCATAAAATTATAACTAAACCCAAGCATACCACTGCAAGACTTCAAGACACAGTTAGTTCATTCTGCGTAGATCGGACCAAAATTAATAATTAAAAAGCTGAAGGTACTCCGGGTTAACTTTGACATCGGGACGTCAATCACCTCAGTCCCCCGTGACCACGTCGGAAATATAAAATAAGTTAATTAAACGTGATAAAATCCGTAAAAATAGTTTTATTCAATGTGTAGTGTTCGCGTAAATATAAGAGATTCTTTTTGGTATTTTTTCACACCTTGGGTTACATTAACGAAGTTTTCATACAGATCCCTAACTTTTTGAAAATATTCTATAGCCTATGTTCATCAAGGGTAACGTGGGATTCTAATGGTGAAAGAATTTTTCAAATCGGTCCAGTAGTTTCGGAGCCTATTCAATTCAAACAAACAAACAAATCTTTCCTCTTTATATGTAGAAGAAGTGTAGAATAACAAAGTCCTCTGTCATTGCTTATACATATAAATAAAAGAGTAGTTTAACAATAATAAAAAAATAGGTATAAGTTTCAAATGTAAAAAAAAGCAAACTACACACAAGACTCCTCTGTCGTCCTCGTCTTAGAAACTTCCTCCCGTATCAAACTAAACTATTTTTTGTACAAACTCATGTTTACCAATCAATGTTTATGAATATGTTTTTAGTATAATAATTGTAATGCTTTTAATAATCCTGCTGCTGATTTATCACGTGCTCGGTGGTAAAGGAAAATATCTTGAGGAAACATGCATATCTGACATATTAAATAAATATATAATATAACAAGCATTGGGACAAAGCGGTGGGAATTTCCTTGCTTTTAAACCCTCTCAGAAATGACAGGAGGCTCGTACGTCATGTCGTACTATCTCCTCAGAACTATTTTTCGTTTAGTTCTCGTTATCTCATTCTCAAAGCAGCGGAATTTTCACGTAACTTCCGCGTCTCTGCGTCGGATTTATATCGTTTTGAAGTTTCAAATAGAAAGGTTTATCTATATTTTAACGTGAGGATCGATTAAAATACGTTATTAACAGTGTTACGGCCCCCAGCTGCCCCGGAAAATGTCGACTTGGCTAGGGCCCATAGTAGCCTCCTCGACGAGCAGCCGAGGGTTCGGGGCCAATGGCCTATGGATAATTCTAAATTAATGGCAAATAAGCAAGCACAACTTACCGAGTTCCGGAGGTACGGTTGACCACAGGGTACCATTCAGGTGGTAAGTGATGTGTATGTGAGTAGTGTGTACATGTAACCTGGCTTAATCAATGTAGTCGGCCTGCAGATTCACAGACGCTGCTTTTCTCCAAATGTGCGATCCCTCAAGTGGTCGATCACCAATTGAAAACTTCTGCTATTATTTTCACTATATTAGTTTATCAACTTTATAGTACATTTAATTAACTTCAAAGTCAACCAAATCAACGTTCATCGAAATTAAAACAAGTGACACACGACACAAGTAAAGAACAGTCGGTCAAAGTTCAACGTTCCATGGTCACTTAGCAACAAATTATAATCACGAGAACGAACGCGGTCTCTTCTCGAGTCACAAAGTTCAGCGTTCTCACGACAGATCAAAAATTTCTTCGTACGATATTACGAGGGCGGCACTGAAAATTTCGGGAATCAAGGAAGTGGCACAACATTACTATTTAAAAATGTATTTATTGCTTTTCGAAGTATTCTCCGCGAAATTTGACACATTTTTCCATACGATGGAACCAATCATTGAAGCAACCATTCCATTCGGAAGTTGGAGTCTCCAAAATGGCCGTTTTGTAGGCGTCCACAGCTTCTTCAGGTGATGAAAATCTCTGTCCACGCAATTTATTCTTTATTTTAGGGAAAGTATAGAAATCATTAGGGCTTAGGTCGAGGCTGTACAGCGGATGGTCTAATAATTCTATGTTTTCTTGCTCTAAAAACTCTTTAGTTCTGTGTGAGGTGCGAGAACTCGCATTGTCGTGATGGAGGATGATGCGGCGGTTGCATTTCTCTTTACGGAGTTCAGAAACGACCTATGGTAAACCAATGCTAGCATACCATTCTGCATTAATCGTTCTTTGTCCCTCAAGAGGAATAGTCGTAACATGGCCGGTTTTGGAGACAAACGTGGCCACCATTTTTTTTGCAACACTGTGTGAACGAACAATTTTTGTTGGCTTTAACTCATTTTCGAACACCCAAACTCGTGACTGGTTTTTTGTTTCGGGGTCGTACGCGTATATCCAGGATTCGTCACCTGATACGATGATGTATACAGCATTTGAGGATCCTGCGTGGAATCTTTCGAGAGTTCTGACGCACCAAGTAACACGAGCCGCTTTTTGCTCTTCACAGAGCGAATAGAATAGAATAGAATAGAATATTTTTTATTCAATATACATTACATGTGTAATTCTTATTGAAAGTCGTTTTTTACTTTACCACTGGTTCGAAAAAACCCTCTGTCCTGGGAAGAACCAGCAAGAAACCCAGCGGGACTTTTTTTTAAATAAATTTTACAATATAAATGATTACGAACTATTTACAAAATTTATTTTAGAAAATGCTTGAAAGCGATCACCTCATTCCCAGGGGTTATTATCAATCATGTATTCATTTATACTATAATAACCCTTTTTATACAGTTTCAGCTTAATAAAACATTTAAACTTGGTAATAGAGAGAACCTGTACACTTTCCGGGACCTTGTTGTAATAGCGTATACATTGCCCCAAGAATGAATTACTGACTCTGTGGAGTCGAGAAACTGGTATCACTAGCTTGTGTTTGTTCCTAGTGTTTACAGAATGTATATCACTTCTTTTACTAAAACTAACTTTGTTTTTGTGAACATACATTAAATTTTCGTAAATATACTGAGAGGCCAAAGTTAATATATTAATTTCTTTAAATTTATCTCTAAGAGACTCTCTCGGTTTTAGATTGTAAATAGCTCTAATGGCCCTCTTCTGTAAAACAAAAATAGTTTCTGAATCAGCCGCATTTCCCCATAGCAAAATCCCATAAGACATTATGCTATGGAAATAACTAAAATAAACTAATCTAGGTGTCTCGACACTAGTGAGACCTCTAATCTTTTTTACAGCATAGGCTGCAGAACTTAGTCTGCTTGCTAATTTGGATATATGGGGGCCCCACTGTAGCTTTGCGTCAAGAGTGATGCCAAGAAAAACAGTGGATACAACAGGTCTCAATTCCTCCCCATTTAAAAACACATTGGTATTAAGATTTTTAATATTCGTTGTTGTTAATTTAACACAATTAGTTTTATTTCCGTTCAAATGCAGATTATTAACGTTAAACCAATGCACTAATTTTGATATAGCATCACTTCGTCACATTTAAATGATTGACGTTTAAGTTTAAAAATCAAGGAAGTATCATCAGCAAATAATACTATATCATGACTATCCCCTACAAGGTGAGGTAAGTCATTAATATACACCAGAAATTGGAATGGGCCGAGAATCGAGCCCTGAGGAACACCCATTAGTACAGGTGACCCGGAAGAACTTTTAACATTGATAATAACCTTCTGTTTTCTATTACTTAAATATAAAATAATAAGTTTAAGCGCTGTGTTCTTGACACCATAGTACTGTAGCTTCCTGATTAATGTATCATGGTGAACACAGTCGAAGGCTTTGGAAAGGTCACAAAATATACCCAAAGCATCCTCAGAATTCTCCCATGCACAAAAAATATGTTTAATAAGCTCAACTCCAGCGTCAGTTGTCGAGCGACCCCTTGTAAAACCGAATTGATTTTTATGTAGCAATTTATTAATATTGAAGAAACTTAACATCTGATCTAAAATAATTTTTTCAAAAATTTTACTTAATGTTGGTAGTACAGAAATTGGTCTAAAATTGGCGGGGTCTAATGTACTACCAGATTTAAATATAGGTATGACTTTACTATGTTTCATTAAATCAGGAAACACACCAGATTCGACGCTTATATTAAATATAGTGGCTAGATAAGGTGCTATTGTATCTATTATAGATAAAATAACTTTAACGGAAATCCCCCATAAGTCTGCCGTTTTCTTAACATCAATAGTTTTAAAATATTTAACGATATCTTTTGGCAGTACCCTATGGAATTTAAAAGTATTTGAACAAGCCTTTACATTTTATTTGAGCAATGATTCGGCGACAGTAGGAGAAGAATTTAATGATTTTGTTGTCAAAAAAGGAACATCAGTAAAATGTTTCTCAAAAGCCATAGCAAGTTCTTGATCAGATCGCGTTAAATTATTGTTAATATTTAATTGAAAATCCGAGTTGCGCGGTTTGACCTTGCCCGTTTCGCTATTTATTATTCTCCAGGTCATTTTAATTTTGTCGGATGCAGTTTAATTTTGTTGCTTAAATGTAAAGCCTTAGCAGTGGAGCACACTTTTTTAAATATTTTAGAATATGTTTTTATATAATCTCTAAATATAACACTACTATTATATGATGCGGATGAATGCGGTATCCATCGGGAAAACAACTTTTTTACACCTAATTGTTCATGCAAGATTATTTGTATTTAACTCATGCCCATGTATAAAGTTGCCTGAATTTTGCGGTATGTCACATGTCGATCTTCCTCGATCAGCTTACGCACAGCATTAACGTTTTCTTGGGTGACTGCAGTTTTTGGACGACCTTGACGGGGATCATCACTGAGCTTGACACGTCCACGTTGAAATTCAGCAAACCAGCGATAAATTGTGGTTTTGGATGGGGCTTCATCACCAAATGCAGAAATTATCCGGTCAACACACTGTTTTTGTGTTAAACCACTTCGACAGTCATAATAAATCATCGCTCTTGAATTTTCTCGAGTCAATTCCATTTTCTCAACGACTAAACAAGTTTGATAAAACCTTGTGACAAGACCGATAATCTTTTTTTAAATAAATAAATGGTATTCGATTCTTAAAACCAAGGAGTTTTCAATTAAAAAGATTTTAATATGACAGGAACAGTGGAAATATTCTATTCCCGATACTTTTAGTGCATCCCTCGTAAAATGTCACACAAGGAATCAAAACTCAAAAATCAGCCTCGTTGACACGTAAAACGAACGAAAATAGACAACACACAAAAAGGCACTAAGCGCGTTACAATTCAATATTAACTTCCAAAAGCAATTAACCGGCCGATGCGCGACAAAATCTTTTCCATACTTTAAGACAAGCCTCGTTATCACGAAACGTACAAATTAAGATAACTCGATAGGAGGCACGCGCCCGGCCACACAATACTTTTCTAGACTTTAACAATACCGTCCGCCGCGCGTTAATTACTGTTCTAGACTGGGTAGGGCGTGGCTCCCGCGTGCAAAAACGAGCCCCGGCCGGCCCAAGCTGTCAAACCGGTTCTTTGCCCACACGTCAGGTGACAGAGATCGAGCGTAATGAATGTAAGTTTTAAAATTATTAATATTTAGTCTAAACAAATAGTATAAGGCGTTACTTTGTGGAAATCCATTTTACAGACACATATCAAAGATTTGAAAATATATTAGCTTAGATCTGCGTGAAAAAATATAAAATGATAAAAGAGCACCTTCTTTCCTCCCGTAATTGCGTGCACTATCTTTAAAGCGGTTAGCCATGACAGAGTCTATCTCCTCATGGTGCGTTGATTAGTGGCGAAACGCAATTGTGTGCACTGTCTTTAAATTGCACAAACACTCGTCGTATTATCAACGGTAGTGTGTTTAGTTTAGTGTAAGGGAGATAGCTTTTCATGGCTCCGTGACATTTTTTTTTTTTTTTTATAGGATAAGGGTGACAAACGAGCACACAGTCCACCTGATGGTAAGTGGTTGCTGTGGCCCATAGACATCTACATCTATCCTCTATTACAAATCAATATGTAGATGCGTTGTCACCCGTGAGGACTAAGATGGAATGCCTCATTTCCAGGAAAAAGGGCCTCCGGCCACCTGCACTCACCAAGCGAAACGCAGAGGTAAACCTCTACTTCACGCTGGTTTTCTGTGAGGTCGTGGTACCACCCCGGTTCGAGCCGGCCCATCCGTGCGACAGCAAAAGCTGCCGCGTGGCTCTACCACTGTTGACATGTTGACTTAGTAACGAATTACGGCACTAAGGGTCGCCGGTTCGAATCCCGCCCGGAAACATTATTTTAATGGTCTAAAAATTGTTTCTGGTCTGGATGTTCATTCTTGTAAAATTTGTTTATAAACTGCCTTCACGATGTAGGAGAATATACTAGTGTGCGGGTTACGTTAACAAAATAAAAATCGTTTGGAGGTGGCAGTGGCTGCTGGTGGCTGTCAGCCATTAACAAGTAAGCTTTGGTTTAGGAGATAACGTTTTGTCAATGTTTTGTTAATTGAAAAGAGCCGTTGTTGCTCAAGATCTAAGCGCTCGCTGGAAATTTGAACATCTGGTAAGTTACTAACGAGCGAGATTTGCTCTGCTGCTGTAGATGTTAGAAGCTGATGGTAAAACTTAATCTTCTTATTTGATGCAAGCACGTGAAGGCTTAAAGAGAATATTACTACGTTAAAAGGCTTGTAGCGCTGCTATCTGCTATCTATGCTATCTGCTGCATCCATATTAGTACAGTACGAAATAAGCGTGCGACATTCGGTGGACAAAATGTTGTCTTTTTTAAATGTTTTTTTAATCAAGTTATAAACGCGATAAAATACGTAAAAATAGTTTTACTCGGTGTGTAGTGTTAACCTTAATATAAGACATCATTATGTTTTAGCATATTATCTATAAATAAAGGATAAAAATAGAAATGTAATCAATTAAGTATCTAATTCAATAACAGGCCTTTCGTATTATTAAAAAAATATTATGTTTATCGCTTTAAAAAATGAGCCCTTGAACGTCAAAGCTTTTCCAGGATATTTTTTTTAAAGTATTTTGAAAATCCATTCGATTAAAAATATACATAAATTAGTACCTTTTTAGTGTAAGTGCATACTTTTTCTGAGCATATACTATTTCAAGAAGTATCAAATACTCGAGCGTCTATATACAAAAATTTAGTCTAACGAATTTGTTACCTTAAGCAACATTAATCCAAAAATTGTTTACAGCTATTGTACTCGTATAGGAACCATGGATCCAAAGCATTGGATTTAGCTAAATGAGTTTTTTCATTAATCTTGTAATTGAGACGCCTAGTTCTTTCGAGCTCTTTACGTCATAAAGTTAACAGAAGATACGTAAAAATGTCTTGTTTATTACAACACGACCACAAAGTAATAAAAAAGGAGCAAGAATTGTTTCTTCTTAATAAAATCTTTTGTGGAATCGGAAAAGTGAGCAAACAAAAACTTTAAATTAAACATCATATTAGTCTGTGTTTGAGATAATGAAAAGTATGAAATAATTGATAGATAGAAATAATTTTTAGTTTTTATGGAAACAATTGATAAACAAAATGATAAATGACTGTATAAAGTGTTGACGTTTCGTTAATAATTAAATATATGAAGTTAAAAATTTGGTGACGATATGTTGACATCTGATTCGAGAATATATACACTGTAGTCTCACGCCTACACGCTTACATACTTAAACATATGTTGAACGTGTACTTGGCGTGAGACACAACAGTATCTCCGGACCACTATCGAAAAAACCTAACAATTTTATAAAAAAAAAACATTTTATTATATTTCTTTTCCTTTTATTGACATAAATAGATAAGATTTTTTTCAAGAAGAGAGATGTGCTTTAACCCCGTGTCTCAGAAAGGACGTAAAGCCATTGGTCCTGCCCCTGATGTCTTTACAGTTGCGTCGAATTGCCTTCCCATCGTAAAATAAGAATGAGATGACAGAGAGTACACCTGTGCCGGCGCCCACACTCCTGCACTATAATCCTGTTCTGCGTAGATGGCTTCTCTCGAAGCCAGTGGCCGAAATTCGGTCTGGAGGCCATTAATATTTGGAAAATTATTTAATTCTTTTTACTTCTTTGACGTACGCTTTTACTTTTTATTAATGGTTTAATTATTCGCTATACTTAACGGACTAAAAAGCTTAAGGATACAACTAGAATATCGTCTTTATACTAATATTAAAACTTAACCCTAGACTTTTTTCTCAAAAATTATATGGGATTACTTCAAAATTATAACTAATGAATATAAATAATAAATAATGAGAATCATGAAAATCGGTTCACAAGTAACGAAGATATCGCGTAAGCGTACACACAAAAAGAATTCATATAATTGAAAACCTCGTACAATTATTGTTTTTCATTGAATTCCTCTCTAGTAGAGCTTGTCACGCAAACCGACATAGAAAGAATCTGTCAGAGACAGACAGGCAGAGATATGGAATTGTCTGGTGCTTTGATTTCCTACGAGGCGGTTTCGTAACAAATACGACCGGAACAAAACAACTGAATGTTGTGTTCAGTGTTCATTGTGGAATTAAATTCAGATATTTCATAGCAATGATTTTTAAATAAATGCCTGTGGGAATTGTATCGGTAATAATTCATTTTATCATAAATGCAATATTATTATTTTTAATGACCTCTTGTTGATTACTAGTACCTCAAAATTACTAGCTAAACTACATTATGGTTGCCACACGCTAATAATATGGTTATCATCGTCTCGAACGGAGAAAGACCATGCTCTCACTGAATAGCAGGTTAACAGCTATGTTTTGTAATGAGTGTCAAGAACCGGAAACCTTTTTTACTGATATCCACGCAATCCAACTTAGCCTTAAGAGTTGACAACACATCTGCATTTTGTTTCTAAATCGAGGTTAGATATAGGTCTTTGAGCCACAACATGCATTTAATATCAGGTGAACTTAGCTATTTCTTATCCTTATCCTTTACAAAAAAAAACAAAATAGATTTTTGGAACGAAGTTCCTTATCGGACGGTACGAATTTGGAGGATGGGGGCTAGGCGAGAAAAAGTGTAAGGTGATTTTTCCATCACGACGATTTCTGATGTAGTGTAGACGGCTTTGACGGATGTGAGTAATCGAGATGGACTAATATCCATCTCCAACGCACTTTTTCTTATCTTGCTATGAAAGAAATATTATTTTATTTTAAATGACGTCTTTGACAACCAATTTCAAGCAAAGGTTTCCATTCCCTTAAATACTCAAAACGTCTGTGGATATTTATGATTGGATACAGCAACGAAATTTCACCGACATCATGAGAAAACCTGCATAATAATTTAAAGAAATATTAATGAATAATTGTAAAATTTTTAAACCCACTTAATGGCAGACTAACTAACTACCCATGATCCTTCCAGAAATAATCGTAATTAAACTTTTTTCCGAGCGCCGTCTAACTTAGGGGTTAAGTGCTCGCTATTTATTTCACAGTACAGTAGTAACCAGGGTTTGATCGCCGCCTGTAGCAATGAAATTTTTAATTGCAATTTGAATTGCTGGTTTACCACGTGCCCGGCGGTGAAGAAAAACATCGTGAGGAAATCTGCATGTTTTAAAAACACGTATTGGAACAACTTGGCGGATATTTACTTGCCCTAAAACCTACTCAGAAATGAGAGGAGGCCTGTACCCAGCAGTGGGACGTATATAGGCGGTAAATTTTGTTTCACCCTTTGGAACGAAGTTCAAACTCAAAATAAAACTCAAACATTTTATTGCGCTCATGTGGTTACATAAATAGTACTTATCTGCTGTACGCTGATGATGCAGTGCTTATTGCACCATCAGAGGCAGAACTGCAGGCATTAGTCACGTGTATGAAAGAGGAATGTGAAATTAAAGGTCTCCGTTTGAATGCTAATAAAACTAAGGTTCTGGTATTTGAAAGGGACGAAGAGAGAACGAAGTGTGAAATATGGGTAAATCAGGAATGTCTAGAACAGGTAAATGAAACTGTATACTTGGGGAGTGCTTTTAGCCGGGATGGAAGATGTGATTTAGATGTGGACAGGCGTGTCGCTGCCGGGAACAAAGTCAATGGTGCCCTGACTGCGTTAGTCAAAAGGCAAGGCGTAGCGAAGAGTGCACGCCTTGCAATACATAACGCAGTGTTGGTACCGACTTTGTTATAAGGCAGCGAAACCTGGGTATGCCAGAAGAAGCATAAAAGTAAGTTGAATGCAGTGGAGATGCGATCTCTTCGTAAAATGTGCGGCGTTACCATGGCCGACCGGAAGCGAAACGAAGAGATTCGCAATAGGGCAGGTTTGAAAGATGACCTTATCACAAAAATTGATAAGGGCGTGCTTCGGTGGTTTGGGCACGTTGAGCGAATGAGTAAAGACCGAATGGTGAAGAAAATATATAGCGCGAAAGTTAATATTAAAAGGTGTCGAGGTAGACCGAGAATAACTTTCGAAGACCATGTGAGCAAATTGCTCGAAGAGGGTAGGGTCAAGAGTACTCGGATACCTAGACGTGCATGCATGAAGAAGATAATGAATCTGAAAGAAGCGAAAGAGATATGTAAGGATCGTGACACTTGGCGATCTGTTCTCTCTGGCTACCCCGTCAGGGATTGTGCGTGAAGATAAGTAAGTTAGATATAATAGAGTCAAACATGATGTTCTTTATGTTTGGCTATATATATATATATATATATATATATATATATATATATATATATATATATATATATACAATTTTTAGATGGTAGGAGTACTGTAGATGGTAAGCCTCGAGCTCTACCTAGCAGTCCGTCTGAGTAGGCTCCATCCACATCAAACAGAAGGGAACAGATAACAAGTACAATGACAGACTTTGAGGCCATATTAGTGTTCAGAAGTGACAACGCTTCTGTCGTCTTCTTTGTTTGAAGGCCTGCAGACGTCTTTGAACTACGGTAGTCACTTACCATCAAGTCAACTGTAAATTAATTTGTTACTTCAATTACATAAAAATAATTTTATATTTGTTCAGACAAACATGTACAAAAAAAATGTATTATGGAAATAGAGAATAGGATTGTTATTAACAAACAAATCCAAATTTAGTTTTATCCATACATTTATGTGTGGATGGATAAAACTAAATTTATCCATCCACGCATAAAGTCTGTATAAGTACTACTGAACATAAGCCATCGCCATAGATTGACTCATATTAGCCATAGTTGCCACGCTTGGCTGGCGGGTTGGTTACCGTAGTTTTTATAAACTTTGAGTTCACAATAGGAAGATGCTGCTACCTATTTTCAGTATCAGTTTCCCACTCTCACCTAATACAACACCCACGGGACGACATGACATTCTTACACCGCCGCTACCCGATATGTAAAAGTAAATGTAAAGTTGCAGCCTATTTACGTCCTACTGCTGGGCACAGGTCTCTTTTCATTTCTGAGAGGGTTTTAGGGCAAGGATATGTCCACCGCGCTGCTCCAATGCGTGTTGGCGAACTTCACATGTCTTCGAAATATTTTTTTTCTTATTTCTTACACATTCAGGTTTTCTCAAGATGTTTTCCTTCACCGCCGAGCACGTGGTAAATCAGAACCTAAAATTTCAATTAACAATTTCATTGGTGCCGGCGGGGATCGAACCCGGGTTGCTTGAGTACTGTGAAGGTTACAGCGAGCGCTCACTATCTGAGCTACCACGGCTCTTCTACCCGATATATACTTACATAAAATATATTATCATAATTTTTATATAAAATCGGTTATTATAAATTGAGTGTAAACATATATTTGCTGGGTTGCCTGTTGTAATAGCAATAATAGTTAGTTAATAAGCAATGATTATTTAATGGCTTATAAAATTTTCGGAGCACGATACAAATAATAAATGAGCTACTAAAATACTCGTTAACCATGTACGAGAGTGGCGGTGTAGGAATATTTTCTACCCCCATATCATCCATTAGGTGTCATAACAAGCAACAGAGGAAAATGAAACAGAAAGTCAGGAGTAGTATATTTCTAATAACAGCTAAATAAAAACTAAACAACTGCGGTGTAAATGAAACAGTAAGTGAGCAAGAGCATATTTCTGATAATAGCTAAATAAAAGCAAAACAACTGCGGTGTAAATGAAACAGAAAGTGAGCAGTAGCATATATCTGATAACAGCTAAATAAAAACAAAAAAAACTGCGGTGTAAATGAAACAGAAAGTGAGCAGTAGCATATTTCTGATATCAGCTAAATAAAAACAAAACAATTGCGGTGTAAATGAAATATAAAGCGAGCAGTAGCATATATCTGAAAACAGCTAAATAAAAACAAAACAACTGCGGTGTAAATGAAACAGAAAGTGAGCAGGAGCATATTTCTGATAACAGTTAAATAAAAACAAAACAACTGCGGTGTAAATAAAACAGAAAGTGAGCAGACGCATATTTCTGATAACAGCTAAATAAAAACAAATCAATTGCGGTGTAAATGAAACAGAAAGGGAGCAGTAACATATATCTGATAACAGCTAAATAAAAAAAAAAACAACTGCGGTGTAAATGAAACAGAAAGGGAGCAGTAGCATATTTCTGATAACAGCTAAATAAAAACGAAACAACTGCGGTGTAAATGAAAAAGAAAGTGAGCAGTAGCATATATCTGATAACAGCTAAATAAAAACAAAACAACTGCGGTGTAAATGAAACAGAAAATGAGCAGGAGCATATTTCTGATAACAGCTAAATAAAAATGAAACAATTGCGGTGTAAATGAAATAGAAAGTGAGCAGTAGCATATATCTGATAACAGCTAAATAAAAACAAAACAACTGCGGTGTTAATAAAACAGAAAGTGAGCAGGAGCATATTTTTGATAACAGCAAATTAAAAACAAAAAAATGCGGTGTAAATGAAACAGAAAGTGAGCAGGAGCATAATTCTGATAACAGCTAAATAAAAACAAAACAACTGCGGTTGTGAAAAAGCTTGCTAAGCGTACCAAATATGCTAAATATCTTCCCTATGAGGCAATCTACGGGAGAGGCCTTTGTTTAGCAGCGGATTTTTGATAAGCGGTGATGATAATGATAATGTTACTAAAATACTGCGCGAGCAACGAGAAATATTAAATGTGATTGCCAGTGGGCAAAGCGCGGATGTGGGGTGACCGAAGGAACAATTGACGGATATTTTATTTATTCTATTTTAAAATGTTATCACGAAGATGTCCAGTGTCTCCTATTTTAGTTCCCTCTGTTGCCTCTAAAGACACCCACGCGACGAGCTGATTCTATCACTCTGCCACAATACTCTTAGCGAGGTATTTATTGGTGATGTTTTGCTTTGTTATTTATCTGACTTTAAGTAAAATGTCGCTCAATTTAAATAAAAATTAACCAATTGTTGAATATGAGAGTCTACGCATTTGCGCAGAACGGGATTATAGTACCGGAGTGTATGCGCAAGCTCATGTGCATTCTCGTAATTAATTTTAACCCGAGCCGGGATTTAAACCAAGAGCGGGACCCCAAGAGCATCGGTCGCGCTTAATACCACTACAACAGCAAAGAGGCAGTCAAGTTCAAGTCGTGCGAGGTGCATGTAAAAACAGTATATTTCACAAACTATTATGAATAAACAGTTTGTTTTACAAACTGTTTTATAATATCCCAAGTCTGAAAAGGAAAATAACTGAACGGTTCATAAATAGTTGAACTGGTATTGTCTAAAAAAAGGCGGAAATATCCACCACGCTGGCCCATTGCGTACCAGCGGACTTCACAACATATCTCCAAAATATTATTTAAAATTTTTAGACATGCAGGTTTCCTCACTTGACCACCGAGAACGTTGGTAGTCAAAACTTTAAATTGTAAATTACAATGTTATTAGTCAAATCAAACCCAGGTAAGGTTGCTCGCATACTGCGCTGTTACTTTACGGAGTTTTATTGCTTTTGTTTCTTTATTATTGCATATATGCAATTGATTATTCAAAACCTGATTTAACGTCATTGGTTCAAACAGAACTCACATTTGCTACAACTGACAAACTAAGGACATCTGTAAAGATCTTTAATGTTCGATAGCAAAACCAACTAATGTGTCACTACCAAAATATGTATACATAGGATTAAGTCCATATACAGAAATTGTGAAATCTCTATAACAGATTGTGCTACGTTTGTGGTCATCGAAAATATCAAAGCTCGTTAAACTGCAACAGAAGTGGTGAGTTGGCTCGTCTGCTGATTTTCCCTTGAGCGCAAATCGCCACAAATTGCTCAAAGAAACTAAAGTCTCGTTCACCTTTCGCATTGGAGAAATGATGTTAACCAATACTTTTGGTCTTTTTTGGTAAATGCAAAATTAAAAAAAAACTGTTTATTTTTATTTTGCAAGGGTTGTATATGTGCCACTAAGATACTAATTAGCATTTATCCATTGCATACATATGAAAGCATTTAGCCATTGCATACATATTTTAGCGGCCTTCTTGACCTAGTTTGCTATTTCACTATTTTCTTCATGAATTTTAATGAATAGTCCAAATGAATATTCACAGCATCTTTGGGGATTATATACCTTCATATCACCTTAGCCGATGAATAATAAAGACGTGGTAAGGTATACTTTGTTTGGACAAAATAATTTTTCTTTTAAGTCATTCTTAGCCGTATGCCTTGGGCTAAAAATGACTTAAATGACTTACCGGGTATGAATTACTCATTTAAATTATTAATTTTGAATACGTTTCCCATTATCTACAACAAAACATGCAATTTGGATACATAATTGGCTCGTTATTATAAGGTGGGCCTTAATTTACACTAACATGCAACAGATTTGTTAGAATATTAGTGTAAACTATAGTCAAAGAGACATAGAACCGTTTAATATTCATTAATCAATGAGTGCAAATATATATATATGACGGCACCTGCACCGTTGTAGGTGCGGTGGCGTCGGCCTAGCTAGACAGAATTCTTGTAAACGACACGTGTACCGCACACCTGCGGCATTGCACCTGCGTTGCCACCCGTCCTGCTTGTATAAAACGGACGGAGCGGCCGTCGTTAAGACAGTCTTGGCTCTGACGTGGAACGGTGCGCTTGTCGTATTCCGTTACTAGTTTTTCCTCGACTCGTTGGATAATTAATTCGTGTAAACGAATTAATTATTATTCCTAACTACAAAATCAGTCTCTGTACTATACCCAATATACTTCCTACATCAGAAGTGGGATAAAGTCCCCATTTTTACCCACATACAATCTTCGAATAGTATGAGGATTATTACATTTGTGAAAGACTATAATGCATTCATGATTCTGTTTTTATGTTAAATACCGTAATGAAATTTGCTGTCCTACTTATGATATTGTCGTATCATTAAAGTGTAGAGAAAAAATAAAGTGAAATTATTTAAGCAAATTTGTTCGATTTGTATTAAAAGTACAACCAAGTATTTTCATTATTTCTTGACGTACCTAAATATGTAAACAAATGTCAAAAGAAATGTTGGAGGCTTTCTAATTTACTTGTTCAAGTTTTGTTGTAATTTGCTAGTTCACACGAAAGATGATTATCATTTGCTTTATTTTGAAGTTCAAAATGTTTAAGGGTTGTACTACAATAAAGGATTAATTTTAACACGCTATGGATTGAAAATAATAAGTGACATTTTTGTGTTCTAATATGTTGATCAGTGTTGCAGTTTGCTCCGAATATTGTGTCGTTGACAAGATTGGGGTTTGATGTCGAGGGATTCGAAGAAGTCTCTACAACAATGATAAACGAGGAAGACGTGATGGCTAATCGAACATGGTCAGGTACGGCCGGGCGCTGGTTAGATTGAGCCTACACCGCTACAGTCAGTTACTTATCGGCTGATCTTACGGCAGGGCAATTCAAGCGGCCGCCGAACAAATGGTGCTTTGGCACTGTAAATGGACGGCTTTCGTAGATTTTGCGCAGTTGCCTCCTTCGCTTCGAAATATGTTGTGGTATCTGTCGCTACACATAGTTTCCATTTTTTTTTTGCAATTTTTCAAATGTCGTACAGTTGCCGTTTCTTAAGAGAATATGTGATGAATTTTGGAAGCTCGGAATTCCATGGTTCGCAATACATTTATCTCGATTTCTTTTAATTTTGCAAAGCAGTGCGACGATTCGCTAGCGCTAGTTCGACGCGACGGCTCGCTAGCGCGAATGTGGCACGAACGCAGCAGACCGGAAAGTTGGAGTGCGTTGGCCTGGAGCTAGCCATATCGGCGCGTCCATGACTTAAATGAAATCTGGGATGGTCGACCGTTGTAATATTTAACAAGAGTTAATATCTGTTAGCAGGTGGTGATAACTGATAGACCGTATGCTGTTCACTGTCAACCGCACGAGGACGTGCGACAGTCAGAGGTAGCCGTGTCTGTGCATCTAGAATATACTAGAGACATTGCAACACTCTAACGAAGTAATTATTCTCGTGCAGGAAAGGAACATGAAGTGGCAGGGAGGCTGGTCTGTGGTGAACTGGGATATGTGTAGAGTTGTTGTTGTTCAAAATGAAAAGCTAGACAAAATAAAATAAAATCTTTAATAAAGATAAAAACGTTAGCGCACACTGTGACAATACTAGCCAACGAATTCAATTTTTTTACTTCCTTTTTAGGTACATAATGTTGCCAGTAACAACTTAAATTATATCTTACAAATCACATTGCCTTTTAAAGGTACAGGTTTACCACAAATTTAGAATTAAATTTTTTATGTTCATGTATTGAACATAGTTAGGGCCAGGCGAGAATTTACAATAATACATTTTGCAACTCATTTTCTGTATTCTAAATATCAGGACAATAATAAAAAAGAGCATGTAAAAGTAAAAATATACCTTAAAAATAATTAATTAATAGGTAGAGGGCACAATTTTGCAATGGACCTTAAATACACTTTATTATTAAACCTTACCTCGGCTACTCTTACATTCTTATCCTTGCCTGGAAACACCTTAACAATACGAGCTAGAGGCCATTCTAAAGGTGATGTATTTAATTGTTTTACCAGTACAATATCACCTTCCTTTAGGTTAGGTAAATCATATTTCCATTTTGGGCGACTCTGTAACTGAGTTAGGTAATCTTTTGACCATGTTTTCCAGAAGTCTTGTCTCAGTTTTGTTACAACTTTCCAAAATTTTAAACGGTTAAATGAAATTTCAGACACATTGACCTCTGGATAACTGCAAATGGCTGTCCCAATACGAAAATGCCCAGGTGTTAAATATTCACCTTCATTTGGATTAAATGAAAGCAGAGGTCTAGAGTTTAAAACACCTTCTATTTGTATCATAACAGTATTAAATTCTTCATAGGTCAAGCACGTGGTGCCTATTACTCTTTTAAGATGGTATTTGACACTCTTTACCCCTGCTTCCCAAAGTCCACCAAACTCTGGAGAGTAACTGGGAATAAACACAAACTTAATATAATTTGTTTTACAATAATTATAAACAGCATCTCTATGAGATTTAGAATTTTGTAACTCATACAATTCTTTGAGTTGATTTTCAGCCCCCTTAAATGTCTTTGCATTATCGCAAAAGACTTTAGTTGGCATGCCTCGCCTTGATATGAAGCGATTGAAACATGCCAAGAAAGTTTCAGTAGAAAGATCTGATACTGTCTCAATGTGGATAGCCTTGGTTACAAAACAGACATATAGAGCAACATATCCTTTAGTTACAAGTGGTTTTCGAATCCTGGCTACCTTCATGCTAAAAGGGCCACAAAAATCTATCTCAGATAGATAGATAATCTATTTCAGAACTTCGACCGCATGGACAGTTTCCACGAGCTTGTCATTCATATCTTCCACTTAATTGCAGTCTTCTAGGCACTGAAAACGGTTTCGTAACTCGAGCTGAAAGGTTATGGCACTTTGGATTAGAGCATGAGGGGGACGGAGCGTTGACTTCATTAGACGAGACCTCTCCAACTTAACTTTTAGCTTCAGTGTGCCTCTAACCATTCGGTAATCGCTGCCGGTTTTCACCCTCGCGATCACTGAGACATCACTGAACAGTTGTCGCCTGGTCGTCATAATGAAGTCAATCTCATTTTTTGTCGAACCGTCGGGGCTCGACCGTGTGGGGCCGCTTTTGGAAAAAAAGAGTTCGTCGTAAAGAGTCCCTCTTTCTCCATGAAGTCGGCCAGCTGCTAGCCCCTTGGGTTCCGTTGCCCTATTCCAAATTTCCCCACTTTCAGCTCACCGTCCTCTTTTGTGCCTAGTTTTGCATTGACGTCTCCCATTAACACCGTATATTGGGTTTTGGAGGAATGCATGGCTCTAGCGATATCCCCATACATTTCCTCCCCCTCATCATCGGGTTGTGCCGAGGTTGGTGCGTAAACCTGTATGACCTTCAGCGAAAACCAAACATCACTCCAAACACCATGGAGTGGTGATAGGAATAGTTGTGTTGGGATTAGTGTTGGCAGGGATAGTGCACGCAATTGAAGGAGGGCGGAAGTTCTTTCAAACTACGTAAAACGCGTCATTTTATTTTAAATATCTTTCATTACAGTTTTATGAAACAAAAATCTCTTCAAAATAGTTTTTTCTTTAAACATACGAGTTTCCTCACGACTTTTCCTTCACTACCGAGCATGTAGTAAAATCAGCACTTAAAATTGCAATTAATTGTTAATTGGTGCCAACAATAATTAAAATTGAGAAGTGTACAGGAGGAAGCAGCCCTGAGTTACCACGGCTTATTACAAAGGAGGGAACTACCACATTGAAAATTTAAACGTGGTGTTAATCTAAACATTATCTTTTAATACTACGTACGCGGCGTATCATCGTCAAATCCCTTTTCGATCAATTATCTAACTAATCCTGACATAAAGCTCTCGATGAAAGTTTGTTTAATTAAGCTGTACATGAATAATTTCCTTCACTGTCATGAAAATACTAGTACAATATTTCAAAATAATCCTGCTATTCAAACTTTAGAATTAAGCCCTAAAATATCGTAAGTTATTAAATTATTTGTATATTCTTAAAAACATAATTTTTTTGTAAAACATGTGACAAATGAGTACACAACTGGCCTGATGGTAAGTGGATACAGTAGCGCATAGATATTTATATCTGTTTTCGGCTAACAATAAAAATGCAGAAGCGTTGTCACTGCTGAGGACTAATATGAAACGCCTCGTTTCCAGTAAAAAGGGTCAATGGTTTTTTATATTCAACAGAAACACAGCAGCATTAAGCTGATATTTACCGCTGGTATTTTGTGAGAGCGCGGTCCATCCCCGATCAAGCTGAACCACTCGTGGTACAATCAGAATATAGCTGTAGCATGGCTTTACCACAATTTATAGGACGGTATGTTGTTCCTTCGATCTTTATGAATATTTAATATTTTTAGTTGCCAAGTCAAATTTGTCATACATCGCCAAAACCCACGGTTTAATTTTTATTTATCATTATATTAAGTTCAAGTGACAAATGAGTTGACATTTCGTCTGAAGTTAAGTAGCTACTGCAGCCCATTAACATCTTTCACCAATATAAAACAAAAAAGAAGGCTGGAGATGCATTGCCACCTTTAAGGACTAAGATGGTGTTCCTCACAAATTATACTGGCTCTCTTTACCCTTCAGGCTGAAACACAGCAGTGCACGCACAGCTGTTTGGTTGTACCGAAAAAGACAAAAGAGTAGTACTTACCTAAACGTGTCCTAGGCAGAAATGGAGAGACATGGACATTGTCATAGTTCCCATGCGATTTAAGGCGGTTGTTATTATTATATAACAGTATTTTAATTTTCTGAGTTGTTACCAGAAAGATGTGATTGCCCATGGCTTGTTGCAGTTTCTTAATTGACGTCCATAGCAGCTTTAAGTAAGCAAACTTAAAAAATATTCTTGATGTCACCTTGAATTTGAGATGTAAATAACATGCGTAAAATGAAACTCCGGCCATTACAATGCTCGTTAGGTGCTTACATTTGTTTCATTGCAGTTATTTGAGCTGATTGTGCAGCTCAAACTATCCCGCGGCTGTAACACTTTATGCAAATGTTTAGACCGCACTTTTTCAAGAACAAGACAACTGCAATGAAATGATAGACAGAAATTTCAGAAAAAGAAAAATTATTCTTTTCGGAGTACAAGAAACTGAATATAACTATCACGATTTATAAACAATTGTTTTGAAAATAGTTCATTATAATATGCAAGCCTCAAGTGAAAAATCAGATTTGGAATATTTTAGAAGAATTGGTAAAAATGTAGAAAAGCCAAGACTCATAGTCCTTACAACTAAGAGTAAAAATATCTAATTGTTTAAAAATCGTTGAACTCTTGAAAAAAGCCTTATATAATATTAAAGAAGATTTTACTTCAAATATTAAAACCTAGAATACTACTTTTTCAAACCTCAAAAAAAATTTAACAATGAGAAGCACATAACAGCAGCAAAAATCCAGTAAGAATAGAAATCTGTCTACATCCCCAGAAGTGCATACTTCATTAGAAGATCGAAATAAATTCACTCAACAAATACCAAAGAGAAACAACACAAATAGTAATCAATATGTTACAAATCATCAAAAGATGACGATTCCGTTTCACACAATAAAAATAAATCTGAAAAGCAATTCGTGACGACCTTTACAAAATCCAATACAACTTGTCACTGCGACAACAGAGGAGCGCGCGGAAAATTTGAAATAGTTTGAAACAGTTTACGAGTTATTTTATTAGTTAATATTATTGATTGAGCAGTTTGATAGAACAGACCCGGCTTCTCGGCTTTTATGGAGGCTTCGCTACCGTGGCTGATGCATCAACGTCCCGACTCCTAAAACTACGGCAAATTGTACAGAAGAGCAAAGAGTGCACTCTGCCACTTTGTCTTGCGTATGTGGACTATGCGAAAGTGTTTGTTTCCGTAGAAATTTGGGCAGCGCTAAAGTGCCATAAGGGGTGCCAAATTGACTGTTGGTTTTTCAAAGTGTTAAAGTGTATGTACAGTAGGGCTGAGACGACTATCCGAGTATAGAACTCAGACTACGAAACCTATACAACTGCAGAGAAATGTAAATAAATCTGAAAAGCAATTCGTGACGACCTTTACAAAATCCAATACAGCTTGTCACTGCGACAACAGAGGAGCGCGCGGAAAATTTGAAATAGTTTGAAACAGTTTACGAGTTATTTTATTAGTTAATATTATTGATTGAGCAGTTTGATAGAACAGACCCGGCTTCTCGGCTTCTATGGAGGCTTCGCTACCGTGGCTGATGCATCAACGTCCCGACTCCTAAAACTACGGCAAATTGTACAGAAGAGCAAAGAGTGCACTCTGCCACTTTGTCTTGCGTATGTGGACTATGCGAAAGTGTTTGTTTCCGTAGAAATTTAGGCAGCGCTAAAGTGCCATAAGGGGTGCCAAATTGACTGTTGGTTTTTCAAAGTGTTAAAGTGTATGTACAGTTGGGCTGAGACGACTATCCGAGTATAGAACTCAGACTACGAAACCTATACAACTGCAGATAAATGTAAAACAGGGTGAGGTTATATCCCCGAAACTTTTCACTGCTGCATTCGGAGACGTTTTCAAGCTACTTTTGTTTTAAATTACTTACGATATAGTCTTTATGGCAGTATCACTGGAGGACGTAAGAACTATGCACAATGAGCTCAATAGTGCCTCACAAGGGATAAGTCTTTAAACAAACTTGTAAAAAACCAAAGAACATCTGTAACGTTCATATCACACCTATGCCGGTAGTTGTTAGGAGCATTAAGCTGGGACAAATAGTTCGATTAGGTAAGTCCAACTTCGATCGAGAGGTTAATCGACGGATCCAACTTGGGTGAGCAGCATTCCGGAGATTATGACGCATCTCCTCATCGTGTGTACCTCAAATCTTGAAAAATTTCCACATCTGCGTGATAACTTAGAAATGAGGATATTTGCAGTAGAGCCAGATTAACTGACATAGCCTGACGGATTAGTAAGATGAAGTGGTAATGGGACGGCCAGACGGACGGAATACTCGATATCCGATGGGGAAAAAATATCTCGAGTGGCAGCTTTGTACCGGTAGGAGAAATATAGGGTGGCCCACCACTGGATGGAGTGACAACTTGTTATAGTCTAGATGCAGGTGGCTCAGGAACGTGCTTTGTGGCATTCCTTGGGGGAGACCTAAGTTCAGCAGTGGACTTGTAAGGGGCTGTTGTGATGTTGATGATCAGATACTGGATTATATTACGCCGCCAATCTACGTCGAATATCATGTATATATGGCTTGTTATATTATATATTTCATGGAGTAACGTTACGAAAAATTATTCATTATAGAAATTCTATTTTAAGAAATTTTATTTTCTATTCTATTCTACTCTTCTCTTCTCTACCCTGCTTTACCCTACTGTATCCTACTCTATGCTACTCTATTTCACTCTATCTTACTCTATTCTATTCTCTTCTATTTTATTTTATTCTATAAAAATAGCTTCTGTCTGTAAAACTAAAACACCCAATGGCAATTTTTTAATCATAACCTGCTCTTGATATTTTCATATTATTTGTGTATTTCTAACCACTATTACAAGTTTCTAGCAATTTAAAAAAATATGAAATGTAATAAGTTAAGTTAAAGAAAATTTTCTTGTAAAATATGCGGATCGAATTTACAAACGTGAAAGTTTTGTGGGTCACAGCCGCACTCTTAAACTCGCTCAAACTCACACCCAGTGGGAAAATTAGTTTTTTGCTCAAATGAATAGGTTATCTTTTTCTTTAAAGGTCTAAAATAAGAGTAACTTCAAAAAGAATCTTTAGATAAGTTCATAAAATACTTGCACATACATTTGAATCTCTGATTGCGAAATATGTGGGAGGATTAAAATGACCGCCGCCCTGTTCCTGTGTGGTGGACTAGAGTTGTACTCGTGGAATAGAATAATTTTTATTAAAGATATCTTTATATATAATTTTTTGAAAGTGATGTGTTTTTCAATCAACTCCTAAACCGACTTCGATAAAAATGTGTGTATAAGTCCTACCCTTTTACTCATGCCTGTCGTCTAACAACAGTACGTGCACAGCTGTGTTCAGGTTTGAAGAGTACAGAGAGCTAGTATAATTATAATAATAATAATAATAATATCATATAATAATAAATCATACGCTCGAAAATATTTGATGATGCCGAACTCGAACGACTACGGCGTGAGGCTATTCCCTCATCGAATGAACCAGCTATAGCTGGGGATGCGGCTCCTCAGGCCACAGACCAGCAGCCACATATAGAGGGCGCCATGAATCTCCCCGCTCTAGTTGATTCAGGCGATGATGGAATGGTCACTCAAGAACTAGAGCAGATGAGGAGTAAATTGGAGGAGGCGATTGTGGAAACGCGCAGTACGCCTCTCGAAAATCGACCGCGACTCCCGCGCATACGCCTAAGCAAGCGAAATCGGGCTGTCGTGAGGGCTCTCAACCCAATGCTGGTGACCTATTTGGAAGCCAGCCGGGACCTTTGCGAGACGGACTCAATTCTTTTTGGCGCCGCACAGACAGTTTGCCGTATTGTTGGCGCCAAACTTCCCACGGCTGGACGCGCTACTAGACAAAGTAGCGCCATCCCAGCCTGGAGAAGAAGGATTGAGGACCGTATCGTAAAGGCAAGGGCCCTCATTGGGAGGCTGATAATTGATTTTTTATTAATTGATTGATTGATTGATTAAATTGGCAGGGACAAATATCAGTTTGTCCCAGCCGGATATAACGCAAAAACTGACGGAGCGCATAGACGACCTGAAGCAGAGAATCGCTGCTTGGGGGAAGCGGATTCGGCGATATACCGAGAGGTCAACACGGTTCAACCAGAATCGTCTCTTCCAGAGTGATCAGAAGAGGCTATATAAATCATTGGAGCGACCAATGGTACGTGGAACGGGCCAAGCACCGAATCAGGCCGACACTGTCGCATTCTGGCGCGGCCTGTGGTCAGAGCCCGTAAACCACATTGAGGGCCCTTGGACGGAAGTTGTGGTGAGTCAGTGTGCGAATCTTACGCCCATGGACCCCGTCATTATAACGCCGGACGATGTAGCTGAGGCGGTCCGAAGGGCCCCGAACTGGAAAAGTCCGGGGCTCGACGGGCTGCATCACTACTGGCTGAAGGGGTTCGTGGTGTGTCACGCTGTGCTCGCCCGACAATTTCAAGAGGCTCTCGACCAAAAGTCGCTCCCGAGCCTCTTCACTACTACACTACTACACTACACTACACTCATTTGGTTCCTAAAGACCGGGATACCATAGATCCGAGCAAATACCGCCCCATCACGTGTCTACCCACGATATATAAGACACTAACATCCATTTTGAGCGCGAGAATCACTCGTCACCTGAACTCAAATCAGGTGATGTCGCGCGCTCAAAATGGATGTCGGGGCGGTGGTCGTGGAACCAAGGAACCACTCCTCATTGACGCGGTCATTGGCAAAGTGATTAAAAGCAACCGTAGGAACCTATCCGCCGCCTGGATAGACTACAAAATGGCATTTGACTCGGTGCCTCATACATGGCTGAAGAGGGTCCTCGAGCTGTACAAGGTTGACTGTACAGTTAGAGACTTCCTCGCGCAGTGTATGGGGCAGTGGAGTACGATCCTTTGTCATCTAGGCGAGCGGATGACGGCTGCGGAGAACCACATAAGGATAAGAAGGGGTATCTTCCAGGGCGATTGTCTGAGTCCAATCTGGTTCTGCCTCTCTCTGAACCCTCTCAGTACCTTACTGGAGGGCTCCGGGAGGGAATTTTAGCTTCGGAGGGGAGGTACAAAAGTGACCCACCTTTTCTATATGGATGATCTCAAGTTATTCGCCTCCAGTCGCTCTCATCTTGTGGAATTGCTAAACAACACTTGTGATTTTAGCAATTCTATTTGAATGGGGCTGGGGACGGATAAGTGTGCGGTCCTCCATATTGAAAGGGGAAGGGTTGCTAACTCCGAGGGCATAGATTTATCTATGCCCATCAACATAAGGACCCTTTCCGAGGCTGAAACATACCGATACCTGGGTATGTCACAGAACATCGGTGTAGATGAGGCGGGTATGAAACAGTCAGTTTGCGATGTGTTTTATGCACGCTTGACCAAAGTGCTTAACAGCCTTTTGTCCGGTGTGAATAAGACGCACGCATATAACGGTTGGGTCATGCCTGTTCTCATGTATACCTTTGGCATACTTAGGTGGACTCAGACCGAACTAAACGCTCTGGACAGAAAAGTCCGCACTATAATGACGTCCCACAGGATGCATCATCCGAGATCGTCAGTAATGAGGCTGTACTTGCCACGGAAGCATGGTGGGCGCGGCTTTTTAAGCGCGCTTACCATGCATAATCGCGAAGTGTGCAGCCTCCGTAATTACTTTCTGACGAGAGCGGATGATCCATACTATAGGGACGTTATTTCTTGTGATAAAGGACTGACCCCTCTATCCTTAGCCAACGAGCAATGGCAAGACCCACCAGTACAGTGCATTTCCGACCGGGAGGCCGTATGGAAGGAGAAGGAGCTCCACGGGAGGTTCTACAAGGCTCTACATGAGCCTTTCATAGACACAGTCGCCTCCCTTCACTGGCTACGTTTCGGTGACCTCTTTGGGGAAACCGAGGGTTTTGTCTGTGCGATACAGGATTAGGTTATTAAGACCAACAATTATCGGAGATACATCCTAAAGGATGGCGCCGTCGACATCTGTCGAGCTTGTCGCCATCCCGGTGAGTCACTTAGGCATGTCATCTCCGGTTGTTCGGCGCTTTCTAACTCTGAGTATTTGCACAGACACAATCTAGTAGCCAGGATTCTACACCAGGAGCTCGCTCTGAAATACAGCCTCGTGGATCGGAAACTGCCGTATTATAAGTACTTGCCGGAAACCGTGCTCAAAAATGACCGCGCCAGGCTCTACTGGGACCGGGCCATCATCACAGACAGGACTATTCTTGCGAATAAGCCTGATATTGTGCTGATGGACCGGGCACAGTCAAGGATCTTTTTGGTCGACATTACCATTCCTTAAGACGAGAACCTCGTGAAAGCCGAAACAGATAAGGTGACAAAATATCTGGACCTGGCTCACGAGGTTACCGGCATGTGGGGTGGTCTGCCGACCGAAATTATTCCTGTGGTCGTTTCTGCGAACGGGTTAATCCCAGTCAGCCTCCCGGGTCATCTGAGGCGACTGGGACTCCGTGACGGACCACTCCAGGCTCAAATGCAGAAGGCGGTGCTCCTCAATACCGCCCGCATCGTCCGCCGGTTTCTTTCCCTTTCCCCCTAACCCTCGGCCGTCTGGTCTCCCCTGTCGAGGGCTTCCATCTGGTTGGGTTTTTATATATTTATGTATTTTTTATGTATTTATTTTATTTTATTCATATTTATGTATGTTTACCATTTTCATTTACAATTATATATTTATACTGCCCAACCAGATGAGAAAACTTTATAGATACCCCATAATAATAATAATTATAATTATAGCCTTCCTCATTTAAAGGTGGTTGCAGGTGCTCATGGGCTGTACTGTAAGATCGTTTTTCACTTAAATCTTAAAAAGATACCTTATGTTTCAACTGTATGTTTGTCTTACATATAAAATATAGTCATTACATAACCATTTCCAGTACTCGACTTCAGTAAAAAAGTAAATCCCTGGTCTATAAATTAACCTTAAACTTAATCGCTTAATTTTCTTATATATTTTTATTGACATGGCATAGGGGGCCGGTGCTTACGATTTGTAATTTTGATGTATTTGTGGATAATTTTATTTTTGGTCTTAATTTTTAGCGCGAAAATATTGAGGGAACCAGTCGAAATTATTTCTAACTAGTGAGCATATTTCAGATATTATATATAGGGATGTTAATGTTAGGATATTATAATTGATAGAGTAATTTCTACAACTTGTCATGGAGTCGACATTTGCAAGTATGCGAATAATTTTTTTCAGAATTAGAAACACTTTGTTAGCGTCTGTGCTATTACCCCAAAATACCACACCGTAGCGTAGCCAGGCGTCTGCGTACACGTAGAAGGCACAGGTTGCTGTTTTAAGTCGGTGGTATTTTTAAGTTCTATAAGAGCGTATGTAAAACTAAATAATTTTTGACAACTTTATTAATGTTTTCGGTTATCTATGTTCACCTTACGAAACACAGTAGCATTAAGCTCCTATTTTACGCTGGTATGTATTGGTATTACTGTTAGAGAAAGAATGCACGATCGAACCGATCCGTTCGTGCTGCAATCATAATATTGCTGCAGCGTGGCTTAACCACGTTTTTTTTTCTAAATTAATCAACTTTACTTAATTTTATATCACACCGTATCTTGTTACAGTGCGGGGTAATAATTATAATAATTGGAAATATTATTGAAATAAAATCTCCTCAGTTGCAAACTTAAGCTATTAAAGTCCTGACCCTCGGCATTAGCCGTGTCAGGTGGCGAAAGTTTCAAAGTCGCTCCGAACTATTGAAGATATTTATGGACGCTAAATGTTCCCAATAATTGGACTCCCAGAAATGTTTAGTTCAAAAGCTTACGTAATTTTGATATAATTCAATCCATATAAAAGCAAAAATATCACTCAATAATGAAAAAGTGGATATAATTATATAATTATCGTAAATAGATATTACGCATTAATAGTAAAGAGGTTAAAGATGATCGGGGTGTTTTGGCATGTATATTTATTATAGATTTTAATACGTAAATGTGATGCAATTTTGTGTACCTATTACATTTTTATGCATGAGAACTTAAAGTAAAAATTTTGATACGAGGGCTATAATGTCCTCCAGACCGAATTTCGGTCACGGCGGCCAGTCTCAAGTAACAAGCAAAGTAGCCATCTGCGCAGGACATTAAATATAATGCGCGAATGTGTGCATAATAGGGTGAGTGATTTTTTTTTATATAGGGCATACCCGCAAAAAGCTACGTGACAGGGTCAATAAGCAAATACGAATATATTTTTATGTAGTTTTAAATTTACGGGTGCCCTGGATAGAACAGTTTAGAAAAAAATATCCGAAACATGTCAATGTACATTAATTCAAAACTTTATAAAAGATTTGAAACTGTTCTGTTGTTTCTAAACACATCCAACCTACAGTTCAACATTCAGTTCGTAATATATATATATATATATTTATATATAAATGTCACAGCCAACTAACTTAATTAGCCTTTCAGTTAACAGCCTAGAATTTTGAATAAACGGCCTGAATTGTATTCAGCTCATGCGTTTCAGATGATGCGTCTAATACAACATTTCTAATAGTACCTAATAATGCACTCTATCTATTACTAAAACTTTAGAATTTAAAAAGCTAAGCTGTTAACTGAAAGGCTACTAAAGCTATTATATATACGCAAATACGACGAACAGCAGTGTCGTCTAGTAACGACTAAAAAAAAACTGAGGTTGCGTTTGTTATAGCTGAATAAAGAAAGTGGCGCAAATTTGAGTCTCTGAGAGATGACCACATTTTTATGTGTCATTTGCTCTTGTGACCATCAATTCGTGGGGTCCTTAAGATCTTATAGAAACTGTATCCGCAACTAGTCGCCGCAAAGGCTAAGATAGCCATTCGGCGAGTAAACACAATCAACGTTCTTGGCACTATACCGCGAGGAGTAGGGTTGTATGATGATTTATGTTTGTAGTCTTAGTTTTTCTTATTATGGTAATAAATATTGTACATATTTAAATGTTAAGTAAGTAAATGATATGTGTATTTAATGTGAACTACGAAATTTAGTAAACTGCTATTTTTTGCACCATAACATTTGGATTATTTAGTGTGATCAACAAAAAGTCACATTGAATATTACATACATATTTAAGCATCACGCCTGTGATCCCTTGAGCGGGTAGACAAAGTCGAAATAACAGTAAGCTCCACGGATCGTAGCGAAAACAATAGGCACAGAGAGAAAATTGTGAAATAACTTGGATAGCCCATCCTCATTACAATCACAAACCCAATATCGTATTAGTCGTGTTTAACGACATGCTAGGCAAGTAACATAGTAGGCACATCCTTTTTAGCTATAATTACCATATAACTACGCGACTTCCAATATGGCACTAGATAACATTATTCCATGCTTCTGAAAGTGCCTCCATTAACCCATTCCTACAAAAGTCCAATGCTGAACATAGGCCTCCCCCAACTAGGGCGAAATCCCCCTCCTCATGAAAATTATTAAACATTAGAGAAAAATCAATAATGAGATAAAATATTTTACATTTTTGTTAACGTTTAACATATTTTTCATATTTTTATTTTGAGATACATATTAAGCTCTCTATAAATATTTATAAAAAAATGTATTGACCGTGTCGTAAACACAATGCATTGCCAAGAAATGAGTTGAGCATGCGTAAAACATTTATAATTTATATTTAAATATTCCTTTAATTTTTAGGTCACCTTAATGCTATATTCAGTATTGCTTGCTGACAACTTGCAGATGTGACGCATTTGAGAAAAGAAGTAAGTAAAAATGCACCAAGATTTATAGCATTGTCTTATGACCATTCTTAATGGAAATAAAGAAACACACATTTCCTTACGATTTTTCCGCAGAAGTTCTAATGACATATTTTAATTTGTTTAGTAGAGAGAGGTAGAGCTTAAGACTGTAGTCCTTGAGCGTGGGAACTTTTAATAGAACACATACATTGATATTTTCTAGCCACACAGACGCATCTCGCAGTGTTATTATACGCACCCTAGAGATGAATAAATTACATTTGGTGTTTTGCACAAGTTACATATTTATCACGCGTTCGTCTTCGTAGGATGTTCATAAATGTCTCAAAAACACGCATTGTATGTAGCTGATTGCAATTTTTTTATGTCATTTGTTTGTCACATTACGAAGTCGGCGAGCCCGTAATTAATAGCTGACGGCAAAGGGTGGGGCCAGAGTGTACGCTTTCTAGGTATTATTTTAACTATTTTTTTTTATTTATGAACAAATTTAAAATATTATCAATGTTTTGTGTAATATGGGAAATGTGGGTTTCATAAGAATGATCTTTTATTAAAAAATAAAGGTTAATACAGATTTAAACAATCACAGTGGTTTAAACAATTTATACAGTATGTAACAAACAATCCGTGGTCGTTTCAGGGATGTATAGGTTATTTTTTTATAGGATAAGGGTGACAAACGAGCACACAGTCCAACTGATGGTATGTGGTTGCTGCGGCCCATAGACATCTACATCTATCCTCTGTTACAAATCAAAATGTAGATGCGTTGTCACCCGTGAGGACTAAGATGGAATGCCTCATTTCCAGTAAAAAGGGCCTCCGGCCACCTGCACTCACCAAACGAAACGCAGAGGTAAACCTCTACTTCACGCTGGTTTTCTGTGAGGTCGTTGTACTACCCCGGTTCGAGCCGGCCCATCCGTGCGACAACGAAAGCTGCCGCGTGGCTTTACCACTGTTAAATGTACTATGAATGGGGTTTTAGCGTTACTAATCAAATAACTAACTAAATTTATTATTTCTAAAAATGTTATATGCATCTGAACTAAACGACAAGTGCCGACATACCTACGGCCACTGTGAGGTCTCTGACCTGGTCATGATAATTTTTTTAAAGCGAGCCGCTGCGCAATGCGTGCACCCCCAAGGTTTGTGTGTGAATGATCCCCTCAGAAGTATCTTTATGGTGGATCATATCTTATATGTTGCAACCATTGCGGCAATTTTTTACTGCTAAGAAGAAATAATTTACTTAGTTCGTGTTTTCTTTAAATTAATGGGTATATTGTTATGGTTTATACAATAAGGTAGTTATAATAAAAATTATTTTCGTCTAAATTCATATATCTACACTACTATTATAAAGAGGAAAGATTTGTTTGTTTGTTTGTTTGTTTGAATTAAATAGGCTCCAAAACTACTGGACCGATTTAAAAAATTCTTTCACCATTAGAATCCTACATTATCTCTGATGAACATAGGCTATGTAATATTTTCAAAAATGTTAGGGATCCGTATGAAAATTTCGTTAATGTAACCCAAGGTGTGAAAAAATAGCAAAAAGAATCCTTATATCGCGTACGCTTCGGAAACTATTGATAATAGAGCAAAGTAATGTACTTCACTTTTATAGAGGATATTAATCTCTACAAAAAAGTCTCCGATGCCATATGTTTAACTATTACAGTTATGTCACAATAACTACTTTTTCATGTAAAAATGTGAAATATTAACGCCGGTACAAATACTACTAATACGAGTACGTACTGATACGAAGAACGTGGCATAGACATTATTCGTATCAGTACCCATATCATGCATAACCACCAATTACGTTAACCATGTAATTTTAGTAACATATTTCACTTTTTATCTACACTACTATTATAAAGAGGAAAGATTTGTTTGTTTGTTTGAATTGAATAGGCTCCGAAACTACTGGACTGATTTGAAAAATTCTTTCACCATTAGAATCCTACATTATCCCTGATGGACATAGGCTATGTAATATTTTCAAAAAGTTAGGGATCCGTATGAAAATTTCGTTAATGTAACCCAAGGTGTGAAAAAATACCAAAAAGAATCCTTATATCGCGTACGCTTCGGAAACTATTGATAATAGAGCAAAGTAATGTACTTGACTTTTATAGAGGATATTAATCTCTACAAAAAAGTCTGCGATACCATATGTTTAACTATTACAGTTATGTCACCATAACTACTTTTTCATGTAAAAATGTGAAATATTAACACCGGTACAAATACTACTAATACGAGTACGTATTGATACGAAGAATGTGGCATAGACATTATTCGTATCAGTACCCATATCATGCATAACCACCAATTACGTTAACCATGTAATTTTAGTAACATATTTCACTTTTTATCTACACTACTATTTTAAAGAGGAAAGATTTGTTTGTTTGTTTGTTTGTTTGAATTGAATAGGCTCCGAAACTACTGGACTGATTTGAAAAATTCTTGCACCATTAGAATCCTACATTATCCCTGATGGACATAGGCTATGTAATATTTACAAAAATGTTAGGGATCCGTATGAAAATTTCGTTAATGTAACCCAAGGTGTGAAAAAATACCAAAAAGAATCCTTATATCGCGTACGCTTCGGAAATTATTGATAATAGAGCAAAGTAATGTAATTCACTTTTATATAGGATATTAATCTCTACAAAAAAGTCTGCGATACCATGTGTTTAACTATTACAGTTATGTCACAATAACTACTTTTTCATGTTAAAATGTGAAATAGTAACGCCGGTACAAATACTACTAATCCTAGTACGTACTGATACGAAGAATGTGGCCTAGACATTATTCGTATCAGTACCCATATCATGCATAACTACCAATTACGTTAACCATGTAATTTTAGTAACATATTTCACTTTTTAAATCTTTGTTAATTCAGCAACCGTCCGTCGTGATGTGTCTTTCGAAGTTCGCATGTCTCAAGGCGCAGATGCATGATATACGCGGGTGAAACCGCGGGGCACAGCTAGTTATTATAATATAAGTGTTAAAAGCGATGTTATTTCCAGTATTTTTTCTAGATATAGTTATTCTCAGAAACTTTTAATTTAAATTTATTAGAAATAATAATGAAAATATTTTAATAAAGTGCTGGTAGTTTATGAAAATTTCATATCTCTTCTTGAATACCTAATAATATTTAATACGTTCATATTCATTTTATATTATAAATTATCTTACAAATATCATTTTACGAATTCATTTAACGAGAAAAAATCTTAGGTCCTCTACGTAGATGACGATGTTTTTAAGAGTTTTAACAGTTTCTAAAGTTATGTTGAGATCAAATATACATTGGTCATTCATTACGATCTATCAAAGTCAACTACTGAACAAAAAACAAAGCCTATCCAACAGAAAACCTCTTAAGGGGGAATTTTTTATAGTTTCCACTTTTGCCAGGCGGGTTGACAACCGCATTTTTTTCCCTTGGATCTAGTTGTTGTTAGGAATATGCTGTTACCCATCTCCTGATATCCATCTGCTTTTTACCGCACCCACGAGATTAATTGGACGAGTGAATATTCTTTCACAGTCAATACACATTTTTATTAGATACTTATTGTTACGGCCTGCAGCTGCCCCTGCAAAGTTCGCCTTTGCTGGGGCCCATAGCAGGCTGCTTGACGAGCGGACACGTGTCGTGCCCAAATGGCCATATGGAAGAATGTTCTATCATAATAAACTGAAGGGAGAAGGCTAGAAAAATATAGTACGTACCTGTATCCGCATATAAGGCCGCCCCAAGGCTCGGTCAGTCCGCAGGTGGGTCTAAGGTGCATGGAAAGTAGTGTTAAGTGAAGTGTATGTGTCTGAGACCTGGACCAGCTGAGGTGACCGGCAGCGGCCGATTTCCAGGCTGTGCCACAATGCTGCATCACTCCAGTAGGCTTCCCCGCTGGACCATTTCTTTCTTCATGGCACTATTTCAGTCCATTCAACCTCATTGCACACTCAACCAACCTAAAATCGCCCGATTCCACATTCATTGTAAAATCGAAAACGTGAAACCCGACACAGTAACGGACAGTTATTCAAAGTTCAACGCCCAAGGTCCCGGATCCATCATCACCAAATAACGAATAGTGAACTAACGCGATCTCTTGGTAAGTCACACGGTTCAGCGTTACAAACACAACTAAATTCCTTCGTTCGATATCCAATACTACGCCGCGATAACACGCAAAACTAACAAACAGTCAACACACAAAAAAGGGGCACTTAATGCGACGGCACAATTACTTTCAAAGAAGTTACTTTAATCAGTTAAACACAATACAAGCCTCTTGTCAAGAACTTAAACCCTAGACAACCTAAAACGAGGCGGTTTTCACGAAACACAACTACGTAGCGAATTCACGCGCAAAATTTCCAAAATTCTAGACCCTAATCCAAAAAAAGAAAAATATTTAAAAAAAAGGTTGTTTCAAGTACAAAATGTCATGATTAATTTCAAACTTGCAACTATTTGTAGAAGAAATGTATTATGCATCTTTCATGTAAAACTTTTTTCGATAAAGAATATGTAACAGAAATTATTCTTAAAAAGATCAACATTAAAATAATGTAATAAACAAAATAAAATAACTGTTAAATAAGCGGCGTTTCGCGCTCGTCATCGTTGGACTTTAGTGTAGGAAAATCATCGAAATTTACAGGCACTTCAAATGATCGCAAAATTGTCGTCTAGTATACGCCAACTGACTTATTTTGAGCCTGTATTTTTTCATTAGTTACATATTTAAAAAGATGAAAATTTTAATATACATAAAATTTTGTCAAAATTCAATTGTCATTAAATGATTTTAAAATAAAGATTCCTTATCAACGACCGATAAAAAATACCTATATTAATTAAAGTTTTTGTGTTATATAAGATGTAATTAATCCACATAGAGTTTTCATTCATTTTGTACGTAGTAAAGCCATACTACAGGTATATTACTGGTATAGTTGTAGCACGAATGGGTCGGCTCGACCGGAGAGGAACCATGCTCTCAGAGAATACCAGCGCAAAATAGCAGCCTAAAGCTGCTGTGTTTCGTATGGTGAGTGTAGAGCACCGGAGACCCTTTTTACTGGAAATGAGGCATCCCATCTTAGTCCTCACGGGTGACAACGCAACTGCATTTTGATTCGTAATCGAAGATAGATGTAGATATCTATGGGCCACAGCAACCACTTACAATCAAGTGGACTGTGTGCTCGTTTATCACCCTTATCCTTTAAAAAAACGTACAATTTACAAATATTATTTTATTTAAATTTAATTTGATCATTTTTATGTTGATTTTTGAAGTAAAATTTTATATACGTTTGAATACTGATTTTGATAACTCACTTAAAGGGAACCACAGAGTTATTGATACGTACTGTATTTTGTTAGCACTAATGAAAAGCCATAACATTAGAAGACAGCCTAACTGACTAGATAACTTCTATATTATAAATATGAGTTATCAATCTAAATTTAACTACTGCAATAATAAATTTGGCATAAGATATTACTAAAATAACCTAAACGTCATCTTAATCGGATGGTAACTTCAACAAATAACCGGACGAGTTAATCAAGCCACAACTATTCCAGAAAATCTGAAATAATATCACAATGGGTCGACTTCAGAGAGGGTTTTGTTTTTTTTTTTGTTTTTGTTTTTTTATTAAAAACGTTACCCCCACACTAGGATTTTCTCCTGTGTCGTGGAGGCAGTTTACAAACATAAATTGCACAAGGACAAACATCCAGACCCGGAACAATTATTTGTAGGCCATACAAATACTTTTTCCTTGCGGGATTCGAAACCACTGATCAACAATTCACTCAAGGTCCAGATCATTGATCCCCACTGCACGAGTGAATGAGTCAAGTCCTAAAATAGACTGCTTGCTTAGCGAGTTTCCGAGTGGTTCACTTCATATGTTTACATTATTAATTAGATATTTTTATTCTAATAACTTTCTTTGCGTCTTCCCATATTATCTACCTGAAATAGATATTAAAGTAAATTACTATTTTATTAAGTACATTAATTTCTGATAATTACAAAAAACAATACATAATAAAATTCACATACCTAGTTAGTCTACTAACTCGAAGAATACAAATAATAAAATAATGTCGTCCAACACTCGCGACCCACCCTTATGCTATGTCAAACAATAGATGTATCGACTCGACTTCTCAAATCGCGCTACAAACGGGCGTGCACTCACCTCGAAAATTGAGGCGGCACTGAATTTTTTTCACGCGTGTTCTCTAAGCGAATTACGGAAACCGAACCGTTTCATACTAAAATCTATGGACGATTTCTGTTAAAAAATGAATGATATTAAAATAATGAATAGTGAATGTATTGTCTATAATTTTATCTCACGTTTAAACCAAAAAGATTATCTAAAATAATAACGAAATGGCCTAGAGATTTAAAACAGAAAAGGCCGTTTTAAGTGGTTTTACCATTTTTGAAGATTTTTTTTTTCAAAAATCCAGATGATTTCTATAAATATCACACGGTGAAAGTGTAGACCCACCTATTAACTATTAAGATTTTTTTGTGGTGTCATTCAGAACGCATTAGAAATAATCTCGAAATTTTCTTTTTTATATAGAATAAGGCTAACAAACCATCACTTAGTATATCTGACGGTAAGTGGATGCTGTAGCCCATAGATAGCTACATCTAGTCTTGATTAAGGATCAAAATGTAGATGCGTTGCCACCCCTGAAGGCTAAGATGGGATGGGTCTTCGGTTCTCTACGTTCACCATATCAAACACATAATCATTGAGCTTCTATTTTACGCCGATTTTTCTGTGAGCGCGCGATCCTTCCCCGGTCAACTCATTCCTGCTGCAGCCATAATATAGCCGCAGCGAGGCTCTGTTAAAAATTAATGAGAACTCTAAATATTGAGTACAATTGACAAACATGGGGCAGAATATTAAAGCTCTTTCATGTATACTTTCATTTGTAGCAATTTCATTACACACACAATAGAAACGACTGAAGCTGTAGAACTCACTCTGTCATTTCTATTGTGTTACATATTCTTTTATAACTGGCACGCCCTATTCACGGTTGCAATTAATATAAATGAATTAAATGACTCCTATATAAAGAGGCATAATTTATATTAAATTCTAGAAATAAAACAAAGAGATTGGCGATACAATAAGTCTTTAAATTTGCTTGTTTTTCGTATTGTTAGTGTCCTACCGCTGTGACTACGAAACTAAAAGATCATTTATACAAATCCGCTGTATGCTAGTGCTTCTGCCTGCTATGGACTGATCCATAAATTCCATAGGTGGAAATAGACTTGTCCAGTTTTTTTTAACTCTTCACCCTTCCCTTTAAGAAACCAGTGTTATAGCGAGGATTTGCCTCAAGCATCACGCTAAGGGGGTTGAGTGAGTTACTTTACGTTGGCGTTTCTTTATGCCTGAAGCAAATTAGATTTAGAATAAACTGAGATTAGAAAATACCACCGTTTATAGGAAACCACAAAAACTTTTAATCGTTTCTACATCTTCCAAAAGCCATATAAAGTAATAGAGTGGTTAAAGCGATAAATTGCCTTAAACAATCATCATATTTAAATACAGCATGATAAGTCAGTAAATATACGAATGCATATAGTATTTTTAGATATACATGTTTAACATAATATGTGGCATTTTAATGCAATCGACACAAATATCCCGGAAGGGGGCCTTACAAATAATTCTAGTCCAGAGTACTTCCTAATATTATATTATAACGTTACACACAGGTTCTTTGACCACAATCTTTCAATAAATATATTTTATTACGTCTTCAAAGTTCTTAAATTACATGCAAATACGATTAAAAGGCAACAATTTAAACTTTAAAATTAAATTGAATCAATTTAGTTATCACCCAAGAGCTTCTGCCTCGTCCAGTATCAGAATATTGGAAAAATAACATAAGAAATTTAAATTCTATTTGTCAAACTTCTTTTTCCATTTTATTGTAACCGGATAATAATTGTCGTGAGACTACGCAAAAGAACCACGCTGCAGCTACAATATTATGGTTGCAGCACGAATGAGTCGCTTGACTGAGGCTCGCATAGAAGACCAGCGTACCAACATAAAGCTGATTTAGTTCGTATTGTGAATGTAGATAACTGGACATCTTACTTTCTGGTAACGGGGCATTTTATCTTAGACCTTAAAGATGACCACGCGTCTGTCTGAAACATTTAGTTGTCTATAGGTCACAGTATCTACTTACCAAGAGGTCGGCTGGACTAATTATCTTTATTGACTATAAAAATTGTACATAACATAAATATACGTGTGTCAGGATCATGCCAAATGGAAGTCCATAGTCTCTGCCTACCCCTCTGGCTGACAGGCGTGAGTGTTTATGTACTATAAACTTATAGTAGTTTATGTAATATCAGTAAATTAAAGAAAATGAAGTAAAGTCGTTTGTTACTTATGTTTTATTAATACTCCGAGAATTTGCTATTTTTTAAGATATTTGTTTAATAAATTTGATTAAAAAATTGATTAAAATCACGGTTCTGTAGATAAAAAAATATTTGTACAACACTCGAAGTAGGTCAGTGAAGGATCGCTATCAAATCGTTCTCCGTAAATCGATCTCGCAGCTTCTAACAACTTTGAGGGCAACCCAGCTTTTTGATTTAAAAATGTTTACTGCCACAAAGCCCTCCACTCAAGGAGTTGATGTCAGCAGGAATTGTTTTTGTGCTATGCATAACACAGATTTTTCTTTCTTTCTGTTTTAAAAGAAATTATTATCCCGGCACTTACATTTTCTCCTGTATCGTGGAGGCAGATTACATTCAAAAATTACACAAGGACACACATTTAGGCCTGGAACAATTACTTGTAAGCCATACAAATGCTTGATACCGTGGCCCATAGATATCATATTTACACTCATTAGGGTTTAAAATGCAGATGCGTTGTCACCCTTGAGGAGTGAGATGGAATGCCTCATTTCCAGTTAAAAAGGTCTCCGGTTCCCTACAATCACCATACGAAACTGTAGTGTATGCGATTTAAATGAAACGAACGTACTGCCGGAGAACTGATTCATTGATGACTCATTATTCCGAAGTACCTATGCGCATACTACAACCATAACATAGCTACACCATGGCTGGCGTGGGATTGTAATCAAGTACTTACTTGTAAAAAGTAAAGAAAAAACCGCCACGGTATACATTTAGTTTTTAGGGGCTCACAGAAACTATAGATATTATGAGCCGTGCCAGTTTTTTCGGAGTTTAGTCTACTTTCCCTGAACTACTACGTATTGTATTGCTTTATCTTGATTTACATAATTTTATACGTGGTATAGCCATGCTGCAGCTATATTAGTAGTATAGTTGTAGCGGGAATTTGTCAGCTCGACTGGGGAAAGTCCACCCTCTCACAGAGTACCAGCGTGAAATGACAGCTTGACACTGCTGTGTTTTGTATGGTGAGTGTAGAGAACCGGAGACCTATTTTACTGAAAAAGAGACATTCCATCTTAGTACTTACGGGTGACGACGCATCTGCATTTTGATTCTTTATTGAAGCCAAATGTAGATGCTTATAGGTCATTGCAACCACTTACCATCAGGTGGACTGTGTACTCGTTTGTCACCCTATCCTATAAAAAAACATCTATACGCGTGTTTGCCACTAACCTCTCCTAAACGGCTGGTTCAGCAATGGACATAATATAACATGGCCATATGTCTGTTACACTAACGGTAACCCGTCTGGGTGGGCACCAGCCTCTTAAATATTTCTGACCTAGCTAACCATTACGTATTTCTGAAAGTACTAAGCATTACATACAATATATCATATAAATGATTCGCTTCTTAAATAAAATATTTATTAAGTAGTGGGAGACCGTAATATTTTAAAGAATACTTCCGAAAATGTTCAATAGGTTAACTTCACACCCAATGAAAGAAATAACTTTGAATAAATAAACTGTCGCTCCATTTAGGATACCGTTAAAAAGTAATATAGGAAACAATTCTATCGTCTATAGATACGTAAGCTATTGTATAAAAAACTGGAGCAGAATCAGTCTGGCACATAAGCGGCAAAAATAGTCTTTTAGAATAAAACAACGAATCTTTAGATGATTCTGAGTCGAAATCTGTGCAGGAGCAGGTACGATTGTTATATATATTACCGTCCATTTTATTACATAGCACTGTTAATATTTTCAAATCAACAAAAACCGGAATAATCTGATTGATTAATAAAAGGGTGGGAATTTTACGGTCTAATTTTTTACATTCATAGGTGGGCGAAAGCATTAGACTCCAAAGAAGAGAGGCCTTGGCCGTTAGTCTGGACATAGAAAAGGCCTTCAATCGGGTTTAAACATCAATACATATAGGACATTAAGTAAAATTGCGTTTGTCCCAGCAGGATATAACGCAAAAACTGACGGAGCGCATAGACGACATGCAGCAGAGAATCGCTGCTTGGGGAAAGCGGATTCGGCAATATACCGAGAGGTTAAGGCAATTCAACCAGAACCGTCTCTTCCAGAGTGGTTAGAAGAGGCTCTATGAATCATTGGACCGACCAATGGTACGTGGAACGGGCCCAGCACCGAATCAGGCCGACACTGTCGCATTCTGGCACAGCCTGTGGTCAGAGCCCGTAAACCACAGCGAGGGCCCTTATACGGAAGTTGCGGCAAGTCAGTGTTCGAGTGTTACGCCCATAGATCCCGTCATCATAACGCCGGATGACGTAGCTGAGGCGGTCCGTAGGGCCCCGAACTGGAAAAGCCTGGGACTCGATGGACTGCATCACTACTGGCTGAAGGGGTTCGTGGTGTGTCACGCTGTGCTCGCCCGAGAGTTTCAAGTGGCTTTCGACCAAAAGTCACTCCCAAGCTTCTTCACTACTGGGATAATTCCTTTGGTTCCTAAAGACCCGAGCAAATACCGCCGCCTTAAGTGTCTACCCATCATATATATGACACTGATATCCATTTTGAGTACACGAATCATTCGTCACCTGAATTTAAGTCAGGTAATGTCGCAAGCTCAAAATGGATGCCGTCGTGGAACCAGAGAACCACTCCTCATTCTCGTGGTCATTGGCAAAGTGGTTAAACGCAACCGTCGGAACTTCTCCGCCGCCTAGATAGACTATAGAAAAGCATTCGACTCGTTGTCCCATACATGGTTAAAGAGGGACTCTGAGCTGTACAAGGTTGACTATACAGTAAGAGACTTCCTCTGGAAGTGTATGGGGCAGGGGAGTACAATCCTTTGTCATCTAGGCGAGCGGATGACGTATGCGGAAAGCCGCATAAGGATAAGAAGGGGTATTTTCCAGGGCGATTGTTTGAGTCCTTTGTTTTCTCGCGATTGACGGAGCGCATAGACGACATGCAGCGATTCTCTGCTGCATGTCGTCTATGCGCTCCGTCAGTTTTTGCGTTATATCCTGCTGGGATAAACGCAATTTTACTTAATGTCCTATATGTGAGTGGTAGACTTTGATAGGCTGTAATGAAGATTATACTTATATCTCATATATTTTTTTATAGAAAAAGGATGACAAACAAGCACACAGTTCACCTGATGGTAAATGGTTGCTGTGGCCTATCTATCCTGGATTTCGAATCAAAATTCAAATACGGTGTCAACCGTGAGGACTAAGATTGAATGCCTCGTTTCCAGTAAAAAGGGTCTCCGGTTCTCCACACTCACCATACAAAACACAGCAGCGTTTGCTGCTATTTTAAGGTAGTATTCTGTGAGAGCGTGGTCCTTCACTGATCAAGCCGACCCATTCGTGCTACAACTATTCTACTAATATAGCTGCAGCCTGACTCTACCACGTACAAAAATCTGCGTGATCCCTCAGCGTTCGCCTCTATTGCGGACGATTTAAGCAATGTGGCTGGTGACTCTTCTCTTGGTGACCATAAAACTGACTATAAATTTAAATTATATAGATTGCTCCGTGGCCCAATGGCTTATCATTGAGCTGCAGTGCTAAGGGGCTGCGTGTTCGAATCCCGCACGGACCAATTATTTGTATGGCTTAAAAGTAATTGTTCCGGGTCTGGATTTTTGTCCTATGTAATTTATGTTTGTAAACTATCTCCACGATACGGGAGAAAATCTCAGTATAGGGTAACGTTTTTTTTAAAACAAAATATCAAATATATAGTATACTATATTATTATAGAATTTACTAGTACACTAAATTTCAAAGTTACTTACAATAGGGAATATACGGTAGAAAATACGAAAAAAACCATCCACGGGCATAAATCACCGATCGCAATAAAGTAACCGATGAAATACGTATATCTGACAAACTACGTCACTTCGCTTGAAATACAACGCGAATGCGCCCTTAGGCCTTCCATAAATTGCAATTTTACTGCCAAACCTGAAGACATAAATATACCAGCTTCTCGTTCTTATACTTGAACTTTGTTTACTAGTTTGTTTATAAATTGTCGATAAAACTCATCCCTTCGCCGCACTATGGTGCTCTTTTTTATTTGCATATACGGTTATTTTTTAAAATTTAATCCCACTCTAAAGATTTCCCTTGATCGTTTCCTATATAATTTTACAAACATAAATTGCACCTGATTAAGTTGTTTATACGCGACATTTGAACCCACGCCTAAACGTTCAGCCACTGCGCCACTGCTGCCACTATCCTGCCTGTTAGACCCTATATCCCGTGGGTGAAGTAAGAAGTGACAAAAGGACAAACAAGAGATGAGCAGTAGTACCTTAACCAAACTGTACAATAATTTAAAATAATTTTCGAATCATCAAACTTTAGGTACATCAAGGCAAAAATCCTTACTGACTGTACCTAAGTTGCTACTGAAGTTTTTGGATTAATAATTTTAAATGTTATTTTATAATAATTTTATCATCTCTACAGCCTTCTCAGTTTGAATTTTGGCATCCTCGGTACACTCCTATCAAAAATCTCAACCTAGATTTTAACAAGCAACATCATCAATGTTCATTTTAAAGTAGAAACGTGTGCATATTTTCTTTCCCTTTTTCATTCGTAGTATGTTTCCTATTGCTCCATTTTTAAATCATACATCTCTCACTGTATAATTTGCCGCAGATATTTGCAGAAAACGTCGAAATAAATACATTTGCGAGAAAAATTTGAATCAACCCAGAACACGCTCATTGGCTTTGAAAGCCAATGTTTGTAAGAGCTCGTAGCGAGCTTCGTTAATGAAACGCCGAGAATTATATTCTTTCCATTTTGTTTTATTCTACTACTTGAGCAAAGATCGAATTGTGTCAAAAATCGTAATTATTATTTTAGTTTTCTAAATATTTAAAACGCTTTTTTATAATATATGGTGACAAACGATCACACAGTCCACCTTTTTTTTACCTGATGGTAAGTGGTTACTGTGACCCATAGGCATCCACATCTATCCTCAATAAAGACTCAAGATGCAGATGCGTTGTCACCCGTGAGGACTAAGATGAAAAGCCTTTTTGTCAGTAAAAAGGGTCTCCGGTTCTCGACACTCACCATACGAAACACAGCAGCGTTAAGCTGCTATTTTACGCTGGTTTTCTGTGAGAGCGTGGTCCTTCCCCAGTCGAGCCGACCCATTCGTGCTACCACCATAATATAGCTGCAGCATGGCTCTACCAGGTAAATAACCTGATGGTAAGTGGTTGCTGTGATCCATAGACATCCACATCTATCCTCAATAAATAATCAAAATGCAGATGCGTTGTCACTCGTGAGGACTAAGATGGAATGCCTCTAATGGACGATGATTAGGTGTATAATATAGGCGATGTCGAATAATCGATTATCGGTGGCAAGGGGTTTATAAGTATCCACGGGACGGGGTAAGCTCACAGCATAGCAACAGAGGGGAGAAAATTACTGGTAATATATATATATATATATATAGATGTCTCAGAACTCAACGTCAAGCCGAAACGTGGTGACAGGATTGATTGTAAACATCATGAGAAAAATCAGAAAAAAAATCTGTCCCATGCAGTTTGAAAATTTTGGGTATTTAAGAAAAACCTAGAAATTTGGTCAAACTGTAATCATTTTTTGGTTATTTTAGTTCATTTAAACTTTGGAACCGTAACCCTAAATAACATTTCTAGAACAACAGTCAAAAATAATGACACAACTGCCCCAAGTTTTCTAGAATTAAGAATATTTGTTAAACTATGATTCTAAAATTTTCAAAATTTGTCGACATTGAAAGGCCCTCCTTTAAAAAAATATACTATAGTGCCTTGGCAAGTGTCATTGAAATTCGCGCATTTAATCAGTATTGTAAAATTGTACAATACTTGTTAGTTTCAAACTAAAAAAAAAAACTAATAAAAAAATAAAAACCCCGAGTAACCCGATTTTTCTAACCCATTATATTCAGTTCAAATGTTTTTTTATTCAAATGTTTTTATTTATGTGAGAGATGGATAGTGGACATGTTGGCCATGATCGACCGAGACAGATATATTGACGCCACTTTTACCAAAGTCAACAAAAATAAGTAAAATTAATAAAATAATGAAAAATCTTGACCTAGTTTAGTTTAGGATTATTGGAATAAAAGTCAGATAGGGAAATAACATTTTTTATTACAATAAATGTTCAAATTGTTTACCATCAGCCTCAATACACGCCCTACATCTTATTAAAAAAGATCTAGTTATTAGTCGGGCACATCCTCTATAGTTGATGTCCTCAGCAGCTTGAGAGAGTTGTTCACGCAGCTCGGCTACACTGTCAATGGGCTTTAAATAAACTTTTTTTTGAAAACGCCCCAATAAGGAAATCCAGTGGATTGAAATCTGGGGAACGGGCTGGCCACGATTTAGTGCCTCAACGTCCAATCCACCTTTCCGGACATTCCCGGTCAAGAAAATATCATACTTGCACTGCGTAATGTGCTGGGCAGCCATCTTGTCGATACCACATGCGCCGACGATCTGTTAGTGGTACGTCCTCTAACAAAGTTGGTAAATTTTCTTGTAAAAAATGTAGGTAATTCGTGCCATTCAAGTTCTAAGGCAGCTAATAAGGCCCCACAATTTTTCCGTTTAAAATTCCGGTCTACAGATTTACTTTAAAGCGATTCTGGGATCTGTCTTCTCGCATTAAACATGGATTCGCCACATGCCACTCGTGAAAATTGTGTAAGTTTATGTAACCATCTTTTTTAAATGTAGATTCATCTGACCAGATAATTTTTTGGATGAATTGGGGATTTGCCAAGGCACTAGTACATTTTTTTAAAGGAGGGCCTTTCAAAGTCGACAAATTTTGAAAATTTTAGATTCATAGTTTAACAAATAGTCTTAATTCTAGAAAACTTGGGGTAGTTGTGTCGTTATGTTTGACTGTGGTTCTAGAAATGTTATTTAGGGTTACGGTTCCAAAGTTTCAAAGAACAAAAATAACAAAAATTAACCAAAATAACCGAAAAATGGTTACAGTTTGACCAAATTTCTAGGTTTTTCTTAAATGCCCAAAATTTCCAAACTGCGTGGGATAGACCTTTTTTTGATTTTTCTCATGATGGTTACAATCAATCCTATCACCCCGTTTCAGCTTGACGTTGAGTTCTAGGACAACCTGTATGTATAATGGGGAGTTGCTCCTTAGACATATACAGACTATTGTCGTCAAAATCTAAGCGAAGAACTAGTGATATTGTTATCTTTAGATTGTTTGATAATTTTACTTCGGGAATACATCAGAAGGTTAATTTTTAACTATAATGATAGTATGAGTGGTGACTGAAGATGTTCAACTTGCTCTCCTGCTAACGCAATTAATCATTGTCAGCAATAAAACAGCGTACTGAACTATAAATTCAGTATAGAGTAATACCGTGCGACCATACCGTAATATTTACCCTTCACGATTACACAGTAATGTAACATAATGGACGTAATTACATAATAGCACCAAATTCAGACTGTGGAAAGTGAAAGTGAAAGCTTAGTGAAAATGAAAAGTATTAATTTAGCTACTGTACTACTTTATGTTATATTAGTTTTAATTAGTCTTATTGTTGTAATTTGGAAAAATAAGTCTAAGCTCTTACATTGTATGCAAAATCATCGGAATCCAAATCTTGCCGATAACTTTGCAGTTGAGGAGGCAGAAGTTATGGTTACACCAGCACCACCCATGATACAGATAAAGCGTCCATCAGCATAAATACTTAAACGCTGTAGTAATTTCAGTAGACTGTAAGCATAGGATTAGGAATTGTAAAAGACAATGGACAAAATAAATTCACATCTCTCTATGTGAACACGCAGTTTGTATTTAGTTTTAAGTCGTAGTTTGTATTTAGTTTTAAAAAAGCCCTCGACAGCTCCCACAACTTGACTAGGTCGTCTAAAAAGTCTAATAAGAATATGAATTACAAAAGTAAATATAGGTATATCTATATCATATTAATATATATATATATATATATATATATATATATATATATATATATATATATATATATATATATATATACTAGCTGTGCCCCGCGGTTTCACCCGCGTATATCACGCATCTGCGCCTTGAGACATGCGAATGATGACATGAAATCATTTGAGAGAGACGTCACGACGGACGGTTGCTGAATTAACAAAGATTTAAAAAGTGAAATAAGTTTCTAAAATTACATGGTTAACGTAATTGGTGGTTATGCATGATACAGGTACTGATACGAATAATGTCTAGGCCACATTATTCGTATCAGTACGTACTCGTATTAGTAGTATTTGTACCGGCGTAACTATTTCACATTTTAACATGAAAAAGTATTTATTGTGACATAATTGTAATAGTTAAACATATGGTATCGCAGACTTTTTTGTAGAGATTAATATCCTCTATAAAAGTGAAGTACACTACTTTGCTCTATTATCAATAGTTTCCGAAGCGTACGCGATATAAGGATTCTTTTTGGTATTTTTTTCACACCTTGGGTTACATTAACGAAGTTTTCATACGGATCCCTAACTTTTTGAAAATATTACATAGCCTATGTTCATCAGGGATAATGTAGGATTCTAATGGTGAAAGAATTTTTCAAATCGGTCCAGTAGTTTCGGAGCCTATTCAATTCAAACAAACAAACAAATCTTTCCTCTTTATAATAGTAGTGTAGATGTAGATGTAGATGTAGAAGTGTAGATGCATGATACAGTACTTATACGAATAATGTTTAGGCCACATTATTCGTATCAGTACGTACTCGTATTAGTAGTATTTGTACCGGCGTTACTATTTCACATTTTAACATGAAAAAGTAGTTTTGTGACATAACTGTAATAGTTAAACATATGGTATCGCAGACTTTTTTGTAGAGATTAATATCCTATATAAAAGTGAATTACATTACTTTGCTCTATTATCAATAATTTCCGAAGCGTACGCGATATAAGGATTCTTTTTGGTATTTTTTTCACACCTTGGGTTACATTAACGAAGTTTTCATACGGATCCCTAATTTTTTGAAAATATGACATAGCCTATGTTCATCAGGGATAATGTAGGATTCTAATGGTGAAAGAATTTTTCAAATCAGTCCAGTAGTTTCGGAGCCTATTCAATTCAAACAAACAAACAAATCTTTCCTCTTTATAATAGAGTAATGTAGAATATTTATATATATAAAAATAAAAATGAAAAAAAAATGTAGACGAGTGTAGATGCATGATACAGGTACTGATACGAATAATGTCTTGGCCACATTATTCGTATCAGTACGTACTCGTATTAGTAGTATTTGTACCGGCGTTACTATTTCACATTTTAACATGAAAAAGTAGTTATTGTGACATAACTGTAATAGTTAAACATATGGTATCGCAGACTTTTTTGTAGAGATTAATATCCTATATAAAAGTGAAGTACATTACTTTGCTATATTATCAATAGTTTCCGAAGCGTACGCGATATAAGGATTCTTTTTGTTATTTTTTTCACACCTTGGGTTACATTAACGAAGTTTTCATACGGATCCCTAACTTTTTGAAAATATTACATAGCCTTTGTTCATCAGGGATAATGTAGGATTCTGATGGTGAAAGAATTTTTCAAATCGGTCCAGTAGTTTCGGAGCCTATTCAATTCAAACAAACAAACAAATCTTTCCTCTTTATAATAGTAGTGTAGATGTAGATGTAGATGTAGAAGTGTAGATGCATGATACAGGTACTTATACGAATAATGTCTAGGCCACATTATTCGTATCAGTACGTACTCGTATTAGTAGTATTTGTACCGGCGTTACTATTTCACATTTTAACATGAAAAAGTAGTTATTGTGACATAACTGTAATAGTTAAACATATGGTATCGCAGACTTTTTTGTAGAGATTAATATCCTATATAAAAGTGAAGTACATTACTTTGCTCTATTATCAATAGTTCTCGAAGCGTACGCGATATAAGGATTCTTTTTGGTATTTTTTTCACACCTTGGGTTACATTAACGAAGTTTTTATACGGATCCCTAACTTTTTTGAAAATATGACATAGCCTATGTTCATCAGGGATAATGTAGGATTCTAATGATGAAAGAATTTTTCAAATCGGTCCAGTAGTTTCGGAGCCTATTCAATTCAAACAAACAAACAAACAAACAAATCTTTCCTCTTTATAATAGTAGTGTAGAATATATATATATATATATATATATAAATAAAAATGAAAAAAAAATGTAGACGAGTGTAGATGTATGATACAGGTACTGATACGAATAATGTCTAGGCCACATTATTCGTATCAGTACGTACTCGTATTAGTAGTATTTGTACCGGCGTTACTATTTCACATTTTAACATGAAAAAGTAGTTATTGTGACGTAATTGTAATAGTTAAACATATGGTATCGCAGACTTTTTTGTAGAAATTAATATCCTATATAAAAGTGAAGTACATTACTTTGCTCTATTATCAATAGTTTCCGAAGCGTACGCGATATAAGGATTCTTTTTGGTATTTTTTTCACACCTTGGGTTACATTAACGAAGTTTTCATACGGATCCCTAACTTTTTTGAAAATATGACATAGCCTATGTTCATCAGGGATAATGTAGGATTCTAATGGTGAAAGAATTTTTCAAATCGGTCCAGTAGTTTCGGAGCCTATTCAATTCAAACAAACAAACAAATCTTTCCTCTTTATAATAGTAGTGTAGAATATATATATATAAAAATAAAAATAAAAAAAATGTAGAAGAGTGTAGATGCATGATACAGGTACTGATACGAATAATGTCTAGGCCACATTATTCGTATCAGTACGTACTCGTATTAGTAGTATTTGTACCGGCGTTACTATTTCACATTTTAACATGAAAAAGTAGTTATTGTGACATAACTGTAATAGTTAAACATATGGTATCGCAGACTTTTTTGTAGAGATTAATATCCTATATAAAAGTGAAGTACATTACTTTGCACTATTATCAATAGTTTCCGAAGCGTACGCGATATAAGGATTCTTTTTGGTATTTTTTTCACACCTTGGGTTACATTAACGAAGTTTTCATACGGATTTCTAACTTTTTTGAAATATACCTATGTTCATCGGGGATAATGTAGGATTCTAATGGTGAAAGAATTTTTCAAATCGGTCTATTAGTTTCGGAGCGTATTCAATTCAAACAAACAAACAAATCTTTACTCTTTATAATAGTACCTAGTGTAGATATATTTTATTTTTTCATAATTCTTGTACGTACTTTTCTATTTGGATATTTTTGACCTCTACCTAGCTTTATTACTCTCTATTTAATTATATATTTATTTATTATTTAGATACCTGGAATCGGAGTATTAATTCATTGCACCTATATTTTATTTCATGATATTTATCACGCGGGTACTTTATAAATATAGGCCCCCATTTACCTGGGTATTATATTACATTTTCATTACATTAATTTCATTTTATTGGTACATTAACTTTTTTATCATACTATATCAAGGTAATTTTGTACCTTGGGTTGTGCGCACAACCTTGAGGTCTACGCTTTAGTCATTTTAAAAGGACTCCAACAATTGTCTCGTAGGAAAACTAAGTTCCCTTTATGATCCAATGAAGGATGTGACCTCCATGTAGCATTATTAAGGGTAACAATACTTAAGACTTCTCTGGTCCCCAACAGTACCAATGTGAGTAAACTCATTCACATCTCACTTGTACTAAAGGTATTGTTCCCTAGTACCCGTTACATCCGATTTTATCATCCAATCATGGAAACATACCCTGCTCGATGACTATATGCTTTACCAGTGATGGACGTTCCTGTATCTGTCCATTACTTAATAATGCAGGTCAACTTTTGTTCTATTTCTATTTATTTCTTTACATTTATAGTATTTATTAATGATTATTTAATTGTACCGTAATTTTCACGTACATGGCTCGCGTACATACATGATCAATATTATGGACCATATTCCTATACAATTTGTAATAAATTCTCATTTATCTATTAACAATACATTAAATGAATCAATACTATCAAGCTGATTGTATGTGGATATGCTAAACTCCGATAACTTTTCTTGGTCTTACTCTCACACTTACACACTATTAATATTTTTCATTTATAATTACGTATTCCGTAACTTAACAAAATGTTGTGGGTCAAGGATTGAGACTCAGAATATGGGCACAATAAATTTAAATTAATTAATTGTATACATAATATAATTAAGTTTCTTAATCGATTTAAACGAAGTAATTATTCATAATTCACAGTACAACTGACTTTACCATTTTCCCAGAAAATAATGAATTACAATCATTAAAAGTTTATGATTTGAAAGTTCAATAAATATAAAAGCGAATATATATTATTACATTTCATATTAAGATACAGAACAAATAGGTCAAAGCAACGTAATCATTTTCAAAAAAAAAATAACATATCACATAACAAAAGACAGATCAAAGTAGCAAACAGCAGCACAAGCGCTTTGAGACATCTTTGTTTTAATTACCAAAGTACGTATATGGAAACGTTTGCGATTAAATATAATCACCTTATTTTAATATAACTTATACAATGTTATTATTACATACATATACGGATACAAGTTCAATGATTGTTTTAAATTTCTTATTTATTATACAGAAGTTTAGATAGCTACATTATTTTTACCTGGATCGAAAAATATTGCTAGAAGTATGATATTTACAATATCATTTACAGAAAATAATTGAATTATCACTATAACACCCATCAACTTTACACAACAAAACATGAATTGCTTACCTAACTTTGACATTCAAAAGAAAATTTTAATATTTACATAGGTTATTATATAATTTTAAAGTCACTGCCTTTATAAAGAAAAGAAAACCTAACACTTATTCATCATTATCATCATTACAGCCCTTTACAAGTCCACTGCTGAACATAGGCCTCCCCCAAAGAATGCCACAAAGCACGGTCCTGAGCCACCTGCATCCATCGACTTCCTGCATGTCTTACCAGGTCGTCACTCCATCTCGTGGGGGACGCCCTACACTTCGCCTACCGGTACGAGGCTGCCACTCGAGAACCTTTCTTCCCCATCGGTTGTCGGTTCTTCGAGCTATATGGCCGGCCCACTGCCACTTCAGCTTACTAATCCGTTGGGCTATATCGGTTACTCTGGTTCTACTGCGGATATCCTCATTCCTAAGTTTATCACGCAGAGAAACTCCGAGCATAGCCCTCTCCATAGCTCGCTGAGCGACCTTGAGCTTCCTCATACGGCCAGCAGTGAAGGACCACGTCTCAGTTCCATAAGTCATCACTGGCAACACGCACTGGTTGTACAATTTCGTTTTCAGGTTTTGAGGTATGTCTGACGAAAAGATGTGTCGTAGCTTCCCAAACGCTGCCCAGCCGAGTTGAATCCGTCGATTGACCTCTCGGTCGAAGTTGGACTTACCTAGTCGGACTATTTGTCCCAGGTAAACATACTCGTCAACAACTTCGAGCTTAGTGCTCCAACAACTACCGGCATAGGTGTGACATGTACATTGAACATGATCTTTGTTTTGTCCATGTTCATCTTAAGACCTATCCGTTGGGAAACACTATCGAGGTCATTGAGCATAGTGCTTAGGTCCTCCAGCGATTCTGACATAAGGACTATATCGTCGGAAAATCGAAGGGAGTGATGTACTCGCCTTTGATGTTGATACCGTATCCTTTCCAGTCCAGAAGCTTGAAAACGTCTTCCAATGCAGCGGTGAAGAGTTCCGGGGATATGACGTCACCCTGTCTTACACCTCTCTGCAATTGGATAGGTTTCGTACTCTGGTTCTGTACTCGGATAGCCATCGTAGCCCTACTGTACAAGCACTTCAACACCTCGATATACCGACAGTCAACTTGGCACCGCTGAAGGGACTGCAGCACCGCCCAAATTTCGACGGATTTAAAGGCTTTCTCATAGTCCACATACACCAGACATAGTGGCAAATTGTACTCTTCGGACTTCTGTACAACTTGCCGAAGGGTATGTATGTGGTCTATGGTGCTAAAGCCCTTTCGGAAAACGGCTTGTTCGGGAGGCTGGAAGTCGTCAAGTCTGCGCGCGAGACGATTCGTAATGACTCTCGAAAACAGCACGTAGACGCGACTCAGAAGGGAAATCGGTCTGTAGTTCTTCAAGAGAGCGTTGTCACCTTTCTTGAAGAACAAGACCACCGCACTTCTGCTCCACGCCTCCGGTGTAATGCCACCATGGAGGACGGAATTAAAGAGCTTTTGAAGGACTTCAAGTACCGGTCTTCCACCCGCTTTCAGAAGCTCCGCTGTGATTCCATCCTGGCCTGGGGCCTTACCGTTTTAAGGTGCTGGAGAGCCATTCTAATCTCGCTCAGACTGACGTCCGGGATATCTTCGGAATAGTGTCGGATGAGACTCGCTCTTGGATCGTTACTCACACTTGCGTGTGGCTCCAACGATAACGTGTACAACTGCCCATAGAACCTCACAATCTCACTCAAAATCTCAGGTGTCCCGGAAACGATGCTGCCACATTCTGTCTTCAGCTTTGACAGGTGACTCTTTCTGGCAGACAGATCTCTGGCAAAGACTTTGGAGCCTTGGTTCCGCTCGATCGCTTCTTCAATACGAGCTGTATTGAAGTTGCGTAAGTCCCGCCGCATGCATTTGGAGATCTGTCTGTTCAGATGCCTGTATGCTGTCAAGTCTGTTGAAAAATGTAGCTTCATCTCCCGTCTAACAGCCATGAGATTAAGAGTGTGATCGGAGAGTTTTTGTGTTCTTCTGCGGCGGGTCTTGCAGAACTTAGCTCCGACCGCATGGACAGTTTCCACGAGCTTGTCATTCATATCGTCCACTTCATTGCAGTCTTCTAGGCACTGAAAACGGTTTTGTAACTCGAGCTGAAAGGTTTCGGGACTTTGGAACAGAGCACGAGGGGGACGGAGCGTTAACTTCATTAGACGAGACCTCTCCAACTTAACGTTTAGGTTCAGTGTGCCTCTAACCATTCGGTGATCGCTACCAGTTTTCACCCTCGCGATCACGGAGACATCACTGAACAGTTGTCGTCTGGTCGTCATAATGAAGTCAATCTCATTTTTTGTCGAACCGTCGGGGCTCGACCAGGTCCACTTCCTGTGGGGCCGCTTCTGGAAGAAAGAGTTCATCATAAAGAGTCCCTCTTTCTCCATGAAGTCGGCCAGCTGCTGGCCCCTTGGGTTCCGTTGCCCTATTCCAAATTTCCCTACTTTCAGCTCACCGTTCTCTCTTGTGCCTAGTTTTGCATTGAAGTCTCCCATAAACACCGTATATTGGGTTTTGGAGGAATGCATGGCTCTAGAGATATCCTCATACATTTCCTCCACCTCCTTATCGGGGTGTGCCGAGGTTGGTGCGTAAACCTGTATGAACTTCAGCGAATACCGTTTGGTGATTCTGAGTATAAGGTACGCAACCCTCGTCGACACACTCCCGATCTTTACAACGTTGTTAATGAGAGACTTGTGAACGATAAATCCGACACCTCCTTGGGACAGATGGTCGCCCTCCCGGTGATAGAGCAAGTTGCCGGATTCGAGGATTACCGTGTCCTCCCCCTCTCTTCGGACTTCGGATAATCTTATAATATGCCAGCGCAACTTGTCTATCTCTTCTTCCAGCTCCACGATCTTCTCGTCAGTCCTCAGGGTGCGTGCTTTGTACGTTGCCAGATCGAGTCGTCTAAAGTGGCAACCGAACCTCCACCGGAGATTCTTAGCACCCCCTGCCCCGCCGTTACCATGGTCGACACCGTAGCCAGGAATAGCGGGGCCGCCGGGGACTGGGTACCGTCTCTTTGTTACATTCATAGGGGGGTATTAGCCATAGTTGCCACGCTTGGCGAGCGGGTTGGCAACCGCAGTTTTTTTATTGTAATTTTGGCTATTATCAGGAAGATGCTGCTGCCCATCTCCTGCCTGTTTCCTTTTGTCGCCTTTTACGACACCCACGGGAGGATATGGGGTAGTGGTATTCTTGACCGCCACTACACTTATTACTAATACAGAATTGTTTTTAACCCTTTTCAAATTGAATACTTACATTTAAATAAAATTTACTATAGAAAAAAATCATGACGAAAAATATCATCGGTGTTATTTTACCTAAACGAAAAATTAATTTTTGATAAACCATGGGAAAGGAGACAGTCGTTTTTGGGCCCACTAGAAATTTTCGCGGACAGCAGTGGTCTTATATACAAGAAAAAGATACCAATTTATTATTGTAAATAGCATAAAGATTTTATGAAAATCTACACGGAATCAAGAAATCTGAAAAAAGAGTTGTTTTGATATTTATGTTTATGTCATTGGTTCAGATAAAGTAATATTAAAAACAAATGTAGTAGAGATGTGCCAATTCGGAATAAACTCGACTCGAGTTAACTTGTGTTGAAATTCACAATTCACAAATCGAATTGGCGGAACTAAGCTGTGTCAGTTTGTTACAAATTATTTTTATATTTGTTCTTCCATCCAAGATAATTATTATTATTTCTTAACTTAATAAGTAATTATATATTATTGGTTTGCGTATAGATAATCTTCAAAAAAAATATCACTTACTTTATGACGTACCGTAAAGTTACTGTAATTAATAATTTAACTATCACGAATTATACTTAATCAGCATATTGACATTACATAACATATTAATAAATTGCTCGAATTAGTAAGTCGAGTTCATCACTAAATTGTAGACAGACACTGCATTGACCGTAATATAAAAATGTGACTCTAGTAGAATTTTGTGACTCAAGTCACTCAGGTTTTATCTTGTCACTTTAATTGTAGTAGAGTTTTTGAGTTATTTGAATTAACTATTTACAGTCCCTGCATCGATTGAAGTTTATTACTCGAGTCGAGAATAGCGATTATTTTAGTTAAAGCTTTTTTAAATAGGTACCTTTATTTAATAAGTAATATGTGACAATATGAAATAAAATACAAATATTTATTATTTATTTATTTCGTCATATCCCCGAAACTCTTGACCGCTGCATTGGAAGACGTTTTCAAGCTTCTGGACTGGAAAGGATACGGTATCAACATCAATGGCGAGTACATCACTCACCTTCAATTTGCCGACGATATAGTCCTTATGGCAGAATCGCTGGAGGACCTAAGCACTATGCTCAATGACTTCAATAGTGTTTCCCAACGGATAAGTCTTAAGATGAACATGGACAAAACAAAGATCATGTTTAATGTCCATGTCACACCTATGCCGGTAGTTGTTGGGAACACTAAGCTCGAAGTTGTTGACGAGTATGTTTACCTGGGACAAATAGTCCGACTAGGTAAGTCCAACTTCGACCGAGAGGTCAATCGACGGATTCAACTCGGTTGGGCAGCGTTCGGGAAATTACGGCACATCTTCTCGTCAGGTATACCTCAAAACTTGAAAACGAGAATGTACACCCAGTGCGTGTTGCCAGTGATGACATACGGAACTGAGACGTGGTCCTTCACTGCTGGCCGGATGAGGAAGCTCAAGGTCGCTCAGCGAGCTATGGAGAGGGCTATGCTCGGAGTTTCTCTGCGTGATAAACTCAGAAATGAGGATATTCGCAACAGAACCAGAGTGACCGACACAGCCCAACGGATTAGTAAGCTGAAGTGGCAATGGGCAGGCCATAGAATGTTTTTAGGACAAGGAAGTGTCCGCCAAGCTGCCCCAATGCGTGTTGGTGTATTTCACGTGTCTGCGAAATATATTTTTTATTCCTAATTCATGCAGGTTTCCTCACGATGTCTTCCATCAGCACCAAGCACGTGGTAAACTACGATTTAAAATTGATATTAACAATTTCATTGCAGCCGGCGGAAAGCGAACCTGGTTTGGTCGCGTACTGTGAAAATTAACAGCGAGCACTGAACCCATGATCTACCTCGGCTTTCGCCTTTTATGATTGGTGAATATTGCTAGTATTGTGATAATATTTGAGTTTTCTTCCTCGTACAACTTTTGTGTGGAATAGTTTACCAACGGCCATGTTTGATATGACTTCGTAAACTTCAAGAAAAGAGTTTACTCCTTTCTAAAAGACCGGCAACGCACATACGATTCCCCTGGTGTTGCGGTTGTTCATGGGCGGCGCGGCGGTAATCAATTACAATCAGATGAGACGCATGCTCGTTTGCCCTCTCTTCTATAAATAATGCCTCTTTTCCAGTAAAGGGTCTCTGGTTCATTTCCAGTAAAAAATTTCATGATATTTATCACGCGGGTACTTTATAAATATAGGCCCCCATTTACCTGGGTATTATATTACATTTTCATTACATTAATTTCATTTTATTGGTACATTAACTTTTTTATCATACTATATCAAGGTAATTTTGTACCTTGGGTTGTGCGCACAACCTTGAGGTCTACGCTTTAGTCATTTTAAAAGGACTCCAACAATTGTCTCGTAGGAAAACTAAGTTCCCTTTATGATCCAATGAAGGATGTGACCTCCATGTAGCATTATTAAGGGTAACAATACTTAAGACTTCTCTGGTCCCCAACAGTACCAATGTGAGTAAACTCATTCACATCTCACTTGTACTAAAGGTATTGTTCCCTAGTACCCGTTACATCCGATTTTATCATCCAATCATGGAAACATACCCTGCTCGATGACTATATGCTTTACCAGTGATGGACGTTCCTGTATCTGTCCATTACTTAATAATGCAGGTCAACTTTTGTTCTATTTCTATTTATTTCTTTACATTTATAGTATTTATTAATGATTATTTAATTGTACCGTAATTTTCACGTACATGGCTCGCGTACATACATGATCAATATTATGGACCATATTCCTATACAATTTGTAATAAATTCTCATTTATCTCATTAACAATACATTAAATGAATCAATACTATCAAGCTGATTGTATGTGGATATGCTAAACTCCGATAACTTTTCTTGGTCTTACTCTCACACTTACACACTATTAATATTTTTCATTTATAATTACGTATTCCGTAACTTAACAAAATATTGTGGGTCAGGGATTGAGACTCAGAATATGGGCACAATAAAATTTAAATTAATTAATTGTATACATAATATAATTAAGTTTCTTAATCGATTTAAACGAAGTAATTATTCATAATTCACAGTACAACTGACTTTACCATTTTCCCAGAAAATAATGAATTACAATCATTAAAAGTTTATGATTTGAAAGTTCAATAAATATAAAAGCGAATATATATTATTACATTTCATATTAAGATACAGAACAAATAGGTCAAAGCAACGTAATCATTTTCAAAAAAAAAATAACATATCACATAACAAAAGACAGATCAAAGTAGCAAACAGCAGCACAAGCGCTTTGAGACATCTTTGTTTTAATTACCAAAGTACGTATATGGAAACGTTTGCGATTAAATATAATCACCTTATTTTAATATAACTTATACAATGTTATTATTACATACATATACGGATACAAGTTCAATGATTGTTTTAAATTTCTTATTTATTATACAGAAGTTTAGATAGCTACATTATTTTTACCTGGATCGAAAAATATTGCTAGAAGTATGATATTTACAATATCATTTACAGGAAATAATTGAATTATCACTATAACAACTATCAACTATACACAACAAAACATGAATTGCTTACCTAACTTTGACATTCAAAAGAAAATTTTAATATTTACGTAGGCTATTATATAATTTTAAAGTCACTGCCTTAATAAAAGAAAAGAAAACCTAACACTTATTACTAATACAGAATTGTTTTTAACCCTTTTCAAATTGAATACTTACATTTAAATAAAATTTACTATAGAAAAAAATCATGACGAAAAATATCATCGGTGTTATTTTACCTAAACGAAAAATTAATTTTTGATAAACCATGGGAAAGGAGACAGTCGTGTTTGGGCCCACTAGAAATTTTCGCGGACAGCAGTGGTCTTATATACAAGAAAAAGATACCAATTTATTATTGTAAATAGCATAAAGATTTTATGAATATCTACACGGAATCAAGAAATCTGAAAAAAGAGTTGTTTTGATATTTATGTTTATGTCATTGGTTCAGATAAAGTAATATTAAAAACAAATGTAGTAGAGATGTGCCAATTCGGAACAAACTCGACTCGAGTTAACTTGTGTTGAAATGCACAATTCACAAATCGAATTGGCGGAACTAAGCTGTGTCAGTTTGTTACAAATTATTTTTATATTTGTTCTTCCATCCAAGATAATTATTATTATTACTTTACTTAATAAGTAATTATATATAATTGGTTTGCGTATAGATAATCTTCATAAAATAATATCACTTACTTTATGACGTACCGTAAAGTTACTGTAATTAATAATTTAACTATCACGAAATATACTTAATCAGCATATTGACATTACATAACTTATTAATAAATTGCTCGAATTAGTAAGTCGAGTTCATCACTAAATTGTAGACAGACACTGCATTGACCGTAATATAAAAATGTGACTCTAGTAGAATTTTGTGACTCAAGTCACTCAGGTTTTATCTTGTCACTCTAATTGTACTAGAGTTTTTGAGTTATTTGAATTAACTATTTACAGTCCCTGCATCGATTGCAGTTTATTACTTGAGTCGAGAATAGCGATTATTTTAGTTAAAGCTTTTTTTAAATAGGTACCTTTATTTAATAAGTAATATGTGACAATATGAAATAAAATACAAATATTTATTATTTATTTATTTCGTCATATCCCCGAAACTCTTTACCGCTGCATTGGAAGACGTTTTCAAGCTTCTGGACTGGAAAGGATACGCTATCACTACATCAATGGCGAGTACATCACTCACCTTCGATTTGCCGACGATATAGTCCTTATGGCAGAATCGCTGGAGGACCTAAGCACTATGCTCAATGACCTCAATAGTGTTTCCCAACGGATAAGTCTTAAGATGAACATGGACAAAACAAAGATCATGTTTAATGTCCATGTCACACCTATGCCGGTAGTTGTTGGGAACACTAAGCTCGAAGTTGTTGACGAGTATGTTTACCTGGGACAAATAGTCCGACTAGGTAAGTCCAACTTCGACCGAGAGGTCAATCGACGGATTCAACTCGGTTGGGCAGCGTTCGGGAAATTACGGCACATCTTCTCGTCAGGTATACCTCAAAACTTGAAAACGAGACTGTACACCCAGTGCGTGTTGCCAGTGATGACATACGGAACTGAAACGTGGTCCTTCACTGCTGGCCGGATGAGGAAGCTCAAGGTCGCTCAGCGAGCTATGGAGAGGGCTATGCTCGGAGTTTCTCTGCGTGATAAACTCAGAAATGACGATATTCGCAGTAGAACCAGAGTGACCGACACAGCCCAACGGATTAGTAAGCTGAAGTGGCAATGGGCCGGCCATAGAATGGGCCGGCCGGCTCGTAGAACCGACAACCGATGGGGAAGAAAGGTTCTCGAGTGGCAGCCTCGTACCGGCAGGCGAAGTGTAGGGCGTCCCCCCACTAGATGTAGTGACGACCTGGTAAGATATGCAGGAAGTCGATGGATGCAGGTGGCTCAGGACCGTACTTTGTGGCATTATTTGGGGGAGGCCTATGTTCAGCAGTGGACTTGTGAAGGGCTGTAATGATGATGATGACTAAAAGATTTTCCATCAATTTAATAAAGTACCTATCAATGCTGAATGTAACTACAACTTTGTTTTATACTATTATTTATTGAACAGTGCACTATTTTAACTTATAATACCGATGAAAACTAATAGACAATAGCCTTTAGTTTGTTTTTGGGTTATAGTAAAATACATATTCTATTTGCTTATTACTCAGTATTCCCATTAGATACGGTAAAACTAATATTACTATTGTTATCTATGGATTATAATAAATAAATCGACATGCATTTCATTAAGGTTCCCTAAAATTTGTAGTGTGCCCATTCTCCATACAAAAAGAAACTGTCCCCTTTAAAAATATCGTCCACTTCATTGCAGTATTCTAGGCACTGAAAAGATGTATCCTAATAAATTTCCTCCACCTCCTCATCGGGATGTGCCGAGGTTGGTGCGGAAACCTGTATGACCTTCAGCCAATACCGTTTGGTGATTCTGATTATAAGGTACGCAACCCTCGTCGACACACTCTCAATCTTTACAACGTTGTTAACGAGAGACTTGTGGATGATAAATCCGACACCTTCTTGGGACAGATGGTCGCACTCCCGGTGATAGAACAAGTTGCCGGATTCGAGGAATACCGTGTCCTCCACTTCTCTTCGGACCTCGGATAAAACTGTAATATTTCATTTTATAGGATTATCCGAAATCCGAAGAGAGGGGGAGGACACGGTAATCCTCGAATCCGGCAACTTGCTCTATTACCGGGAGGGCGACCATCTGTCCCAAGGAGGTGTCGGATTTATCGTCCACAAGTCTCTCGTTAACGACGTTGTAAAGATTGAGAGTATGTCGACGAGGGTTGCGTACCTTATACTCAGAATCACCAAACGGTATTCGCTGAAGGTCATACAGGTTTACGCACCAACCTCGGCACACCCCGATCAGGAGGTGGAGGAAATGTATGAGGATATCTCTAGAGCCATGCATTCCTCCAAAACCCAATATACGGTGTTAATGGGAGACTTCAATGCAAAACTAGGCACAAGAGAGAACGGTGAGCTGAAAGTAGGGAAATTTGGAATAGGGCAACGGAACCCAAGGGGCCAGCAGCTGGCCGACTTCATGGAGAAAGAGGGACTCTTTATGATGAACTCTTTCTTCCAGAAGCGGCCCCACAGGAAGTGGACCTGGTCGAGCCCCGACGGTTCGACAAAAAATGAGATTGACTTCATTATGACGACCAGACGACAACTGTTCAGTGATGTCTCAGTGATCGCGAGGGTGAAAACCGGCAGCGATCACCGAATGGTTAGAGGCACACTGAACCTAAACGTTAAGTTGGAGAGGTCTCGTCTAATGAAGTCAACGCTCCGTCCCCCTCGTGCTCTAATCCAAAGTCCCGAAACCTTTCAGCTCGAGTTACAAAACCGTTTTCAGTGCCTAGAAGACTGCAATGAAGTGGACGATTTGAATGACAAGCTCGTGGAAACTGTCCATGCGGTCGGAGCTAAGTTCTGCAAGACCCGCCGCAGAAGAACACAAAAACTCTCCGATCACACTCTTAATCTCATGGCTGTTAGACGGGAGATGAAGCTACATTCTTCAACAGATTTAACAGCATACAGGCAACTGAACAGACAGATCTCCAAATGCATGCGGCGGGACTTACGCAAATTCAATACAGCTCGTATTGAAGAAGCGATCGATCGGAACCGAGGCTCCAAAGTCTTTGCCAGAGATCTGTCTGCCAGAAAGCGCCAACTGTCAAAGCTGAAGACAGAATGTGGCAGCATCGTTTCCGGGGCACCTGAGATTTTGAGTGAGATTGAGAGGTTCTATGGGCAGCTGTACACGTCATCGTTGGAGCCGCACGCAAGTGTGAGTAACGATCCAAGAGCGAGTCTTATCCGACATTATTCCGATGATATCCCGGACGTCAGTCTGAGCGAGATTAGAATGGCTCTCCAGCACCTTAAAAACGGTAAGGCCCCAGGCGAGGATGGAATTACAGCGGAGCTTCTGCAAGCGGGTGGAAAACCGGTACTTGAAGTCCTTCAGAAGCTCTTTAATTCCGTCCTCCATGGTGGCATTACACCGGAGGCGTGGAGCAGAAGTGCGGTGGTCTTGTTCTTCAAGAAAGGCGACAACGCTCTCTTGAAGAACTACAGACCGATTTCCCTTCTGAGCCGCGTCTACGTGCTGTTTTCGAGAGTCATTACGAATCGTCTCGCGCGCAGACTTGACGACTTCCAGCCTCCCGAACAAGCTGGTTTCCGAAAAGGCTTTAGCACCATAGACCACATACATACCCTTCGGCGAATTGTACAGAAGTCCGAGGAGTACAATTTGCCACTATGTCTGGCGTATGTGGACTATGAGAAAGCCTTTGATTCCGTCGAAATTTGGGCGGTGCTGCAGTCCCTTCAGCGATGCCAAGTTGACTGTCGGTATATCGAAGTGTTGAAGTGCTTGTACAGTAGGGCTACGATGGCTATCCGAGTACAGAACCAGAGTACGAAACCTATCCAATTGCAGAGAGGTGTAAGACAGGGTGACGTCATATCCCCGAAACTCTTCACCGCTGCATTGGAAGACGTTTTCAAGCTTCTGGACTGGAAAGGATACGGTATCAACATCAAAGGCGAGTACATCACTCACCTTCGATTTTCCGACGATATAGTCCTTATGTCAGAATCGCTGGAGGACCTAAGCACTATGCTCAATGACCTCGATAGTGTTTCCCAACGGATAGGTCTTAAGATGAACATGGACAAAACAAAGATCATGTTCAATGTACATGTCACACCTATGCCGGTAGTTGTTGGGAGCACTAAGCTCGAAGTTGTTGACGAGTATGTTTACCTGGGACAAATAGTCCGACTAGGTAAGTCCAACTTCGACCGAGAGGTCAATCGACGGATTCAACTCGGCTGGGCAGCGTTTGGGAAGCTACGACACATCTTTTCGTCAGACATACCTCAAAACCTGAAAACGAAATTGTACAACCAGTGCGTGTTGCCAGTGATGACTTATGGAACTGAGACGTGGTCCTTCACTGCTGGCCGTATGAGGAAGCTCAAGGTCGCTCAGCGAGCTATGGAGAGGGCTATGCTCGGAGTTTCTCTGCGTGATAAACTTAGGAATGAGGATATCCGCAGTAGAACCAGAGTAACCGATATAGCCCAACGGATTAGTAAGCTGAAGTGGCAGTGGGCCGGCCATATAGCTCGAAGAACCGACAACCGATGGGGAAGAAAGGTTCTCGAGTGGCAGCCTCGTACCGGCAGGCGAAGTGTAGGGCGTCCCCCCACTAGATGGAGTGACGACCTGGTAAGATATGCAGGAAGTCGATGGATGCAGGTGGCTCAGGACCGTGCTTTGTGGCATTCTTTGGGGGAGGCCTATGTTCAGCAGTGGACTTGTGAAGAGCTGTAATGATGATGATGATGATGATTTCAGCGCAACTTGTCTTTTTGTTTTACAAGCTCCAGGATCTTCCCGTCAGTCCTAGGATGCGTGAGTTATATGTTGCCAGTTCGAGTAGTCTGAGGTGGCAACCGAATCTCTACCAAAGATTCTTAGCACACCCAGCCCCGTCGTTTCCATGGTTTCCATGGGGACTGTGGGCCGTCCCTTTGTTACTTTCATCATGGGGAGTATGTTGCCATAGTGGCCACATTTTACATGTGGAATGTAATAAAAAAAATATATATTAATTTCGTCGGCCTAAAAAATCAAAATTAAGTTTTTAATTAATTTCTAAACTTACTACCGTTGCGGATTATGGTTCCACTTTTGGATTTTGTTTGAGATTCTTTAATTGAGATTATGTCTTTTTATTATTATTATTGTGTCAGTTTAGTATTACATCAGTTTATTAAAGTTAATATACTGCACATGGTCCTGCAATCTACGAAAAATCTTCTTGCGTGGTCTGGGGTTCAGCGCATGCAAAGCTTGCACAAGTTAAGGCTGAGTACCCCTGCCAAATCTCATTCGTTTGCACATCATCAGCAGTACTATCTGGGTCAAGCGTTAGCAGTAAATGAGCTTAGTAAATAGTTTTCTTGCATATAACTTAAGTATAAATAGACAATTGTATTATTTAATAGGGACTATTGTCTTTTAACTCTGTCGGAATAAATAAACATATTTTTGTTGAAGTCTGGTTCTGACACCGTTCATTTTAACCATCAATGCATCAATTTTGCAATAGGGGCCGTATTATCACAAGGTACAATAAGAAACAATAAACCTGTGGCATAAGCGAGTAGAACGTTAAGTGATACAGAATGTCGTTATAGCACCATAGAAAAAGAACTCTTAGCTGTAGTATGGAGAGTCAAATATTTTAGTCCATATTTATATGATTGAAAGTAAACCATTTTTACGGACCATAGGCCATTGACTGGTTATACTCACTCAAGGAACCAACCAGTAAATTAACCCGCTGGGGGTTAAGACTTGAGGAATATGACTTTAAAATTTAGTACAAGAAAGGCCAACAGACTACAAACGCTGATGCTCTTACTAGAGTTTGAATCAATGCTATACGTAGATGATGATTTAGATTCTATGTTCGTAAATATGGATGGTAATGATGAAAGACTTCAAGACATAATTAAAGAATTAAATTCTGAATTCGTAACATTACATTAAACAAAAAGCAGATTCAGTTATGTCAATCTCAGATACGGAAAGTGAAAAACAATCTGAATTAATGGAAATCTCAGACGATGTTGTTACACATAGTTGCGCACTGGTACGCGACTATCCAGATGCTTGCGTGTATACGTTTTATTTCACAAAAGTAAAGGGTCCATTATTTATATTTTGTTACATTATTAAAACGTAACAATTACTACTTCTTTTACTTTCTGTTCTGACGGTATTCATTAGTTACTTTGGACTCACGAATTCACATAGACTAAAACAATGAGCAAAAGAGTGAAGTAATAAATTCTCTTACACTTCATCACACTGTCATTCTAATTTGAACATTATCATTCTGACCTGTGCTATTAAATACACACACACACACACACACACACACACATGTATATATATATATATATATATATATATATATATATACATGTGTGGGTGTGTGTGTGTAGCTACCAGCACCCCTGGTACTTCTATGTGCCCCGGGCTGCAGTTTGCGTATACGTCAGAGAGGATATCTATTCTCGTCGCCTCTGCAGATGAAGGTACTGACCTGTCAATCCTTTGGCTGCTCGTAGGCAGCGACGATAATCCCCGCGTCTACGGGTGCGGAACAGGTCCCGTAGCGGTAATGCCGACACAGACCGACTCATCGACTACGTCCAAATGGCTACAGATTTCTTGCTAAAATCAATCGAATCTATTTTTGTTTTTAATGTTCTGTTTATATTAGAGCTTGTGTGCCATCCATGCTTATTGAGATTGTCCAGTAATAGGCAGTGTTACCACGGTTGCCTTTTTGGCACAAGTTGCACATATATTTCAGTCCTTAACAAGAGGCGGAACAAGCGTGTCAACCCAGGAAACAACTCGGATTCACAAGTCTTTTAGGACTACAGTTGGAATACTATCGTGTCCACTAGTTTTGTTGACGTCTAGATTCCGGAACGTTTTAATAACCTCTTTAATAGTGATGCGGATCTTTTACATTGAGGTACCGTAGTGAGGTAATTGAGGTGGAAAGTTATTGACACGTTGCACGTGAATTACGGGCAAAGAAAGACGCAATCTAATCTTTATCTTAAGACGTGTATGTACTAGTGTGCCATTTAGTTTTCCAATGGAGGCAATGTAAGCTAACAGAAGTTTGCCTCGATCGCTTTGGTGAACCGAACAGTTCTAATGCCGGATATACTGGTCAAAAGTTTTGCATCAATATGTTTAATGAGGTTACAACTAGCTTTCCGCAAGATAAGCCAAATATTTGCGCTTGGACTTTGATGGGTATGTCAATAAAGAGAATAAAATACTCCACCACTTGACGCACGACATTCATTTTATGAGCATGATAATCAATTTGTGTCACCGTCAAGAAACGGCTTATCGGTCTCTAGATGGTGATGAACTTCGCTGGTAACATGAGCGTAATCCTCAAATACAGAGAGGTTCATTTTTAATAAGAGGACGTACAACCGCTGTTTAAACATGCTTCTCTTTTAAGATTTTCTCATGAGTAAAAGAATGAATAGAAATGGAGAATGGCAGTTCAACGAGTGGTTTATAACCCAGCAATACACCCAGAGCTGCTTCGCCAGTGGGATTTTATTCTAAAGGCCCGAAGCCCCCCAGATCGCTATTGGATCTTTCGTCCAGATGAAGCCACCCAGGGATTTAGTTATTTGCTTAGGATCCCGTTACCCTCCGCGACCAAGCACCCGACACAGCAACAATATTCGCTTGGCACCCGGCACACACACGCGGCGCTACTATTCAGACCCATTCCCATATTATGGCTAATCCAAGCATCATGCCCGAACACGACGATGTTTTTTGGTGACACGGCTTTGCGCGGCAGACTTAAAGTATGCACCCGAAGCGTACCACCGGTAAGTGGTTTAGCACTACCAAAGGAAAACGTGAAGGGATTCAGAGTTTAAGATTTTTTTCAAGATGCGAGCAGCCACAGCGAAATTGGACTTTTAAAAGTCAGTGATATATTAAAAATACCGTTCTATATTCCGGGAATTAGTCCTGCAATGGGAATTGTAACCCAGCATTGTCATAATCAATAAAATCGTTCAGCAAAAGGTCTTATGCATCTCGTCCCATTCTATCGAAATTCTATTCTCTGCATTGTTCTGTTTCATAACGTTTAATATCAAGTGGATATCAAAAAATAATCAAAGTTAAAAGATTATGTCATCTCCTTTTTGAAAATTTAATCTGTCAAAAACTTTCCTGATATTCTTAACTAATCTTTGTTACTAATAATCATTTAGGAACTATAACCATAATTTAGATATTTTTAAAATAAAAAATTGTAAGTCTATAATACTGATAATTTTTCTTCACCGTACGGAGAAACATGCGCATCGATGACAAGGAACAAATGTTTTAGTTTTAGATTTATGAGTGTAATATTACAACATATCATTACAACTTGGCCAAAACATTTAGTCGCATGACACATGACACATGACGATGTTCCCTCCCTAGTTTTAATGACGTCTTAGATATCGTGCGCGTAATTGTTTTGTTCACGGAGTACGTGGTATTTACAAGGGCCAACATTTCTGCGTATAATTATTTCAATAAAAATATCATAAGAGTTGATACAAACATATACGATCAAATATTTAAACACATTTTACTTTATTTTATGGTATTGTTATTTAAAGATATCATCATTACAACATAGGCATAAGTATTCATTCATCATTAACATAAACATAGGCCTCCCACAAAGCACAATCTCGTTTTCAGGTTTTGAGGTATACCTGACGGGAAGATGTGCCGTAATTAACCGAACGCTGCCGAGCCGAGTTGAATCCTTCGATTTACCTCTCCGGCATTGAATCCGGCTTGTTCGGGAGGCTGGAAGTCGTCGAGTCTGTATGAGAGATGATTAGAAATGAACAGCACGTAGACGCGGCTCAGAAGGGAAATCGGTCTGTATCAAGGTATTTATTGTTGATTAACTGTTATCAGATAGATGCTGCTGACCATCTTCTGCCTCAGTTTCCCTCTGTCGTCTCTTACGACATCTAAGGAAAGATATGGGGTAACGGGTAATCTTACCCGCCCCTACACGTGGCTACACGTTTAAAGACATGAATATTTACAAATAACCTGATTATATTAACAAAATCTTAAAGTAAAGTAAACAGTTTATGATCGTTTCACTGCTAGACTTACGCTCCTCGTCAAGTGGGTAGTAAAAAAAACACAAAAAGGCAGTAAATTATATAATTATAATATTAATGAAAATTGATCAACGCGGATAAAGAAAATTCATTTGCATACAGAGGGGAAATAAGTTCCTCATCATCATCATTTCACCCCTTCACAAGTTCACTGCTGAGCACGGTCTTGGGCCACAACATCCATCGGATGCCTATTTGCAATGGACTGGCCATATAGCTTTAAATACCAACAATCGACGGTGAGGAAAGTTTATAAAATGGCAAACTCGTACTGGTAAGAAAAATGTAGGGCCACCTACTAGATGGAGTGACGACCTGGTAAGATATGCAAGAAAGTAAGTTGCCTAAAAATAATCATTGAAAAAATATAAAAACCTAGTATAGCTACAGATGGCGAGATGGTGCTGATTGCGAAAAACCTTATATTGTGAAAGATGGAAACCACACTACGTTTTAATATAGAGTGCCAACGATCATATATTTATTTCATAATCTGAAACTTTGGAATTCAACCAGATTTTCGTGAATACAAAGACGTCAAATGGATTTGATGACTTATTATTTTTATTTGATGAATATACCTTATTTTGGATCGCAGACCCCTTACATTTTTGTAGTAGCAACTGAGAAGTGGTATTTTATCATATCCCGCTGAGCAAGCTTGAGTTTCCTCATACGGCCTACAGTGTAGGGCCACATCTCAGATGACTAAGTAAGCTCTAACAACACGCACTAGTTGCACAATTTCGTTTGAAGTTTTGACGAGAAGGTGTAACGAATTTTTTTTTATAGAATAAGGGTGACAAACGAGCACACAGTCCACCTGATGGTAAGTGGTCGCTGTGGCCCATAGACATCTACATCTATCTTCGATTAAGGGTCAAAATGCAGATGCGTTGTCACGCGTGAGGACTAAGATAGAATGCCTCGTTTCCAGTAAAAAGGGTCTCCGGTTCTCTACACTCACCATACGAAACACAGCAGCGTTAAGCTGCTATTTTACGCTGGTATTCTGTGACAGCGTGGTCCTTCCCCGGTCGAGCCAACCCATTCGTGCCACAACCATAATATAGATGCAGCACATATAAATTTTGCGCACGTTGCCCAGCTTTCTGACAGACTTCAAGTACCGGTTTTCCACCCGCTTTCAGAAGCTCCGCTGTAATCGTATCCTCGCCCTGGGCTTTGATATTTTAAGGTGCTGGCGAGCCATTCTAATCTCCCTGAGTATGACAACCGGATAACACCGGAATAGTGTCGGATAATATTTGTTCTTGGATCGTTACTCACATTTGCGTATGACTCTAACGATTACGTGTAAAGCTGCCCTTAGAACCTCTTTTCTGCGACGGTTCTTGCAGAACTCTGGCCGCATGGACAGTTTCCACAAACTTGTCATTCATATTATATGTTTATACTTAGGAAATGGTTAAAATTTATTTTTGTATTTGTTTAAAATTGTAAAAAAACTAAACCAGTTGAATTAATTCTAAACACTGTTTTCAAGGAATCACCCAACTACAGTCATATAATTTCCGAGACAAGTAATTTAACACACGTTTGATAATAATACGTCTGTTACCAAAATATAATTGTTGCTGTTCAAAATAAAAATGTTTCATTTCATTTGTTTTCGAATTGTACAAAGTGTACGGACGTGTACGAAGATTTATTGTCTCAAGCATAATACTTATTGAGCAAGTAATAATTTAATTATGTTTTCATTAAAAGTTTTGATCCTAGTTACACCCATCATACATTTGTGCAGAAATCAAGAAATATTTATTCAAGACAATAATCTGGAATTATCATCGTGTATTCGAAGTGTCATTATACATTTGTTCAAAAAAGGATCAGAAATTACATACGTGGATATTAATTCCTTTGACAATGAAATAATTAAGTCAGTTCACGAAATGAAATATTTGTCTGTAATATCACGAACAACAAAGAAGAAAGTGCTACATCATAATGAAGGCTACTTGATAACAGCTAAAAATTTAAGAGTTTTCAAAGATAATTTTATATTCCTATCAATGGAGGAAGGTTGGAAACCGGATGTCTATTTTTTGATTATATTCAAACAACTCGAATTACCAGAAATAAATGATGTATTTAAAATTCTTCTACACTATCATGTTTTTAAAGTTTTGGTAATACTCGTAAATGGAGCAAGTAGTTTAAATATCTACACGTACAATCCATTTGAAAACTATGGTTGTGGAATTGTTTTCACTGGAACTACATCATACGGGAAATGTCTTGAAGCAAACATTACAAAATCATTTTTTTACAAACCTGTAACAGGACTTAGAAACTGCACATTTAAAGTAGGTTTTTGTGATGCGCCTCCATTCTATATTAATTCTTATAATGTTCAGGGGAAAGAGAAACTTATTGGACTAGAACAATACGTTTTAAAAACTTTAAGCGACTTGGAACAATTCAACGTTATATATAATTACCAATTTAATCCTGAAGAAGGTTCTATTATAGGAGAGGATATGATAGCCATTGGTCCTATGAGATCAATTCAGAAAGGTGATGTTGACATAATGATAGGAGGATTGATTTTGAGGCCTAAAAGAATAGAAGCTTTTAGCTACTTATATGGACACCATACTGACTACGACGGACTCATAATCTTAGTCAAGAAAGCAGGCTTAGTATCGAATTTAAAAAATACTTATATAGAGTTTGATGTAGTGGTTTGGATTTTATTAGGCGTAGCATTCATATTATTTTTTGTGGTTTTTGTTGCAATATTTCATATAAAAGACAAATGTGGAACAATTTTAGTTATGTGGGACGTTCTTTTACAACATGGTACAACATTGGGTAATAAGCTAAAGTATAGGTATTTCATGTTTATTTGGATTGTTTTTGCTTATTTGATTAACATACATTACCAATCAAACCTATCGAGTCTTACAACAAACCCTAGCTACGAATATCAAATTTCTAACGAGAATGATCTCGCTACCTATGGTATAAAGCCATGTATAAGCTCTCTTGTAAACAAACATTTCAAAGCCATATCGGGACATGAGATGGAAGGGGGAAACCGTGAAGAATGTGAAACTATGTTACAGAGCATGACGACAGTCAATCAAACCAATAACAAGTATACTATAGTTTATTATCCTTTTTATAACGAATATAAGCACACTTTCATTGACGAATATGGAAATCCTACACTTTATGTATTAAAAGAACCAATTAGCAAGTATATATCTGCCATATTCTTTTACAAAGGATTCCCTATGATAAGGCGATTACAATTGCAAATGTTTCATATTATGGAGAGTGGTTTGTATGCAAAGCATTTGAGAGATTTGTCAGACGAAGATGCCAAAAAACTATATTTTCCCGAACCACATTTTCAAGCTCGTTTTATTATTCCTTGGCATATTCTTGCTTTTGGTCTTAGTCTGGCAACCGGATGTTTCCTAATTGAAATAATAATATATTTTATTAGGCAAAAGATCAGAACCATAGTTTTCGATTTCGTTAATTAAATTTTGTACTTGTGAATCACTCAAGTATTATAAGTATTTAAAGAAGAATGTTACTTTTTGTGGAAATACAAAAGGAGGACTGATAATGTTTGACCTCTGGAATGGAACGCGCGAACCTCTTCATCATCTTGAATAAAAGGTTGTAATGAAATCTTCGACAACAGTTGAATTTCGACATACCACATTATTTTTAAGTTCTTTTAATATTTATCGAATTTCCAATATTTTTATAATAAAACTAAAGAGAACTTCGACCGAAGTCGATGGTAAACCAAAAGACCCTTTTGGGGACTAATTTGAAATGTTTCAGAGCTGCATGGCTCACTATGCTCTTCAAACCGGAACACAGCAGTGCAAGCACTGCTATTTGGACTATTTGGACTAAAAAATAAGCAAAAGGGTGTAACTTACGGAAGGACTCCTTATGAGTTTATGTATTTTTAACATAAGACTTAAATATAGGAAATGAGATAATTTAAAATGAGTATTTTATTGAGAAATTTCAACCAATTGCATGTCTTAAGCGAAAGCGCAAGGTATGTTTTGCATGCCTTAAGCGAAAGCGCAAGGTATGTTCTACTATCGCCCAAAAATTAAGATTCCAACGTTTTATTGAATAAAATCGTATCTAGCAATCATATTATACACATAAATGATATAAAAAGCACATTGTTAGAAAGATAAATGATTGTTGAACTTATTAATATTTTTTTTAATCGATTGATTGCTATTTTTAAATAAAAAAGGGATTTTAGAGGCTTATGGTGTGGATTTATCATGTCTCTAAGGCTTGTAAACACGATAACTTTTGAAAATATCAATTGTTTAACTCAATCTATTTTTTAATCTCTTTATCTATCATGTGGGAAGCTACTGAATGTAAATGGCAGTGTAATTTTGTTTTGTTTAGCTATAATTAATTTTTTTCGGCTCCAAAATGGCGAAATTTTCATTGAGCTGGTAGCCTTGTATGTAAATTATTTCTGTAAATAGGGAGCTACAACAAAATACTTGATTATAATAATCATAAGAAATTTTTTTTATTACAATATTTTAAAAGCCCATAATAAATAATAGTAGTGGGTTCTAAAAGTTAGTAGTATCAATTGTTTTCATGGGTGTAATTTTCATGGTTTTCGAGGGTATTGAAACCGATAGGGTTGTCGCTAAACTAATATCATATCATAAATCATAGTTAAATTATGTAAAATAATGATATAATTATGTATATTTAAAACGCAGTTAACAAAAGTATTAAAGAACGTATTAAATATATTATACAAAAATATATTAACCCTATTAACTAAATCTGAAGCACAATAATTAACCCATTTCTTCGATAGATGGTGGTGTTGCGAAAATGTAATGCAATTGCAATGTGGTTTTTTCCTGTAGATGAGTTTTCATATTTACTGCTAATCTTTGTTATATTACTCGCTGCCCTACTGCGTGTTGACAAACTCAATTTATTCTTTACCGCCGAGTACTCTATGTGGTAAATCAAATTTTAAAAGAGCTATTAACAATTGCGTTGGTTTTGGCGAGAGTCAAACTTTATTTTTTGCTTACTGTGCAGGCACTGATTTATAAGTTCTCTTGCGTTTTATATAATGTATCAATCGCGTCAATTAATCTCTTTTATTTTTAGAATTGATGTTAGCAGCGCTATCTCTCTTTAAATATATACATGCTGTATCTCTTTCTGTACATTGTATATATATTTTGGTGGCTAAAATCATAATGGGGAACTGAAAATAATTAAATAAGAACATTTTATAATTTTTAGAATTGTCTGTCTGTCTATTTGTCTGTATTATATTAACGCATCACGTCTAAAGTAAACATCTTTTATTTTCAAAGAAATCGTTAAGAAAATCATAAAGCGTATCTTCGAGTTACATTTAATCTTTGTTTTATTAAAGTTGGTTAATTCTATCGAAAGTAATGATTATTATTTTGAAATGTAGGTTCGAATTTGTTCAATGGCGCCATAAAATCTCAGAAATAGTAATAAAAAGATTTGTGTGTAAAAAAAACGTTCCATAATAATTAATATATTTATACTTAAAACACAAAAAGAGATTTAAAAAGGATGTTTTCTCACAAAAAGCACGTAATAGATGGAGTTGTACAAATTACAAACTTTTCTGAATTGCTGTGTTGAGATTTTTCGCCGATGAATCGTATTGAGACTTACTAAAGAAATTTGTATCCATGGAAGCCATACAACGGAATCCGACCACAAATAAAAATTTTGCAACGAAATGTCGTGATATTATATTTATAATATAATATGCAAAATCAGTACTGTCATTTTAGCGCTTTGGGAACTAGATTTAGCGCTTTTTTTGAACGTATAGCGCGCATTTCGAAATTTTAGCACCTAGCTTAATCCAGCGCTTTTTGGTGTATTTAGCACACATTTCAATATTTTAGCGACTAGCGGGTTAGTAACTCTTTTACTGCAGCACTGTTAGTCCACGTTACCGATAATAATAATAATGACCTTTATTATTTTTTCCCACAAATAGTACATTGCAGTTTATCTTTTTCAAACATATTTTTTCCACAAAACAAAGAGCATGGGAGACGAGTCCAAACTAGGATACCCTGTGCTATGGATCTCCTGGCTTCCCCTTTAGGATGATCAACTTGATTTTTTTACCGAAGACTATAAGCGGGGAAATCCCCTTTATTAAAGTTTTCGTTCATGGTTTTGGCAACGCATTTATTTTGCTGTATTCAGTTTCAGTCAGTTGCTTAGAGCACAGCTAAGTTAAAAGTTGCTTAAAAGTTATAACACAAAGAAACTGTGTAGCAACCGCAATCAGATGCTTACAGCTGAAACTAAGTTGCGAAATACATTGCACTTTAAAACAATTAATGACATTTTTATTGTTCGTACAGTACTAACTACTGTTGACAGCAATTGCCATAAGTATAAGTCGATGTCCTGCGAAGTATTGATACATCAAAAAAATATTGCCAGAAAAAAAACTTAATGTTGTTTTCTTTATTATGATTATATAAAAAAACACAAACTTTGTTTGTAGTTAATTTAGCGCGAAATCTAGGGCTTTTTAAAGCGCTGTTTTCATGAAATCTAGCGCTTTCTGTGTTGTCCTAGAGCTGAATGAGTTTTTTTTTTATTCTGGCAGCACAGCCCAAAAACCCTCTATTAAGAAGTAATTTTCCTTTCAGTTTTAAGCGCGTTCAGTTCCCAGTTACAGTGAGCGTGTGTTATGCGATGACCGTAAATAAAGCGCAAGGTCAAACTTTACGCGTTGTAGGAGTGTACCTAAGTACTGACTGTTTTGCAAATGGCCAACTCTATGATGCTTTTTCCCGCGTTAGTAGCCCCCGTAAACTTTTTGTGTACACCCCGGCTAAGCCTAATTCTAACGTCGTTTACACAGAAGCTCTATCATAAACGACTTAGAACTTTGATGATAATGATTTATTTAGTTACCACTTATTGATACAGTAATGAAATAAATCGTTTAATATTCTCTTACCTAAACGACAAATTCTTTGTGTAAAACCTGTATACGCGAGCTACGCCGCGGGCACAGCTAGTAGATAATAAATTTAATAAATAATAATTTTTTGAACATTGTAGAGCCATGCGGCAGCTATATTAATTGTATTAATTGTATATTAATGGTTCGGCTCGACCGGGGAAGGATCACCCTCTCACAGAAATCTTAATATAACGGCTTAATGCTGCTGTGTTTCACATAGTAAGTGTAGAGAACCGGAAACTCTATTTACTGGAAAAGAGGATCCATTTTAGTCCACACGGCTGACAACGCATCTGCATTTTGATTCGTAATCGAGGATAGATGTAGATTTCTATGGGCCACTGCAACCACTTACCATCAGGTGGACTGTGTGCTCGCTAAACACTCTAATCCTATAAAAAATCTATGAAATACATATAAAACTTTTATTTCATAACTTAACTTTTTATGCAAGAAGTGCATGTCTATTGTATGTGTGTTGCCCATGTAGTTGTTTTCTTGGAAACGTCTATATTGAACCATGGAATTAAAAAAACGGCATAGTCGGGAAGGGTCGCCCTAGGCGAAAGTTTATCGACTAAATTGACGATATATTAAAAATGGGTCATATCAAGAGTACCTTTAACCGACGAGCGTGTATGCGTAGGTATATGGATGTGGAGGAAGCGAGAGAGGTGTGTCAGGATCGTGCCAAATGGAAGTCCATAATCTGTGCCTACCCCTCTGGGTGACAGGCGTGAGTGTTTATGTTATGTTTATGTTTAAAAAGGATATTTATATGTAGTGGATGTAAGTCATGTATTAGAGCACTTTTTATAATTTTATATTTGAACCTCACGTCCTTGCTAAATTATCATATTATATGGCATATTTCTTAGATATATCTGAAATAATTTCACTGGTTAGAAATAATGTCCATGTTTCCGCCCTAAAAATTTTAGACCAAAAATAAATTAAACACAGCTAGATCAAAATAACAAATCGTAAACATCGACCCCTATGAAATGTCAATAAAAATATATAATAAAATTCCAGAATAAATCAACAGCATTAAAAGCATAAAAATGTTCAAAAAGGAAGTTTAATTATATATTACTCGTTGCAGGAGTTTTAGTGATTAAGTAGGAAGTAGTAGGAAGTAGGAATATTTTTTTTTCTCTGCGTCTATGAACTCGATATCATTTAAGTTAATTGTTAAATATTCTTAAAATAATAATTATATTTCGTCGCTTCATTCTGTAGATACAATTAACTTAAGTAGTTCCTTAACTTTCTCGAAGAATTCGCACGTTTGGAGAATCGGTCTATTTTAAATCGATTTTTTATTTTTCTGATTGCAAATCCCACTCTCCGATTACCCGTCGATTAATAACTACTAAATTTCTTACTTGTGCAAAGCAAAGTTAGCACGTGCCTTTCGCAAAATAATTAAAAGTGAAATAATGTATATTCCGTGATTATTATGCCAACAAGAAAAAGTAAAGAAAAAATTGAACGTTATCGACACAAAATTGGAAAAATAGAACAGGAGCAGCGAAAATACAAACGAAACATTTATTCTTCTTAAGAAGACTTTGATTAAGATTCGGGTTAGTAAAGTTTTATCTCTAAATATTATGAATACTAAATTTAATATGGAATATTGTATTTGCATTTTACATGGATGTTGACCATGTGACCAAGAGGTTAATCGCATGTTAACACGAAGGTACTTGAAAATCGTTCGAGAAACGATTTTGCAGCTATTCGTATATAAAATTAAAAAAAACTTGTATTCAGATAAAACTCACTCAAATCACTTTTTTTGGTTTTAATATCTACCCTCGATAACATTTATTGTTGTTTTAGATGGTGCTAATTGCCCCATCAGAGGCAGAACTGCAGGCAATAGTCACGTGTATGAAAGAGGAATGTGAAATTAAAGGTCTCCGTTTGAACGCATAAAAGCAAGTTGAATGCAGTGGAGATGCGATCTCTTCGTAAAATGTGCGGCGTTACCATGGCCGACCGAAAGCGAAACGAAGAGATTCGCAATATGGCAGTTTTGAAAGATGACCTTATCACAAAAATTGATAAGGGCGTGCTTCGGTGGTTTGGGCACGTTGAGCGAATGAGTGAATACCGTATGGTGAAGAAAATGTATAGCGCGAAAGTTAATATTAAAAGGTGTCGAGGTAGACCGAGACTAACTTTCGAAGACCATGTGAGCAAATTGCTCGAAGAGGGTAGGGTCAAGAGTACTCGGATACCTAGACGTACATGTATGAAGAAGATAATGAATCTGAAAGAAGCGAAAGAGGTATGTAAGGATCGTGAAACTTGGCGACCTGTTCTCTCTGGCTACCCCGTCAGGGATTGTGCGTGAAGATAAGTAAGTAAGTAATAAAATATGACTCTGAACAAGAACTGGTAGTGTCAGCATTAGAGCCTGACATCCTTACTGCCTTAGGTGAGACCACCAAAGAGACAACGAAGTTGGGCCCGAAAATCTATGACACGTTAGCTCAGCTATAGTTACCTATACTTAGAAAAGGTATACATAAAGAGGCGAGAGAGAAACTACTCAAAGAGTATCTCATACCGGAAACTTGCTCGTTATTACAAGCGCCAAAACTAAATCCTGACGTTTCGGCCGCTGTATCTGAGGGCACCATGATTCGCGACAAGAGAGTAGAGGGCGTGCATCAACAATTAGGACATCAGCTCATAACAGAGGTCTCGAACTCCTCTTGGATGATTGCAAATATAGACTTCAAGCCGTTAAGTTTCTCAGTGACAGCTGTAGAATACTATGTACCTACACTTAGGTGTAGAAACGGAAGCAAGAAAGGATTTGTGACCCCAGGGTTGGATTAATCCTATATAAATATTATGCAGGAAGTAGATCGCGATGACTTGCCATTGGAAGGAAGCTTTTATTTATGCTTTTATATATTTTATTTATGTCACAAATGTGATCGAGAAACACGGATTACAAATCAAGAAATCTGTCCAAAATTTTAAAGCCTGTTACTCGTCACACCAACCATCGACGAGCCGCTCACGCTCCCAGGGAAACTCGGAAGACCCTTCTCGCTTCTCGTCAAACAGAGGGGGGAGGGGAGGGCTGCAGTAGAATACATAACCAAGTCGCAGAGCGCCACCAGGCACCAGCTTCCAACCAAAGCGATCGGCGCAGAGCAAGCACCGTGCCACAACTCAACAACAATAAAGGAACACGCAAGAAGAATTCTGCATTTTTTCTAACTGATAGTTTAACATTATTAAAAATGCTCAAATACTTAAGTGGACCTCAGAAGAGTATTCCATAACATTTTGTAGCAAAGTGAGACAAGTTTCAGTTTCACGTAATTCTGTACCCAGTAATGACCCGCATATTTTAAATACTATCAAATCTTTATTGGATTTTGGTGGTATTTTACCCTGTCGTAGATCAATGGACGATTTTGTTTTCGCTGTATTTTTAGCTCCAAAATCTAACGGAGCAAAATAATTTACCCTACATCTTAGGAGTCTAAATAGGTTTATTTTAACCACCCATTTCAAAATGAAAGACCATAGGACTGCAGCTAGACTCTTACCTAATTCTGGCTTCAAGCCAAATATCGATATAAAATAGGCTTAACTTTTTGTTCCAATAGCAAAAGAACATCGTGAGTACTTACGTTTTAATTTAACAAAAATGCTTCGAATTAAACGCTCTGCCATATGAACTCTCCGTTGCCCCGTGGATTGTCACTAACTTAATGAAAAAAAACTACCAATTTTCTACGATAAAGAGGATATAGGTCGGTAATATATCTGGATGATATCCTATGTATAGGCGACACTTACGAAGAGTGCTCCACTAACGTAAGTAAAATGTCATTAATTATGAAAAAAGTTTCCTTGAACCAAAACATTTCATTAAGTTTTCCAAATGACTAACTACAAGTCATCATGCAGTATGTCAAAAAATTTGCCTTACTCCTTAAATGCTCTATCAGGGAATTGTCACAACTAACAGGAATACTTACTGCAGCCTATCAAGCCCTTAGATATGGTTGGTTATACACCAAAATTCTTGAACGTCAGAAATATTTAGCCTTACTAAAATACAATGATTTTGAAGTTGAAATCAAACATTAAATAATTATTTTACCCGACCTGCAATAGTGGAATCAAATGATATTGGCCATTAGCAATTCATTTAGGCCAGACAAAAAGTTTGCTATAGAAATATATACCGACGCGTCCAAGATAGGCTGGGGGGCTGTTTGTGACTGTAAAATAGTAAACGGTGGATAGAAGGACAGTAAATTATCCTTTCACATTAATTACCTAGCACTGCTTGCTGATCCTAGGCTTAAAAAGCTTTGCTATTGCTCAATTTAATTGCTCTATTTTACTCCGCGTGGACTACACAACTGCTTTATTCTACATAAAACGAACCCCCACCCCCCTACGATTTATGTAGCTTATATACGGTTTCCACATTTAAATAATTTGACCAAAACTATTTGCCAATGGTGCGAGAAGCGAAATATCTTCTTATTTGCATCCTACATTAACACACACGACAACCGGGAACCTGATGATGAATCACGAAAAGTAAACGTAGAAACGGAGTGGGAATTATGGGAACGGGCGTTGGGCGTTCGAAACAATTGTTCAAAGTCTGGGGGAACCTGAAATGGATCCTTCCGTTTCTCGTTCTAATGTAAAATATTAGAACATTCATCAAGCCGCCGATTATTCAGAAGAAGAAGAAGATGAGTCAGTTCTTACTATCCGTCAAGTGCAATAATCCTCTACAAGCTTGATTGTGAGTGTGGTCTCTCATATATAGGGCAAACAAAACGATCAATAAAAACCCGCGTAAAAGAACACATAGCTGACGTGAAGCACCAACGTTCCGGGAAGTCTGCAGTTTGTGATCATATCCTAGACGGCCCCCGCCATTACATTAGATTTGATAAACCACAAGTTCTAGCGAAAGAACAACGATTCCTGCCAAGGATGATACGTGAGGCTATTGAAATTAAAAAAACATCCTAATTTCAATAGAGAGGGAGGCTGGGTACTACCACCTGCTTGGGATCCTCTAATTCATAAAATTAAAACTAAACCCAAGCATACCACTGCAAGACTTCAAGACACAGTTAGTTCATTCTGCGTAGATCGGACCAAAATTAATAATTAAAAATCTGAAGGTACTCCGGGTAAACTTTGACATCGGGACGCCAATCACCTCAGTCCCCCGTAACCACGGTTGCTGGAAAGCAACCGAAACGTCGGGAATATAAAATAACTTAATTAAACGCGATAAAATCCGTAAAAGTAGTTTTATTCGATGTGTAGTGTTCGCGTAAATATAAGAAATCATAATAAATTCTCGCTAAAGAACACCGATTTCGAATATTAAGTACGAGAGTGTCTTAAAGTATTGCAATGCATATTTGCATACTACTGCAAGACTTTAAGATACACTTGTAGCTCGTTATGCGTAGATCGCACCAATGATTAATAATTAAAATTCGAGGATAGCATTCCTTAACAATGACATCAGGACTTCAAATACCTCAGTCGTTTGCCACCCCCTCCCGTCACTGCTGTAATTGCCCAAAAATGTCGGGAGTTAAAAGAAAAATTAAGGATGCAGTAACAAAATTGCTATAATTTCTTAAAAAGTAAACTTCGTATATGTTTAACTAAATAGTATTCATATACTGGAAAATATAGTTAAATTATCCTTGACTAATAAAGAAAATTAAATATCGTAGTAAAAATGGAATAAAGCACAGATAATTTAAATTTTCTGCACGAGAAAAATCTTCAGGTCCTGCGCCTAGGTCACATTGACCGAGTGACCCTATATTCCACTTACCATTGACGCTCTCCGACTCAAATTTTGCAAATCATGATACTGGGTTGAGTCAATGACTTATAGACTCTTCGCATTGAAATTATTGTAAGTAGCGGGAGAGGTGGAAATGTGTTAACCGTTGTCTCGAATAAAATGCAACTTTTTTCAATTTATTTATTGTACGCTGAGACGCGACCAGGATAGGATCTTTTAAGTTTGCGTAATTTAAATTAAGGGTAACTTAAAATATGGTAATGTATGAATTACCGAAAATACACAAACCGAGTGCTCCATTACGTCCAATAAAGAGTCAGATCGATACGCCAACTTATAGATTGAATCAGCAATTAGCAAAAATACTATCACCACTCAGAGGACACACAAGAGTACACACTAAGTATTCATACCATTTAGTCAGTGAGATAAAAGACCTATATCTTGCTGATAACGAAACCATGGTCAGTTTTGATGTTCAGTCTCTATTTACATGCCCACTTGTTGAAGGCTGCATCTCAATTGTAACTAGGGAACTAGAGGAAAACAACATGCCAGCTGAATATTCTGTATTACCTACTCTGACATTGTCTTACATCTGGCTATCTAATGTGGAAGAAAAAGTTTTACAAGCCAAGAAGAAAGAGTTTTACAAGAACATTGTCGCCGATATTTTTATGGAGGACAAAGCAATGCTTACTGTTACTATAAATCCAAGGTTTTGCAAGCGATACGTAGATGATACTTTCACAATTTTGCCATCAGAGAAAATAACTGCAGTTTTAGAACATTTTATTTCCATAAACTCTAAAATTCAATATACTATGAATTTAGAGGCAAATAATTCTTTAGCTTTCCTAGATATTTTATAGGAGAGGGGGCAAACTAGCATGCGGCTCACCTGATGGTAAGTGACTACCGCCGCCTATGAGTAACTGCAACACCAGGGGAATTGCAAATGCGTTGCCGGTCTTTTAAAAAGGAGAAGGCTCTTTTCTTGAATGTCCCAAAGTCGCATAGGTTCGGAAAAATTGCTGGTGGTAAACGATTCCACAGGGAAGTTGTGCGAAGAAGAAAATATGTTCTAAATCGCACAGTGATGGACCGGTACGCACTGCCAGTGAGTTAAGCCGATCGGAAAGAACTTGGTCGTCGATGATTCGAGCCGCTTTGCGCTGGATTCGTTAAAGTGAAAGGAAGTGACAGTGGGGAGCCCCTGCCCAGATATAGGAACAGTATTCCATGTGAGACCGAACCTGCGCCTTGTTAAGTTGCAGGCGGTGTACCGGCATGAAATACTGTCCAGCTCTGCTGAGCACGGCAAGGTTTTAGAGGCCAATTTGGCTTTCTCTTCCAAGTGACCACCAAACTGCACAGACTCTCTCGATATATCGACGCCAAGGATTCCGATACTGGCCGAGGCAACGAGGGTAATGCCTTGAAACTGAGAAGATACGACAAAGGGGTTCTTTTTTGCGGTAAATACGTAAACATGTATCTTCTGAAAATTCAACTGGACTAGATTTTGTCGCCCCTAATCCGTGACTTTGTTCAGCAAAGACTGAACTTCAGGCACAAGTTTGTTTTAGTGCTCGGCGACCTTTTCCCGAGAAATATTAGCACGGCCAGTGTATAGAGCGTCACCAGTGCTGTCATCTGCATAACAATGTATGTTACCGGTTTGCAACATATCATTGATATGCAGAAGAAACAGCGTTGGTTTTAGCACGCAGCCTCGTGGAACACTAGCTAACGCTGGTGTTCCACGGTAGCCACGATAGGCTTGTAATCGGAGCACGCACCGTCTACTATCACCTTGATGCTCCGATCAGCCGAACAACTGGTAATCCAATTGCACAATTTCTCGGGAAGCCCATAGGAAGGAAGCTTCAAAAGAAGCGTTTTGTGCCAGACCCGATCGAACGCCTTCGCTATGTCCAAACTAACGGCCAATGCCTCCCCCTTGGAGTCGATCGCCTGCGTCCATCTATGTGTTAGGTAAACAAGAAGATCATTAGCTGAGCAAACCCGACGGATACCGTACTGGTAGTCACTAATCAGCTGGTGCTCTTCAAAGTAATGCTTGAGCTGCCAGTTAATAATGGACTCCATTATTTTCGAGAACAAGGAGGTGATGGTGATAGGCCTGTAATTTTACGGATCAGAGCAGTTACTTTTTTAGTAACCGGGTGCACGAAAGCTGTCTACCATGAATTCGGGACAACACTTAGGGAGTAATAGTACCGAAAAAGACGCGTTGGAACGGGTGCCAACTCTGGAGCACACGTCCTCAGCACAATTGGCGGGATTCCGTCTGATCCACTCGACTTGTAAATGTCCAGGAAGAGGAGTGCTTTGCGTACTGAGTACTGTGTGAATCGCACATTAGGCATAGAGCACTCATACTGTGGGATGGTCGGCGGTGTGTTCCCCTGTCATCAAGAGTCGCGTTGGACGCAAAAATAGAGCCTAAAAGGCCGGCTTTCTCTTTTGCGGCTTGGGATAGTGAGTCATTCTCCCTGTGCAGAGATGGTAGTGATGGCTTACAGAAATTCCCTTGGACAGCCTTGGCGAGAGACCAGAACGCACAAGTTCCTGAAGAAAGGCGAACCACCTTCTTTGCCTTGGCAATAAATCTTTTGAAGAACGTGGAGGCGATGTCATACTTCTTTTTAAGCATGTTGGTGTTTACATCCCAAGTCGCCGAAGCCGCAGCCCAGGCTTGATAACACTCCTGCTTACTGCGTAATGCAGTCTTACAGAAGCGACCAAACCAAGGCTGAGATCTGCCTCCGATGGGTACCACAGATAACGAAATAAATATTTCCATTCCCTGTAGCACCACATCAGTGACAGAGTCAGCAACAGCGCTAGGATCATCCGGCGAGAAGCAAACCCGTCCCCATGGGTAGGATGCAAAGAAAGACTGCTTTCCGTCCCAATCCGTTGACCTGTAATGTTAACACGGCGGCAACCTGCAGAATGCAACCGCAAGGGTAGCGTGAGTGGCACCACACTCCGGATCAGACAATGGTCCGAAGAGCTGAGAGGGGCATCGACGGAAACCTGATATCGGTCCGGATGAGACGTCAGCAAAGGGTCCAACAGGGAAGGTGTATGATCCTCCACTTCTGGAATCCGCGTAGGCGAAGTAACCAGATGTGTCAGACTATATGCCAAGGCAAAGTCATAAACAGATCTCCCCGCATGATCGGTTAAAAGTGAACCGAGCCCTTAGGCGTGGTGGGCGTTAAAATCACCAAGGATCACGATCTCTGCGGATGGGACCTGTTGTAGTAAGAAATCTGTAGCCATTTGGACGTAGTCGATGAAATGATCTGTTTCGGTATTACCGCTATGGGACCTATACAGGCACCCGTAGATGCAAGGATGGTCGTCGCTGCCTACGCGCAGCCATAGAATGGACAGGTCCATACCTTTAAGATTGCCGAGGCGTCGAGAACAGCTGTCCACTCTGACGTATACACAATACTCCAGCCCGGGGCACAAAAAGTGTTCTAATTTATACTCCGGGTAGTACAGGTACGAGGTATGAGCCGGAGAGGACACCTGCCTCTTGATTAAAAAGAGCAAGGCCGGCTTCGCCGTCTCTAGATGATTTTGAGGATTTGCCCCCCCCCCCCCCCCCCCCGTCCCTCCAGAAGACGCGGAGCAGCTGCAAGACCCATGCTCAGTAAGTAGAGGGCTTGACCGTGGATGCTTAGTGAGGAATTCCTCATAACCAGGGGTGCTGTCACCCTCCTGGGGTATTCCTTTCTTTTTAAATTCCGCTACCATGTTTTTGGGGGTACTAAGCAAGCGAAACGTAGAAGCATAGCTTCTACTTTACGTTGGTATTCTGTACATCCTACAGCAAAGCTGTAGCGTGGCTCTACTAATGTTATTGTGTTGTATATGGTTTAACCATTCGAAATCCTAACAACACCATAGGTCATACTATGTATAGAAAAAATATCCATACGAACCGATATTTGAACAGTGAATCCCACCTTAATCCTTCACAGTTAGCTACCGTGTGCAAATCTTTGTAACAGAGAGCACGAGGAATCTGTGATAGCAAACACCTCGTCAAGCAGGTCAAGCACGTCAAGCAGGTTCTGCACGACAACAAGCTTCAGGTCCCGCGCCTACGTCACAGTGACCGAGTGAAGCCAGCCACAGTCGATCGTGTGCCTGTTGTACTACCATATGTCAGGGGTATCACAGACAAGATTTGCTACATCTTGAAGCGAGCTTGTATTAGAACATTTTTTAAGCCGCCGACGAAGATTAGTCAGTTCTTACCAACCATCAAGTGCAATATTCCTCTACAAGATGAAGGAATGTACAAGCTTGAATGTGAATGTGGTCTCTCATATATAGGGCAAACAAAAAAATCTTTCGAAACCCGCATAAAATAATACATGATAAAGGAATGATTGGATGATACGTGAAGAAAGTGAAATTAAAAATATCCTGCTTCGGATCCTGTTATTTATAAAATTAAAACTAAACCCAAGCATACCACTGCTAGATTTCAAGACACAGTAAGTTCATTTTGCGTAGATCGGAACAAAGTTAATAATTGAATGAGCTGAAGGTACTTCGGGCTACCTCTGATATCGAGACGTAAAGTCCCTCAGTTTCCCGTGGCCATGGATGCTGTAAAGAATAAATAAGTTAACTAAATGCGATAGAATCCGTCAAAGTAGTTTTATTTAATAAGGATACTTGTCGAAGACCATTTATTTTGTCCATTTTTCGACTTATTAAAAATCTCTAAGATTTCTAGCCTAGATCACTCCTGGCATTCTTCTCTATCTGTCCGAGTAGTTTCTTTACAATCGGTCCAATCGTTCCAACGATTAACCCGGACAGACAGACAAACATTATAAAAATGGTTATTCAAAACATGATCATTAAGACAACGGCATACAAACTAACCATTTAGCTTAATTTGAGACAGTTATTTCGATATTACAGATAGAAAATTCTATTCCGTTTATATTTATAGTAGACCATCAAAGGGAGTGACATATAAATAACTGATTGATACAAACTGATTGATTACGCACTAATGTGCGCAGCTAACAGAACGTATGTGGTTTCAATGTCAAAGAAAAATGTTATTAATTGGTAAGCATTATTGATGGACTTGGGAGCTAAAATATATATTTTTTTTACTTATTACAAGTTTGTGATTGACACTTCTCCCTTTTCACACAATTACGGGTGACATATACAAAACGAGGAACAAGTGAATCCTAAATCACGTTATCAAATTTTCCGATGGACTGTGCTCCGCGTATAGAGACAAAAACTACGTACTACAGCACGGACCGTTGGCCGCTCTCTGGGAAGCGGGGCACATCACATCTTGCTTGGTAAGATATCTTCTTTTTACCTAAACGTTAAATGGATGATGTAGCTAGGCAAGCGCACCTTTCCTTAATTATAAATGAAAATGAGTTGGTCATCCCTTAGGACTAAGATTAAATGCTTCGTAACTAAGTATAGAGTGATTAGAATTCCATTTATTAGCAAATAAAACTATTGGTACTCTGTAACCAATCACCTCTGAGGACTAACATGCAACGTCTCACAGCCTGTAATAATACTGGCTCTCTTTAACCTTCAGACAAAACACATCATTGCATACACTGTTATTTGGCGACAGAAATATGTAAGAGGCTGGTACCAAGACTGGACTCCTTTTGTTTTTGAAGTGAATACTTCTTTAGAATCGTTGTTATTTGAAACTCGATGAAACGAAGACGCGACACTAAAATAGACAAACATATACATCTATAGGATTTAGCCTGCGAGAGAATGAGATAGAACATTATATTAAATTATTCGTGCTTAGGCTATTTCTACGAGTAGCGTCTATTCTAGGTACCATTTTGATAGTCAATCAAGTTTTGCTTGATAAAATGACTTTGTGCCGCACTTGTGGTTGAGAAATCATATTAAATAAATCATTAGCTGTGAAATATTTTAATTTGTTTTTTTTTCAATTTATTTGAAGGTTTCATATCTAACGCGTTTGAACTGCACACAAGTATTTTTATTTCAGTATTTTATAATTTTTATGTTTGTATTTGTGCCGTTGTTTGTTGTCTGTTGTTCCAACTAGAAAGAATTATCACTTCATCAGTTAATAAAGGACCGAATACAATACATGTGAAAAAACAGTCGGCAGTGATTGATTTTGTAATAACACAAAACAAAGAACGACGCTTATCAGTACCAGGTCACTTTTGAAGTTCTCACACAAAGTGTCAACTTCAGTCCCCACAAAGCGGAACAAAAGACCCCAACAAAAACAAAAGACTCCGCTAACTGACCGCAACTCACCACATCAAAGTTACATTTTTTACACTTTTTCTTTGTTGCGATGTAAAAATTGCAAAGAAAATCTAGATTGAAGTACAATATATTATATATAAACGATATACCCTCTTTATATATATATATATATACATATATATACAATGTCCCAGTAATGGTGGATAATCTGGTACGTACGTGTTCGGGCAGGGGGGGGGGGGATTGCCTCGGTTCCCTAAAAAGAAATTTTATCCCGAACGGTTCGCGGTCTACGCCATGTTTTATAAAATTCCGAAAATTCGTACTTCTGCTCACATTTGTGGTCATCACGTCCGCACTTTAATGCCTAGATCGGATTTTTTTATATAAGTTCTATAAAAATTCTAGTAATCTATACATAAGTTTAACTTTTTTACTTTATTTAACTGCTAAGTTTAAGCACCTGTGGTAAAAAAAACGTATAGAATGTGTATGGCCAACCATTTACAAAGTTTGCCTATATCATAAGGATTCTAAATCATCAGCACACCATGTACTTAATGTTATTACTTACTGAGCTATAGCAGTTAATGTGTAAAAGTAGGCATTTCAATACAAAATTATTGGCAGATAGTTTTTTTAAACATTGCATGTCTTTATTAGGTAAGTACATTTGTCGCCTTGAAAATTTTTCTTTACTACCTGCTCGCCTTGTTGGGACGAATTCTAAGCTGTGTGAGCGAGACAACAAAAAATCTAATGGGTTAATATCAGGTGAACTTGGTGGCCACAATATCGGTCCCTACACTCTGTAGCGATCTCCTCAACTAATGAGAAGGACACTAGTGATGAAGTCATCACTAAAATAAGAACAGCCGTGGACGCTAGGAACAATGGTCTGCATGTTGAGAAACTAAGGAAGGCAAAGGATCAAAAAATCATAACAGGATGTAATTCAGAAGAAGAATTAAAAAAAATAACAGATGTAATTAAGAATTCGTGCGATAAATTAAATGTGAAACAAATGAAAAATAAAGACCCTCTAATCATCTTAAAAGACTTGCTATCCTACAATACAGACGAGGACATAATTAAAGCCCTAAACAACCAAAATAATCACTTGATAGGAGACATTGCGAGTGAACAGAAAAGAATGGTGGTTAAATATCGAAGAAAAACCAGAAATCCTCACATGAATCACGTAATACTGCAAGTGTCGCCACTCGTTTGGCAGCGGCTTACTATGGCAGAACGAGTACACATTGATCTGCAGCGCATATGGGTAGCCGATCAGTCGCCACTAGTACAGTGTAGTAGATGTCTCGGCTACGGACATGGGCGAAAATATTGCAAAGAAAGCATCGACCTATGTAGCCACTGCGGGGGCCCACACATGCGATCTGAGTGTGCGGACTGGCTTGCGGGTGGAACACCATCCTGTCTAAATTGCTAACAATCTAAAATAGATAATAACAGCCACAATGCTTTTGATTTTAAGTGTCCAGTTAGAAGAAGATGGGACAATTTAGCACGCTCTACCGTAGCCTATTGCTAAGGAAACCACAGGCGCATACTATGTCAACACCTCAGCAGCGTCCTCCAAAAATAACAAAACATACAAGGCAATACAGGCGAACCTACAGAGAAAGAAATTGGCAACACAAGAGCTAATAATTGAAGCACAAAAGCGGGGGATAACTTTCGCCTTGGTCCAAGAACCATATGTAGGAGCCGTCGGGGAACTCACACTGACTATGGGACACAGGGTTGTCCAAAAAAATCATGGTAGAAGTAAGCCTGTGAAAGCAGCTATAATAGTGTTTGATAACGAGGTGGATGTTATCGAATGCTCCACACACATAAATTAAAATATAGCAGTGGCAACACTTAGAACCATTGAGTGGACAGTATCCGTGGCCTCAATATATTTCGAGGGTAGTTTGCCAATTGAACCTTACCTGGACCAAATAAGGGCAGTTAAAGCTAAACTTAACACCAAAAATATTTTAATAGGAGGAGATGTGAATGCCTGGAGCACATGGTGGGGAAGCGCACATGAGGATCACAGGGGAGAGGCACTTATGGGAACTGTGGAAGAAATGGAAATGCAAATTTTAAATGAAGGTACCGTACCAACTTTCTTCACAATTAGAAATGGGGAAATCTATAAAAGCAGAGTCGATGTTACCCTATGTACTCTAGATCTTTTAGGTAAAATAACTGAATGGCAAGTCAACACTGATATTACTAGCTCAGACCATAATGCAATTGCGATTAACGTAAATTGGAAGATACCAACTCCAAATAAAAACAATCTTAAAACAACTAGAATATATAACACGAAAAAAGGGAACTGGACAGCATTCAAAGAAAATATGGAAAATAATCTAAAAATTAATAGGATAAACAAGAACAGTATTAGAATCATAAGAACTAAACAAGAATTGGATAAAAGTATAAACAAATACATAAAAATCATAGAAGATACCTGCGAAAAAACAATCCCTAAAATAAAAAATAGAATAAATAATCGAAATGACTTACCTTGGTGGACTGAAGAACTGGAGACACTCAGAAGAGATACAGTGCAAAAGAAAAGGAGTATATCTTGCGCAGCGCCACGTCGCAAAAGATACGTTGTGGACGAGTACCTGAAATCAAAAGAAAAATATGAATTAGAAGTTATAAACACACAGACGCAAAGTTGGAAAAAGTTCTGCAGTACCCAAGATAGAGAAAGCCTCTGGGATGGGATTTATAGGATTATACGAAGAACAAAAGACAACCAGATGTGACAATAATTAAGGACGGAGATGCCTTAACTCCTGAAGGATCAGTGGAACTTTTGGCAAATACTTTCTTCCCAGATGACAAAGCAGTAGATGATAATATCGACCATCAGATAATTAGAACTCTAGTAGCGGATGAATCTCAGACATTTCCAGATGACGAAGATGACCCCGAATTCACAATGTCCGAACTCAGAAATACTGTGAATAGCTTTAATCCCAAAAAAGGTCCGGGGCCAGACGGATTCACAGCAGACATTTGCTCCAGGGCAATAGCTGCGAATGAAGAGGTTTTTCTAGAAATTCTAAACAAGTGCCTAGAACTATCATATTTCCCCACCCCATGGAAGGAAGCTGCAGTGATTGTTCTTAGAAAACCTGGAAAAACTGATTATGCTTAAGCTAAATCATACCGGCCAATAGGACTGTTGTCTACTTTAGGAAAGATAATGGAAAAAATGATGGTTAAAAGGATCCGTTGGCACATTCTTCCTCGGGCTAATAGCAGACAGTATGGATTCATACCACAAAAATGCACTGAAGACGCTCTCTACGATATGTTGACTCATATTGTAAATAATATGAGAAAAAAATTTATTAACATAATCGTCTCCCTGGACATCGAGGGTGCGTTCGACAGTGCATGGTGGATTGCAATAAAATGCAGATTGCGAGAGAGGAAGTGTCCGCGATATCTTCGGAGATTGATGAACAGCTATCTGGAAGACATAAAAGTTCGAGTCAGGTATGCGTACAAAGAATATATAAAGGTGACAAATAAAGGATGCATACAAGGCTCAATTGGAGGCCCAACGTTTTGAAATATCTTATTGGACCCACTATTGGATGAATTAGAGAGGCGCAGGATTTACTGCCAGGCATTTGCGGATGACATCGTTTTGGTTTTCTCTGGAGAATCAGTCACGGAGCTAGAAAGACAGGCCGACCAAACGCTTACCTATGTGGAGGCGTGGGGTACTAAAAATAAACTAAAATTTGCGGCGCATAAAACCAGTGTCATGGTTGTTACTAAAAAATTGAAATTTGAAACTCCGCGGATCCACATGGGTGAAGTTGAAATACAAATGGTTGACCAAATTAAAATGTTAGGACTAATAATTGATAAAAAATTAACCTTCCAGCAACATGTTAGTTACGTCTGCACAAAAGCAACCAACATTTATAAACAGCTGAGTCGAGTAGCGAAAATCTCCTGGGGGTTGAATCCGGAGATAATCAGAACGATGTACGTTGCAAAAAATAAAACTTACCCCTGTACTTGTGCAGGTGCTGACGGGTCACGGTGGATTCGGCCAGTACCTGCATAGGTTTAAATGTAAAGATAATCCCGCATGCATATGTGACCCTGATGTCGAAGAGGGGATAATCCATTTAATAGTAGATTGTCCAAAATACAGCTTAGCCAGAAATGAAATTGAAATAAAAATAAAAGAAAGAGTTCGAAAAGATAATTTGTCGGAAATAATGAAATCTAATAAAAAAAATATATTTATAGACTATTTATGTAAGATAGCCATAGAAACTATAGCAAGAAATAAGACTGCATAGTACTGTTGTAGAAATAAGGTAGAAATAGGAATATAGAATAAGAAAATTTTGTAAGATTATATATATACTACTTGCAAAAAGAATATTGCAAAAGAAAGAAAAAATGCAAAAAAAAAAAACAAGAAAAAAAAATGAAAATAAAAAGATGTAAATAGTCTAGTAAATATAGAAAAAAAAATGTAAAACCATAAGAAAATATGTTAAGTAGTCTTAATTTAGTATAAGAATATGTACATCAGGGTCACCGGTGTATGCAAATGTATACACTGAGCCCGTCTAACAGAAAAAACCTGGAATAAAAAAAAGAAGATATTCCAAAAATGTTTCGCTATGCAATGTCTCTGACCAGTGTCAGAGGTGGAATAGAAAGACAAACATATAAAAAAAAACATCGGTCTCATTCGGCCGATCCACTGGTCACGGTTGGCTTCGTTTAGGTAACTCCTTACTTGGAAGGCGTAATGTGCCGGAGAATCATCATTTTGGAGCCACATTCTTCGCCAGATGGTTAGTAGCTCATCTTCTAATAAATGGAGCAGCTCATTTTGCAGAAATTCTAAATAATTGGCTCCATTTAGTTTGCTCGCTGCCAACTGTGCAGATTATGCAAGTTGAGGTATTCGTCTCTTTTACACGTTGACTCGTCGCTCCACAAATATTTTCTAAAAAATCCGGGATCTTCATCCATTCGCCTCAGCATTTCTCTGCAAAAAGTAAGTCGTGCTCGGTAGTCACGTTGTTGAAGAGTTTGCACACGTGTAACATGATAAGGGTGAAGTCTCCATTTTTTGACAATCCGATGTGCTGTAGAGTGCGATACTCCAGTGCTTTGTTCGATATCTCGCATCTAAATAGACGAATATTTTCTGCCGATTTCCAAAAAGGAGACGGCACTCAATTCGACTGCACATGCGATGTCGAGAAGGTCGAGATACGCACTAACCATATTTAACAATAACCAAACACGAATTCATACAATGGAGAATCTGTCGATCCTTTTTACTCTCATTAATCCTAAACACCGTTTGTCTCGCTCACACAGCTTAGAATTCGTCCAAACAAGGCGAGCAGGTAGTAAAGTAAAATTTTCAAGGGCGACAAATGTACTTACCTAATAAAGACATGCAATGTTTAAAAAAACTATCTGCCAATAATTTTGTATTGAAATGCCTACTTTTACACATTAACGGCTATAGCTCAGTAAGTAATGCCATTAAGTACATGGTATGGTAATGTTTTAGAATCCCTATGATATAGGCAAACTTTTTAAATGGTTGGTCACACACATCCTATACGTTTTTTTTCACCACAGGTGCTTAAACTTAGCAGTTAAATAAAGTAAAAAATTTAAACTTATGTATAGTGCCGTCTTGTAAAATACTACCCATAGTAGTTAAAAACTTTTAAGACTAATTTAGAAACATCATTATTAGGGAACACATTAAAAGAAAAAAATCCGTATCTAGGCATTAAACTGCGGACGTGATGACTACAAATGTGAGCAGAATTACGAATTATTAGAATTTTATAAAACATGGCGTAGACAGCGCACCGTTCGGGATAGAATTATTTTAGGGAACCGAGGCCACCTCTCCCCCGCCCAAACACGTACGTACCAGATTATCCACCATTACTGGGACAGCCTGTATATATATATATATATATATATATATATATAAATTAGGATATCTGCAGTTGGATTAGTAAGTTAAAAAGACAACGGGCTAGCTATATAGCTCGAAGAACCGACAAACGATAGGAGGAAAAGGTTTAATACGGGCAACCTGATACCGGTAAGCGAAGTGTAGGGCGGCTCGCCACTTGATGGAGTGACAACCTGGAAAGATATGTAGGAAGTCGATGGATGCACATTGCTCTGAACCGTGCTTTGTGGTTTTCCTTAGGGGAGGCCTATGTTTCACAGTTGACTTGTAAATGGTTATTATGATGATGATGATATACGAGTATGCATAGACCTAAAAGCCATATCAACCTTCTATAAATTGGTTATTAGTTAAAAAATCGGCGTACTATTCAAAGGTACATATTTCTTTGAGTGAGTGTAGATAACCGCAGACTCAGGCCACAGTATTCACTTACCATCGGGTAAACTGTGTGCTTGTTTGTTACCCTTATACTATGAAACCAGCCTGCATCACCCGATTTGCAAGTTACATACGATTGAACGTCCATTACTTGACCATAATATGGATATATTCTAAACACGCCGAAAGACTTCCTTTATGGAGTGTTCAAAAGATATTCACATTTGAACCAGAGCAACCGACGGATCAGTGAGCTAAAGTGTAATGAGCCAGCCATGTAGCTAGAAGAGACAATCAACGAAGAAGAACATTTCTTGAAAATCAGCTTTGTGGCTCGTGGGGAACCGCTCTACAATTGGCTGTCTTGGCTTTATTATTTTGGACTCATACTAACTAAAACCCCATGGTGTTCCACCTTCGCAGCATATTGGCAGCGCCAATGGAACCCTTTCGCACACATCCACGAATCCACCAGCGCCGGCCGTTCCGTTTCAGGTAAGGCGCACCAGAAAGACAAGGTGCGCCTTCCTCCGCGGCTTCTGATTCCACCTGCGTAACGGACCCCCCGAGTCCGATATCACGTGGCATGAGTCTATCGGGGCAGGAAAAACGAGCACTCTGAAGAACTAGCTTTCTCGACCCCAGCAGCGGATCTGGCTCTGAGTCCGCTGCCGACTGTGTTTCGGTCGCGGAGTGCAGGGAGAGCAGCACATCACAATACTGATACTCCTGTCTTCCCGCGGTCCCAGCATCACCGAATCAACGGTGCGGCCCCGCCAGAATCGCGGAGTATAGGGCACGTAGCGCATTGCCTTACCAACATTCCTCTTCCCTCGCGACTAAACCTCGTCTGCAGCGGTAGGGGGTGAGGTGATCCCTCTCGTCGCAGCCCACCAACACACATCCAAAGAGAGCTTGCCAAGCCCACTCGGAGCGGCCATCTCGAATCAGCCAACTGGGTTCCTCTTTGTTTACTGTGGGCGAACAAGCCACCGCTACGACCCCCCCCTGCCCTCGTACCGAACCTTGTAGAAGATACATAAAAATAATTTCGATGTGAAACCTCGCTTTTGAAGTCTTTTAAAGTCTTATAAATGTATTTCTGGCATAATGTTTTCGTAACACGACAGGGAAACCATTGCAGGACTGTGATTTGAATTAAAATATTTTCCTTCTTATTATTATTCAAACGTTACTGTAGACAAGAAAATCATTTTTAATTTATTAGCTATTAGCAGGCCTAAAGTTTAAATTAACGAGTTAGAAACTACTACTACGTCTACTAAAGATCCTCAATAGTTAAAACTTAGCTTATTAATTTTTCCTATTATCACGGAATTTTATTATCATATTTTTGTTAAGTTGATGTTCCAATACTTTATTTCCATTGATCTAAAAGTCATAGGCATCTCCCATAGATTGCCTCATAGGGAGGATTTTGCCATAGTTGTGTAATTCAAATTCAGACTTAAAATAGTCAAACCAGCGACGGGGAGAAGCGCCAAGGGTCGAGACATCTGATAATGTGATCGTCACTTTACATTAAGGGAGTCGCATGCTTTTATTTACTTTATATTCCATTTAAAAAAGTCATTTGGTGTCCCTCAGTCTCGCTAAAACTCAAAAACGGCTTGACCGATTTAGATGAAATTATAAGTGTGTGTTTGAATGGGTTCCTAGATGGTTTAGATTAACATTACAAATCACCTGTGCAAAGTTGAGGCGGATCGCTAGTTCTGCTATTAAAAATTTCCGCCTAGAGTGATTAACGCAAATCCTTTCTAAAACGGCTTTGTGGACTTTTACTCGCTAATAATAAAGAAGACAAACAACATTTTAATTGAAAAAAACTTTTAGTTCCAATAAAGGTTACATTCCATTTTATATATTATTATTACGGCATAAATCTTTAAATTAATAGTAAGTCACGCAATCAATGCTATATATTATGCAACATTTGACACATCATTTAAATTGAAAATAGCATGCATTTCGATTTCGGTATTAAAATGTGCGCTCGCTGCAGCAATGACAATAAATTAATTATTAAAATAAATTTTAAAGGCCATTTGAATTATGTGATTAAATAACATTGATTGTAATTTAATATTTCAAAAATTGCAATATTAAAATATCCCAAGGGATCCTTCACCTTTAAATATTAATACAGTCCACCTTGTGTCGCTAACGCGGGACATATCGAAGAATTAAGGCGCTGGGACCGGGACGACCTCGGAAGACCCATAATCCCCGCCTGAACCTATTTGCTGAAACGGAAGCTGCTGACACCCTCGTGTGATACTCCTTCACGGGGTTCACATACACCTTGTTGCCCCCGACCCCAACGTAGGTGTCATAGGAGGTTAAGGAATTCGCTGTTGAACGCAACCGTTTCTTTTTTTTAGCGAAGGTTCCGTTTAAATTGGTTGCAAATTGCAATAAATTGAGATTGCATCGACAGAGTGTTACCGATCGAACGTGTGGTTAAAAAAGTATTTATAGTCTACCGACATTACAATGAATAAATGTGATTGTTGTGAAAAACTGATAACTAAAAGACGTCCCGGCTTAGAATGCAGCAAATGCGAAAAAATTGTGCACGCGAGCCAAGCCTGTACTAATCTTTCAACTAAACAAATTGCAGCATTACGTAACGCAGATAGCCTGGAATGGACTTGCAAGGAATGTCAACGATACACTTCTATAAGAAGATCGTATATTATCCCAGAAGAAGAAGAATAAGTGGAACAAAATGAACAAACTCAAGATCATTCGCATTCTAAGCCATCAATAGACATTAAAAAGTTCATCATCTTTATCATCATCATTACAGCCCTTCACAAGTCCACTGCTGAACATAGGCCTCCCCCAAATAATGCCACAAAGTACGGTCCTGAGCCACCTGCATCCATCGACTTCCTGCATATCTTACCAGGTCGTCACTCCATCTAGTGGGGAGACGCCCTACACTTCGCCTGCCGGTACGAGGCTGTCATTCGACAACCTTTTTTCCCATCGGTTGTCGATTCTTCGAGCTATATGGCCGGCCCATTGCCACTTCAGCTTACTAATCCGTTGGGCTATGTCGGTCACTCTGGTTCTACTGCGAATATCCTCATATCTAAGTTTATCACGCAGAGAAACTCCGAGCATAGCCCTCTCCATAGCTCGCTGAGCGACCTTGAGCTTCCTTACCCGACCAGCAGTGAAGGACCACGTCTTATTTCCATATGTCATCACTGGCAACACGCACTGGTTGTACAGTCTCGTTTTCAGTTTTGAGGTATACCTGACGAGAAGATATGCCGTATTTTCCCGAACGCTGCCCAACCGAGTTGAATCCGTCGATTGACCTCTCGGTCGAAGTTAGACTTACCTAGTCGGACTATTTGTCTCAGGTAAACATACTCGTCAACAACTTCGAGCTAAGTGCTCCCAACAACTACCGGCATAGGTGTGACATGGACATTAAACATGATCTTTGTTTTGTCCATGTTCATCCCAAGACCTATCCGTTGGGAAACACTATTGAGGTCATTGAGCATAGTGCTCCTCCAGCGATTCTGCCATAAGGACTATATCGTCGGCAAATCGAAGGTGAGTTATGTACTCGCCATTGATGTTGACACCGTATCCTTTCCAGTCCAGAAGCTTGAAAACATCTTCCAATGCAGCGGTAAAGAGTTTCGGAGATATGACGTCACCCTGTCTTACACCTCTCTGCAATTGGATAGGTTTCGTACTCTGGTTCTGTACTCGGATAGCCATCGTAGCCCTACTGTACAAGCACTTCAACACTTCGATATACCGACAGTCAACTTGGCATCGCCGAAGGGACTGAAACACCGCCCAAATTTCGACGGAATCAAAGACTTTCTCATAGTCCACATACGCCAGACATAGTGGCAAATTGTACTCCTCGGACTTCTGTACAATTTGCCGAAGGGTATGGTGCTAAAGCCTTTTCGCTAAAGTTTAAAGCTAAACCCTTACATATATAAAACCGGCTTGTTCGGGAGGCTGGAAGTCGTCAAGTCTGCGCGCGAGACGATTCATAATGACTCTCGAAAACAGCACGTAGACGCGGCTCAGAAGGTAAATCGGTCTGTAGTTCTTCAAAAGAGCGTTGTCGCCTTTCTTGAAGAACAAGACCACCGCACTTCTGCTCCACGCCTCCGGTGTAATGCCACCATGGAGGACGGAATTAAAGAGCTTCTGAAGGACTTCAAGTACCGGTTTTCCACCCGCTTTCAGAAGCTCCGCTGTAATTCCATCCTCGCCTGGGGCCTTACCGTTTTTATGGTGCTGGAGAGCCATTCTAATCACGCTCAGACTGATGTCCGGGATATCTTCGGAATATTAAAAACTTACTAAAGGATATTTCAAAGGAAGTTGAAGTTACTATAAAGCGAGAACTAGAACCAATCGTATCTGCTATAAGTTACTGTCACGACAAACTAGATGAGGTGCTAGAAAGTATGGATCTTCTAAAAAGCAGAATTAAACGCCCAAGCTAAACGTAGCAAAATTGCAACAAAAACAAAATGTCAAGATATTGTTTTATACCAAGAATCCATCTTATATCAAATAACTTTCCTTTCAATTTTAAGCATATGCTGTTCCTACTTCCCAGTCAACGTGTGTTATGCGATGACCGATGACCGTAAATAAAGCGCAAGGTCAAACTTTACGCATTGCAGGAGTGGGCCTCAGTACTGACTGTTTTGCACATGGCCAACTCTATGTTGCTTTTACCCGCGTTAGTAGCTCTTGTAACATTTTTCTGTACGCCCCGGCTGTCTACTTTTAACGTCGTTTACATAGAAATTCTATTACAAACGACTTAGAACTTTAAGCATTTATTTTGTTCACCACTTATTCATACAGTAATGATATAAATCGTTTAATATTCGTTTAATATACCTAAACGTCAAATTCTTTAAGTAAAACCTATATACGCGAGCTACGCCTCGGGCATAGCTAGTATTTAATATAATTTCTAAACTGTTAACGCTTAAATAAACTTTTTTTTTTTAAGAAAATCTATACTTTATAACAGAATAAGGGCGACAAACAAACAGATAGTCCACTTGATGGTAAATGGATGCTGTGGCCGATAGACATGCCAAATTTATCCTCAATTAAGAATCAAAATGCAGATGCGTAGTCACCCCTGAGGACTGAGATGGAATGCCTCGTTTCCAGTTAAAAGGGTCTCCGATTCTCTACATGCACCACGCCATACACAACAGCATTAATCTGCTATTCTGTGAGAGCGTGGGTCTACCCGTGTCAAACTGACCCATTCGACTGCAACCGCAAATAATATATCAATAAATTGAGTATTCTTACACCACTACCACACGGCAAATCAGGAGATGGACAGCAGCGTCTTACTAATAACGACTAAAAAAAAAGCGATTGCCTACCCGCTTGCCAAGCGTGGCAACTAAAGCAAATATCTCCATTACTATACAATCTACTGGGGAGGCCTACATTCAGCAGTGGACTTTAAAAGGCGGTAGTGGTATCTTATATTTACGTGGGGCCACTCAGAAGGTTTTGCTCAAAAGTTTCTATAGTTAAAGTTTATATATATATATATAAGGGTAACAAGGGACAATACAGTCCTTTGTCACCCTTACATATATAAAACCTAAAATGTCACCTAAGGACTAAGATTGATAAGGTTTGCCTATTATTCAGAAAAAAATAATCTCCCGTTCTCTACACACCATACGAAACATATCTGCATTAAGCTGCTTTCCCGGTCGAGTCGACCAATTCGTGAGACAACCATAATGTAGCTGCGATGTAACTCTACTACGTAAAAGTACATGAGTAATATATTTTTATTTTTCAAAAAACTTTCTACTAGGGTTTACAAAGTTCAATGTGTTTTCAAAACACTTTTTCTAGCGCGCCTCAGACACATTTTGCTAGAGCATCTTAAGACAGTTAAAACTGTATCATGTTTCGGATTTATTTTATTATTTTAGAGAATAAAAATAAGTCACACGTTTCTAAACCAGAGCTGTAATGAGAGTGATGCAAAAGTTAAACCACTGTGCTGTTCAAGAATTCCCCTTAATCAAGCGCTGGAAACACGTGTACTTTGTAATTGAGAAATGAATACTTCGGTGCTTGGGACACGTAGAAATAATTAATACGGAAAGACTCAATAAGCAAATTTATGTCGCAGAAGTAAATGTCAGAGTAGGCAAGGGACGTCTTAGATAGAAGTTTATTGATCATTCTTAAAATACTAAAGATTAAATATATAATATTAAAGAAAGGCCACTGGTTGTACGGATGATACCCTTAACTGGCGAGCATGTAGTCTCTGCCCACCTCTCGGGGTAACGGGCGTGAGAGATTTTTATGTTATATTGTATATCATGAAATAAAAAATAAAAAATTAAATTAAATAGATTTTTTTTAATTCAGAATAGATTAATACATAAAACTTATTAAAAGTATTTTTTTATTTACCTACCTCTGGTTCTATCAGAGGTAGGTAAATAAAAAAATACTATAATTAAATATACCAATATTGTGTGTGTCTGTCTGTCTGTGTGTGTGTGTGTGTGTGTGTGTGTGTGTGTGTGTGTGTGTGTGTGTGTGTGTGTGTGTGTGTGTGTGTGTGTGTGTGTGTGTGTTATATTTCTAAAAACAATTTATTAATAAAACCGTATGATTTATTAATTAATGTTAAATAAAATAATAATTGTAAAAGGTAGATTACGAATTTCACGCTGAATTCGTAGGGAGCTAACTCAAATATTGGTTTACAAAGCCAGTGAACATTTCGCCGAAGAGTTTACTCTCTGTGCACGTCTCGTTCGGCATTTATTAATTAGACCATTTCCGTAGTAAATGTGCAACGATTCTAGTGAAGTGGGAACACAAAAGATATATATAACTAAGTAATAAGATATAAAGTGAAAGTATTAAATTATATGATTTCATCGTTAGTGGCAGTCGGAGGCAACTGCTGAACTTGACGCTCGCCGTCGATTGCCTTATAAGGGTGATTTTTCCCATAGTAGCTACGCTTGGTAGGCTGGTTGGTGACTGCAGTTTCTTTTATGGTTGTTATTAAGACAGAACGATAGTAGATAATTGATATTCTTACTCTGTCACCGCTCAACATTGCTGCCTACACGTTCAAATTATTAATGTGTAGGTGATCTAGAGTGAACAAGAGTTTGCGTCATTCTACAGGAGCATCATATCGATGGTGGCGAGGTGGAATTGAGGGTACACCGAGAAAACCTCCACTGGTTTGTGCAGTATAAAGTCCAGTGTAGTTGCCGAGCGTGGGAGATTCCGCCTGCGTCATTCAACGAGTGAAGTCATTCTACGAGTGCTAAGACAGTATACTGGTACTGTCGGTTGTGGTGATTCTTTTGGTGTGGCTGCTCTGGGTAACACTAAATTGTGTAGTGTTGCTGTTGGTTTACGTACTTTTGTGTTATCATGTAATTATGACTTTTATGTTACACCAGTGTGTAATCGTGACGGTTCTATACTGAATGTATATACAACTCGTGCGTGCTTAGATAAGACAAAATATAGAACCAAGGCATGTTTTTTCAGTGCTAGTCTTATGAGGAAGCTCAACGAGCTTTGGCTATGATCTGAGTCTCAACGCAATAGTCTCCGTATTGAGGATAACCGCAGCTGAACCGAAGTAACCGACATAGTGCAACGGATCAGTAAGCTGAAATGGTAACTGACTAGCCATATAGTTCAAGAACCAACAACGATTGAGGAATCCAATGCATATCAGCGTTAAATAGCAGTTTAATGCTGCTGTGTTTCGTATGGTGAGTGTAGAGAACCAGATACCCCTTTAACTGGAAATGAGGCATTCGAGTTTTCAACGAGGTGTTGACTCTTAATCGAGGATAGATGTAAATGTATATAGGCCACAGTATCCATATAACACTTAATGAGTATCTAATGGGTCCGACGGATCCAGTCCTTAAATATTTTGCATAATAACTATTAAAATTTGCCATTTGCACCATTGTCGCTCTTAGCACATTTCAACGATAGTGTAGCACAGCAAATAACGATGTTGGTAGTCATTAAGCTTAAAAATTGCCAGTAGAATGTTGACAAGTGTATATTGTGTAAGAAAATATAGAATATTTTATTTGATATAAGTTATTATAGAAACTTTAACGATTAGCCTAAAAAATGTCACAAAAGTATGGAAAAAATTAGTATATTTTGTAACAGAGGCGATTAATAAGTTTTGCAAGGCGCAAAATATCAGTCTAGTGTTATAAGTCGGTTATCATTGCAGTGTACTGGTCCAACCCTCTTCCTAGTAGACATCAACAACTTGTGTAAACTTTCGTTACGGAACTGCAAAATTATCACTTATGACTTATACAGCGTTGATTGTGCATGCTGAGGATTGGGCTCGGACTCAACTATACACTGAAAACGTCCTCACTGAGGTAATGAGATGTTTGGACGAAAATTTGCTTACGTTAAACTTAAAAAAGACCAAGTACATAACATTCACCCCACGGGCCAATACTCAACCATCCATTGACTTTTGTATAAGGGCACACACTTGTGATAGATTAAGTAGTTACTGCAGCTGTCCACAGTTATCACCAACACATAGCTTAAAATATCTCGGTCTGATTCTAGATAATCATCTTAATTGGTCATTACATGTTAAACAATTAACAGCCCGAATTAGAAAATTAATTCCTATCTTTTACCTACTTAGAAAATATGTTGATTGCGATACGCTAATGTGTGTTTACTATGCGCTTGTCCAATCTTTGCTCAAATACTGCATTGTCTCATGGGGTGGAACTAGCATTAGTACACTGCTTCCCCTGGAGCGTGCTCAGTGTATAATCTTAAAGGTAATTTATAAAAGACCGCGTAGGTATAGCACGTCACTACTCTACCGTGAATGCTTAGTTCTTACGGTAAGAAAACTCTTTATCTTCCCCACTATACTTTGTAAGCATCTTGGACTGCCATACGTTCCAACTCAAAAACGCAATAAGAGCAAAGTTTGCACAACACCTCCACACAGAACCACTTTTGCTAAACGGCATTATTTTGTTATAAGTTCCCATGTCTATAACATCGCAAATAAAGCTTTAAATATTTACCCCTTAACCCTAAATCAGTGTAAATTTGCGACTCGGGATTGGTTACTGAATTTAGATTTCGACGAGATCGATAAAATTATTCGGATCAAAATCCGTAAACGCACGCACGCACGCACGTACGCACGCACGCACGGACGCACGCCCGCCCGCACGCACGCAAGCACGCAAGCACGCACGCAAGCACGCACGCACACACGCACGCACGAACGCACGCACGCACGCACGCACGAACGCACGCACCCACGCACGCACGCACGCACGCACGCACGCATTACGCACGCACACACGCACGCTCTCACGCACGCACATACGCACGCACGCACGCACGCTCGCACGCACGAACGCACGCACGCACGTAAGCAAGCACGCACGCACGCACGCACGCGCGCACGCACGCACGCACGCACGCACGCTCGCACGCACGAACGCACGCACGCACGTAAGCAAGCACGCACGCACGCACGCACGCACTCACGCACGCATGCAAGCACACACACACACACACACACACACACACACACACACACACACCCACACACACACACACACACACATACACACACACACACACACGCGCACGCACACACACACACACACACACACACACACATAATTATACCAAACACACCTAGTGTTAATCTTGCTTAAATTCTATTTTGTTTTGTATCTACCGGCATGTCGGATATATCCCGCTTTTCACCGCCAAAATTTGTTTCTCAACGTAATAAGAGATGTAGGGACCAGGTAGAAATCTCGATTGCTGATCAAATGGATGATTTTAAAGAGGAAATGCGAAAGTTAATGACATCCTTTTCTGCCTCGCAAGCTGCAGAGCTCAAAAATGTCAATACCTTACTTAAAGACATACAGCAGTCAAATTATAATATTGAAAATTCGATTTCTTACCTTACTACGCAAAACGAGGAACTTTGGAAGAGAGTTAACGAATTGGAAACTCAAGCAAAGCAGGACAGGAACCATATTACTATGCTAGAAACTAAATTGGAGGAATTGCATATAGACAGTAGAAAATCTTGTCTTGAAATTAAAAATGTCCCGAAAAAGCCTAGCGAAAATAAAGAAGACCTTATCGAGATGGTTATTAACCTCTCGAAGACAATTGATTACAACATCTCTAAATCAGATGTCAAAGACATATACAGAGTAAAGCCAAAAACAGCTGACAAAAAAAACTCACCTATTGTTGTCGAAACTAACTCAACTATATTAAAGAACAATATATTAAAATCTGCTAAATCCTTCAACGTGAAACATAAAAGTAAGCTGTGTGCTAAACATCTTGGATTTAAAACCCAAGAAGACACCCCCATATATTTGTCAGAACACCTTACCCCAAGAGGAGCACGCCTATACTTTCTAGCACGAGACTTAGCCAAATCAAAACAATACAAGTTCTGTTGGACCGCTTACGGCAAGGTATATGTAAGAGAAAACGAACACTCTCGTATTATTATGATTAAAAACGAGAGTCAAATACAGCAATTATTGACAGGCCAATCCCCAGCACCACCTGCCATCTGACTACCTGAAACCTTATCTCTCAACCAAGGTACACCGACTGTAATGTTTCTTACAATGTCGCTATTACATGCTATTTTCTATTTAATAATAATTATTATCCTAAAATGTTTTCCATACCATTCGTCTCTGTTACTGTTATTGATTTTACCTATGTTCAAGATGTATACTAATTTTGTTATTTTATTATTCTTACAATCCTACACAAATATTTCTCAGCAACAAACAAATATACACAAACTCACACGTTCACAGAACACAATCATACGATTAATGTCTCTTCGAAAATCATTTTTCAAATATATATATACATCAAAACATAAACACTTAGAATTAAGACACGTATTCCAAATTATATATAAAGTATCTAGATCTAATACTGATAATGGATAGTTCCTTAAATACTTTACATGAATTAGACAATATAGTTATTGCACAATCCAGTGAATGTCGTGTCCAAGACTTTATAACACAGCACATAATACATAAATCCGATATAACTATTATATCACAAAATATACGGAGTATTTATAGAAATTTTGATGACTTACACTTAAATCTTATTCAACTTAAAATAAAGCCTGATTTTATTATCCTTAGCGAGTGTTGGTTAGACCAGAACAAACCTGTTCCCATGTTAAATAATTATACGTCCTATAATACTACACAACACATAAATCACTGTGATGGTGTGACTGCTTATATTAATAATATGCATTCAGTGAGTGTCAAGGAAATTTCGCTATTAGAAGCGTCTTGTCTGCAAATTCAATTTAATGACTACATTATTATTGGTATTTATCGCTCACCATCTAACATCCATGCTGAAAGTTTTATCAACTCGCTTAGTCTTTACTTAGAGTCCTTAAAAATGTGTAAGCTTATTGTTTTGACGGGTGATATTAACATTAATATAATACACAAATGTAATGAAAGTACACATGAAAGGATGAATAGACTAAACTATTTAAATATGTTGTGTACACATGGCTTGCTTCCAGGACACTCGATACCTACGAGAGGTAACAACTGTCTTGATCACTGTATGTTAAAAATAGATACAAATAAATCGAATGCAACAATCATAGTGATAAACACAACTATCACAGATCATTACATGACTTTCCTGAAGTTAAATAATTTTTGTAATAAAACTGCATTTAGTAATAAATTCAAAAGGTCTGTCAATTATGAAAATATTATTAATAGCCTGAAAAGCACTAATTTACAAGATCTGCTTTTATGTTGTGATTCTAACATTTTAACTGAACTCTTCACAAATAAAATCCAAACACTTATATTAAAAAATACCTCTTTAAAATTAGTCCCCAAAACAAGTCGAACAATAAAACCCTGGATGACACAAGGTGTCCTACGTTGCATTAGGAACCGTAATAATATGCAATTAAAATTAAAATTTAATCCAGAAAATGAAATGTTAAGGATCACGTATAAACGCTATAGAAATCACTGCAACAGTTTAATTAAAAAACTTAAGCGCAAATATGAGCGAGAACAGATAATGAATGCCACCGGAAACCCTAAAACGCTCTGGAAAGCTATAAATGATATCACACATCGCAAGCAATTATTACATAAAAATATAGAGTTGTTAAAAATAGGATCGACCCCTCTTGAATCCGTTAATTTGATTAATAGTTACTTTGCTAATGTTGGGAAATCCTTGGCGGAGGATATTTTATCAAAATTTAACTCTATTAACATTTCCACTGCGGATAAAACAGTAAGCTCACATGCTTCATCTTTTGCTTTGCTGGAGACTGATGATTCGGAAGTTAGGAGTATACTGATGAACCTTAAAACAGAGAGTGCCCCTGGATATGACAATATTACCACCAATTTTCTAAAACAGGCCCATATGATATTAGTACCCATAATAACACACCTGGTTAATCTTTGCTTTAGGGATGGCGTTTTTCCTACAGCTCTAAAGTTGGCTTTAATTACCCCTGTATATAAAGGTGGAGATAGATGTGATCCAAGTAACTACAGACCTATATCAGTTCTCCCCGCAATATCCAAAATTTTAGAAAAATTGTTAAATAACCGTTTGATTAATTACTTAAATAAATATAACATACTTTCAATGTCACAATTTGGCTTCAGACGAGGACTTTGCACAGAAGACGCTATTTCAGGGCTGACGTCACTCATTATTGACCAAGTTGACAAACGAAATAAATGTTTAACAGTTTTTCTCGATATAAAAAAAGCCTTTGATAGCGTCTCTGTCCCCACTCTTGTAAATACACTTGAACATATAGGCATACGAGGTAAACCCCTAGACTTATTTAAAGACTACTTAACAAACCGTAGACAACGGGTCAAAATAGGAGAGCACTGTAGTCATGACTCTACCATTACCTACGGTGTTCCACAGGGGAGTGTTTTAGGCCCGACTCTATTTTTGGTTTACGTGAACAGCCTTTGTGATATATCGCTTCAAAATGGGCACTTATTCTCGTATGCAGATGACACTGCTTTGGTATTTTGTGGTCGAACCTGGAAAGACGTTCGGCACAGCGCTGAAGTAGGGTTAGCCAAGGTTGCGGAGTGGTTAAGAATACATTTGTTAACTCTGAACACATCTAAGACAAACTATATATGTTTTACTAACTACAATAGGACTCAACCTAATTTTAATATTAAAATTCATTCTTGTGTTGACCATAATAGCTCTAACTGCTCATGCCCATATATAAACAAGGTATCCAGCACAAAATATCTTGGAATAATATTGGATCAGCGTTTATCCTGGCATCTACATATCGAACTTTTAATGACAAGAATTAGAAAATTCATATGGTTTTTCAAAATTTTAAGACATCTCACAACAACTCAGATATTAAAACAAGTGTATCTTTCTTTAGTTCAATCAGTTCTGGCATACTGTATTAGTATATGGGGAGGTGCTACGAAAACAAAGTTTTTGGATTTAGAGAGAGTTCAAAGATCATTACTGAAAGTTATGCATTTTAAGCCTTACAGATTCCCAACACAAGATTTATACGACCTGTGTGATCTTCTTACAGTTCGCAAGTTGTACATATTAAATATAGTTCTTAAGCTACACAAGTCCCTTGCATATAATCTTGAAGTCAAAAATAAAAGGAGAAAAACTAACATAGCTCCAAGTGCTCCGGTTAAAACAGCATTTGCTAGACGGCAACAGGCAAAAAAGTCGTCTTATTTGTACAATTACTTAAACAAAGAATTGAATATTTATTCAAAAACTAGTAAAGAATGTAAGAAACTTCTTATTGAATGGCTCAAGAGGAAAGATTATCACGAAATCGAAAATGTGTTAAAATAACACGGCCTACAAAGCACGTGCATACACGTGCAATCACTCAAACACACACAAACGCACGCATACACACAAACACACACACACACACACACACACACACACACACACACACACACACACACACACACACACAAACGCACGCATACAAACACACACACACATATATTTTTTTTCTTTTTAAATTAATTTATCAAAGGGAAAGGAATTTTATGTTATTCTTGTAACTACAAGTATTGTATGTTAATTATGGAAGAGCGAGTTTTCCTGTCACAAGTATTGAAAAATACTTAAAAGGAGAACTTTGTGTACTGCTGATGATGTAAATTTATTGTTACAGAATAAACATTTTTTGATTTTTTTTTTTTTTTTGATTTTTGATATAAATTATTACAAACTATTTTCAAAATTTATTTTAGAAACAGATTGGAATCAACCACCTCATTCCCAGGGGTTATTATCAACCATGTATTAATTTATATTATAATAACCCTTTTTATACAGATTTTGTTTAATTAAATATTTAAACTTGGTAATATAGGTACCTTGTATATTTTCTGGGACTTTGTTGTAATAGCGTATACATTGCCCCATGAATGAATTACTGACGCTGTGGAGTCGAGAGACTATTTCGACTATTACGAGAATATTAATTTATATATAATAATATAATAGTATTTTATTAATAATCTAAATATTACCATGCCATCCCACTTAGAATTATCCTGATTTATGGTACACTCTACTACTGCACTCTGCACTGCAGTGCTGCCTTAATGGCCACACAATCTATCAATCAAATTCATATGAGATGTTCAGTTATAAAATATGTTCATAGAAAATTGTAAAACGCAAAAATATTTTTTGACTTTAATAAAGTTTAGTCGTGTAGTGGCATCCTACGAGGATCTTTGTTCCCGTTCCTAGATCTCAGAGCTATCTTGAATGATCAGACATAAGCTACCCTGACCAGCGTTTGGCAGCACAAAAAATTTACCTCGGTGAATTTGGTGATGATTATACCAAATCTTTTAATTAAAATTAAATCCATTCATGCCGCAGCCACAGCAGAATATTGCACGTATACAACTCTATCATTTCATAGAGACAATTTTCAAAAAACAGCTGAATCAGCAGCCTTTAGTCGGGGATTCCAAACTGTTAGTCTAAGAGCCGAGACTCCTTCTATCAAGCCCCAAAATTCAAGACCTATTTAGCTCGCCATAAATACACACTGTAGTTTTGAATTACAAATGTTAATTTCTTCATGTTTTTTTAATATACAGGTTTGTTTTGATGGCGGACCGATATTAGCCGGCGACCCGTAATTTGGAAACCCCTGTTTAAAGTAGTTCATATTATTCTACTTACTTTGTGCCTGGTGCGGCGTTCGCGTGCATTTCAATCAGCCGTCAGTAGACCTAGATTTGCAAATAGCACTCGACCTAGTAAATGCAATAGAGAACTATACAATATTTTTATTACAACTAGTTATTTTACGGATTTTATTGCTTTTAATTGACTTATTTTGATATTTCTTATATTTTGACTATTTTGCAGCACCCATGATTATAAAAGGATGGAAGTGTTCAAAGTCCCAATGTCCTAGTTAACCACGGCTGCTTTAAGCTTAAAATTATTGCTTTTGATTCGATCTTCATAGAAATAACTTATTATATCTTGAAGTCATTATAGTAGTAATCTCAGATTTGGATTTAATTCTATTTATAATAGGATCCCAAACAGATGGTAGCACCCAGTCATATTCGATATTGAAATTATGATTTTTTTTTTAATTTTAATAGGCTTGTGGATCATTCCTTGGTAGCAATTGGTATTCCTTTGTGAGGGTTTTTTGTCTTGCATATCTGAGAAGAAAAATAATCGAGGCCATGTAAAGTTTGTTGACACGTATTGGATCAGGGTAGCAGGCATGTGTCCCGGTAGCGTATAAACATTTCAAACATATATTATACATACACACATTTCACGTAAATAAACATACAGATCCGGCAAAACCATTTATAGGCCTATTAATGTTCCGTGCGGGATTCAAACCCTGCTGCACCACATCCAAGCGTCTTTACTGCGCTACAAAAACACTACCAGAGCTACGGAGTTACTAAAAATAAGTTAATAAAAAAATTTAATTTAAGGCCCCTTTAGAATCCCTACTTTTGAAATTCCCTACTAGAAACCTGTTTGACGATGGTACTTGGCCGATTATTTATAGAATAAGGGTGACAAACAAGCACACAGTTCACCTGATGGAAAGTAGATGCTGTAGCCCATAGACATTGGTGGGGCGGCGTGGTTTGATGGTCCCGACATAATGGAACCGACATAGTGCAACGGAACAGTAAGCTGAAATGGTAACAGACTAGCCATATAGTTCAAGAACCAACAACCGTTGTGGAATCCAATGCATATCAGCGTTAAATAGCAGTTTAATGCTGCTGTGTTTCGTATGGTGAGTGTAGAGAACCAGATACCCTTTTTACCGGAACTAAGGCATTCGAGGCATTCAGCGAGGTATTGACACTTAATCGAAGAAAGATGTAAATGTATATGGGTCACAGTATCCATATAACACTTAATTAGTCGCTAATGGGTCCAACGGACCTAGTCCTTAATATTTTGCATAATAACTATTAAAATTTGCCGTTTGCACCATTGTCGCTCTTAGCACATTTCAACGATAGTGTAGCACAGCAAATAACGATGTTGGTAGTCAGTAAGTTTAAAAATTGCCAGTAGAATGTTGACAAGTGTATATTGTGTAAGAAAATATAGAATATTTTGTTTGATATATGAAATTATAGAAATTTTAACAATTAGCCTAAAACATGTCACAAAAGTATGGAAAAATTTAGTATATTTTGTAACAGCTTTTCTTTAAGTAAACATATTGGAATGGCTTTTGTTTTTGCTATTTTGTTCATTTATTTAATATAAGGTCTAAAACAAACAGAGGAGATCAATTAGTTTTGAAAGGCGCAAAATATCAGTCTAGTGTTATAAGTCGGTAATATGAAGATGATGATGTCAGTTAAATAATGATGATAATGACTTAGACTTTGTAGCCATTTGCGCTAGCACCAAACATTTCAGACAAAGTTAGAGCTCCATGTATCTAGTAAATGAAGATGCAAATGGACGTTTCTCAATGAATATTCAATGGTACAATCACTGGCGATGTGTCGTCCGAAAAGCCACGGTTGGCGCAACGTTAATTACGTTGAAGGTTATAAGTAACGTAGCAGTTTGGTTTTATTTCAATGGTTTGAAGTTCTGTTAATAGAATCTAGAATTAGCGCAATTTTGGTTGCAGCAAGACGAAAATACTCATCAAATAAAATATGTAAAAATTTATAAATAATTAGACGTGTGATAAGAAAAGTGAAAGTATGGTTTGTAAAATGATGTTGTAACCAGGATTAAGATAGGAATGCTTCGGTGGTTTGTTCATGTAAAAAGATTGAAAGAGTGACAAAACAAATTTGTTTCAGAAGTGAACGGCAGAGTCGGCAAGGGACGCCCTAGATGAAAGTGTATCGACAAAATGTAGAACATGAACAAAGACTTCCTTTGAATTCTGAGGGAGTCTTCAAGCAGGGGAGATAACTATGAAGTTAAATGAATCTAAAATAAAAATATTCCTAGGTGTATGGACTCTTTTCCTCCTGGAAATCCATCATAGTAGGTTCTCCCTCATATGTATTTCTGACACTAAATGGCGGTGCTCTCACTACTGTGTCCCAGTCTGAAGGGTATATGGAGCTAATATAAAATACAAATTTTTACATGTTATAGCCACACTACAGCTATATTTTTGCTGTAACAACAATGGGTCGGTTCAACAAGTGTAGGAACATACTCTTGCAGAGTAATAGATTTACTGACTACGAGGAATTCCATCTTAGTCCTCAGATGACAACGCATCTGTCTTTCCATTATTTATCGAGTATAAATGTATATGCGTCCACTTCTCATCCACTTACTATTAGTTAGATAGTGTACTCGCTTATCGCCATTATTCTTTAAAAGTCTGATGCATTACATCTTAGTTCTAGACATTGGGAAGTCAAATACCTCAGTGCCCCCTGTGAGTATGAGTGCTGTAAACATCGGGAATATAAAAAATACGCGATAAAATCCTTGAAAAATAGTTTTATTTAAATTATTTGACATGATAGAAAACAAAAAAAAAAAACAGTAAGTCGTATGTTAGGTGTGCACATACTACCAGAATACAATGTATACCTGAGTGAAATAGTATGCATCATAATGCTGCTGTTTCCTATGGTGAGTTGGTAAGTGACGAGAACCGAAGACACTTTTTACTGGTAACGAGTCATTACACAAAAGGTTACAGGGGAGACAACGCATCCTTAATTTTGATTCCTAATGTAGCATAAATGTAGGAGTTACATTCACTCACCATCAGGTGAACTACTCGTTTGTCACCCCTATTTTTTGTAGAATAAGGTTGCCAAACGAGCACATTAAGAATCTTAATCGAGGATAGATGTAGATATCTATGGGCCACAGCTTCAAACTACCATTAGTTAGACTGTACTTATTTGTTATCCTTGTTCTATGTAAAATGACATCATCCCACTTGACGGTAGCTGGTGATGTAGCCGAAGATGTTGAAGCGGATTAACTTTGCTTAACCAAAGCACATTTACTTTTGAATAAAAGATACTCAAATTGTAACCGTATGGGACGACATACGCCAGCAATTTGTTCCACCCATTCGCTGTACGCATTAAAAACGACGAAGCGCTTCCTTCGAATACTTAGAATGTTGAGGACAAAGAGGTGGAGACTCACCGAGTATCTGGTTTTCCGATGGTGGAAAAGGGGCAGAGAAATGAAGCCATGCAATTCATGCGCATACTCTCTGAAATATTGCCTAAAGAATACAATTTTTGTTATTTCGTTTTATTTATATCATTTATTATACTTATCATTTATAGATTTTTTAAGTATATTAGTAGGTTATGACGGATAGAGCAGAATTATAATACTAGAAATGTCGCAGTCGCAATAATTTAATACGTTTATTTATTAAGATCTTGTCTGATCTGATCTCTAAGATATTTATCGTTTCAATTGGTTAAGAATATGATCAGATACCACTTAACCTCTACACCTTGACGAATGTCATCTTTATAAAATAGCAAGCTTAGAGCCGGGGCGGCATCAGAGGCAGCTGAACTGAGTAAGTGGCACAAATATTAGTCTCTGAGAGATGACTACATATTTATGCCATTTGCTGTAGAGACTATCGGTCCGTGGGGTCCACGTGCGGTGAAGTTCTTAAAGGAACTCCATCCGCGGCTGGTCGTTGCTGCTGGTGATAAGAGGGCTGGTTCTTTTCTCGCTCAAAGGCTAAGTATATCCATTCAGCGGGGAAACGCAGCCAGCGTTCTTGGCACGTATCGCGCGGGGAGTAGGACTATATGATAATTAAGTTTCTAGTTTTAGTTTTTTTTTATAACTATAGTTTTTAATATTGTATATAATAATTTCCTTAGGTTAAAATTTATAGATATAAAATAACTAGCTGATTCGGCAGGTATGTTATGTCATTTCGGTAGGTGGCGTGACAAGATTTACTCCAAATTCACTCCGGACTCTTTAAAGTGTGAATATAAAATGTATAATGGGCTCAAATTCTGTCATATTCTTTTTTGGCACTTTACCAAAATTCTGAATATGAGTCAGTTTGGATCGTAAATTTTGAGTTCGCAAAAAACATGACTACATCTACCGGATTCTACCAGTGATTCGAAAATTTTATATACATAATATATTCACTGCTGTATGAACACAAATACATTCAGTTTTTCATGAATAATCGTTTAAATTGGGAATTTAATGTATTGAAAGATACTATTTATTTTTTATTAATTCCTTTAAATCTATATTTATAATATGTGCCCTGTAACGGTATTGCTGGTATCGTAAGAAACGACAGAGGGTAATGAAAAAGAAGAATAACAAGATGTCTGCAAGACGTAGCAGCTATTATTATTAATTATTAAAATTGATAAAATTTCGCGGAGAATACTTCGAAAAGCAATAAATACATTTTTATGTAGTAGTGTTGTGTCACTTCCTTGATTCCCAAAATTTTCAGTGCCGCCCTCATAGTATGAATATATTAAATGGCAACACTTGAATAGAATAAAATTATTTAAGTCATTTGATATTCCCAAAAATGTTTGTTTTTTTCTGTGGCTTTAATTAAAATACATTTTTAATTGAAAAATCATAGAAAAATAATAAAATTCATTTCATATATATCTTATTTCTAGACTATTTTTGTCAACTATTTTTCTGCCATTGTTCTTTATGTACATGGTATATGGTTAGATTTATACAGATTAAAAATGGAATTGTAAAGGCGTTCTACAAAAATTTCTCGATTCAAATATGCAGTTGATAGCACGACGAATGATGCCTCGCTTCGTCTTTAACTCAGCCATTCGCGTGAATCCGTCTACGCCGGGATAGGTTGTCATGACCCGATCCAGGGACCAGAGCAGCGGTGGTGTTATCTTGTCCTTGATAACAACTAAAGACCCCGGCTTCACTTAACATCTGTAATGAAACCACTTGGATTTGACCTGCAGCAGAGAGATGTAGTCATTATGAAAACGGCTCTAGAGATGCTGTCTGATGTACAGTATTCTCCTCCAGCGATCATTTAAAAAGACTCTTCTTAAAGTTTTCCTATTTTACCTTTGAGGAGATGGCTATTTGTCTTACGCACATTGAGGTGATCTTGAATTCGCGCCCTCTGACTCCCTTCTGTTTAGACCCCAAAGATTTTTTCGGCACTTACTCCCTCTCATTTCCTGATTAGACTACTCTTATCTGTACGACATTCCCAGGTGACTGATGCAACATCACGCTTTGTAGCTTGCATCGACCCGCCACGAAGCGATTTAGAGCGGCCATGTAAGCCTCAGAAGTGAGGTCAGTGACGAGCTCCAAATGTACGGCTTTCACTGCAGAGCAGACAAAAATGCACATATAAGATTTTTTAAGTTTGCAGCCGCGGCCTCTGCGATCGGCCACCATTACTGGCCCAGCGTAGTCAACATAACAATTTAAAATGGAAATTCAAGATGTTCTTTGATTGATGTAGTTGACCCATTATAGGCTGAACGCTTTGAGCCTTATGTCTGAAACATTTAAGGCATTTACTCACAATATTTCTAGAAAGGTTTCTACCAACTATAGTCCAATAAGTCTGCCTTATATGGTTGATACCACTACATATGAAGTGAGTCACTACGTCCGGCAAATCATGTTTCTCTGTCTTTGGCATTTTAGGCCACTCATTTTCATTAGGCAACAAAAAAGACGGTCTGGACCATCACAGAGGTGTGTCCTTAATATCGCCAGTCTTAAGAGCACGGGAAACAAGATCCGCCAAGTTGTCCTTCGACAGTACGTAGCTCCAGGTATGACCACAAGTGCTTTCCTGTATCTTGTTGTCTCTATTATTCACAAAAGGTTTTAATTGGTTAGCTGGAGTAGAGAGCCAACCCAAGACTATGGTTGAGTCACACCAGAATCTACATCGGTGCATGGGTAAAGTTAGCGCTTACTAATGTTACTGTATGAACATAAGCTTTTTCGGACGCATAGGTGAAGACGTGTACTTCATGCGTACTAGAGTATACACGCAAAGCCCAACGAGGAATCTTTAAATTATTTAAAGATGTTATTGTATTTTCGAATGTTGACCAAAGGTTTCTGACCTCGTGCGATACTTCATCGTCCCAGTCATTTATTTATTTATATCCAACTTATATCTAACATTACAGGTTTCTACCCAATGCGATAGATAAAGCACTATTTACAATTATATATTACCTATATTACTATACTACCTTACAACTAATTATCCATAAAGCAAGTTTTGTGAATTCGTTCAGAGTATAAAACAATAAATCTGATTCTCGGTCGATCAGCTTTAATGTTCAAAAAGCTCGCGTCAGGGGTGCCTCTCGCAGTAAGTTAGTGCGACATCTAGGGACGGCCAGTAGGTCTGGCTGACGCCGCCGCCATACATATCTATCCGGAACATAAATAATAATCTTCTTCAACATATTCTCATTAATAACCCTACTCCTAAGGACCATAAAAATATGTGAAACTAGTCTAAGTTCTCTCCTTACCCTGAGCTGATTGTATCCCACCATACCCAGAACAAATAATGTGGGGTATTGCAGTGGGTAAAAAGGATACACCCCATATAACTTGAGATACAAATACCTTACAAATTTGTTTTGTACCTTCTCCAGCATTAGATCGTACTTCTTCTCATGTGGAGCCCAAATTATTGAATTAGACTCCGAATTAATGTGTTGTACAAAGCTATAATAGCTCGCACATTTGTGAAACCGTTAACCGTTCGTAACGTAAAACCTAGAGTTCTAAAAGCCTTTTTACATGTATCAACAATATGATCCTTAACCGTTAAATCAGCAGAAAATTTTACTCCTAAATCCATGACTTGCGTTACCCTAGACATAGGTGTCCTGTAAATGTAATATGTATACTCTATAGGCATAGTTGTGTAGCCATAAACGCTGCATGACTATTTTCGCTTCGACAATGCACGGACCTACAAGGCATAATGGGTCAAAGGTCTGACTGATAACTGAGAGGACGTGACGTTGAGTGACTTTATTGGTCGATTTTATGTTAATAGTACAAGTAAGCGAGTCAGAATTGCAAGCCCAGTTAAGACCTAAAGTTTTAGATTGAGATGAATTTAAACCCTGCTCATAAAAATGCAACGAATGTGTATTATACGAATCGTTGTTGTTTGTAATTTGATTTAGAATTTGAGGATGGTTTAATTGCTATTTGCGTAAGGTGAATTTAGCAGAAGATAGAACTAACCACGGGTACACGGTTTTGCAATTGCTACAGTCTATGCTATGGTATTTCCTCCACTAAAATAGTCATCCACGTAGAAGTCACGTCGTATGGGCCGCTGGACCTGACTATCCTTAATGTTACCAGCTACACCTACCAGGTCCTTCATGGCTAAATAAGAAGCAGAAGCGGTACCATAGGTGGCCATATTTAAGGTATAGGTTCTAAGAGGTTCTGAAGGATCAAACCAAAAAATTTTTTTTAGAGGACGTTGGACTGGACTTAGCTCAATGGTTCTATTCATCTTCTCTTCATCACCTGAGACCACGTATCTATGTTGACGAAAACGTATGAAAATGAAAAATAGATCTTCTTGTACTACGGGACCGACCATCTGAATGTCATTAAGAGATGTGTCCGAACTTTTAGAGGCTGATGCTTCAAATAATACGCGTATTTGAGTAGTGATTCTAGAGCTACGAATGACTCCATGATGTGGTATGTCCGTTCAGTGGAGCCCCCATATATCCAAATTATCAAGCAGACTAAGTTCTGCAGCCTATGCTGTAAAAAGATCAGAGGTCTCACTAGTGTCGAGACAGCTAGATTAGTATATTTCAGTTATTTCCATAGCATAATGTCTTATGGGATTTTGCTATGGGGAAATGCGGCTGATTCAGAAACTATTTTTGTTTTACAGAAGAGGGCCATTAGAGCTATTTACAATCTAAAACCAAAGGAGTCTATTAGAGATAAATTTAAAGAAATAAATATATTAACTTTGGCCTCTCAGTATATTTACGAAAATTTAATGTATGTTCGCAAAAGCAAACATAGTTTTAGTAAAAAAATTGATATTCATTCTGTAAAGACTAGGAACAAATACAAGCTAGTGATGCCAGTTTCTCGACTCCAAAGAGTCAGTAAATCATTCATGGGGCAATGTATACGCTATTACAACAAGATCCCGGAAAGTGTACAGGTTCTCTCTATTACCAAGTTTAAATGTTTTACTAAGCTGAAACTGTATAAAAAAGATTATTATAGTATAAATGAATACATTGTTAATAATAACCCATGGGAATGAAGTGGTCGCTTCCAAGTGTTTTCTAAAATAAGTTTTGTAAATAGTTCGTAATCATTTATATTGTAAAATTTAATTTAAAAATATGTCCCGCTGGGTTTCTTGCTGGTTCTTCACAGGACACAGGTTTTTTTTTCGAACCAGTGGTAAAGTAAAATATGACTTTCAATAAGAATTACATATGTAATGTATATTGAATAACAATTATTCTATTCAATAGAATATAATTATTTTGATCACATATTTCAGTGAAGGAGTGCATGAAGAATGTTGATACTATTAACATGTGGCATCGTCGAAAGGCTATTGTTTTTAATGGCATCCCTGAGGCATCTGTGACTAATATAACAGATGAAATACTACAATTGTTGCACAGTAAGTTAGGTTTAACGCATATAAGTGCCATTAGTTTGGACAGCTGCTATAGACTTGGTGTGCAGCAAAGTAACCACATTAGGCCTGTTATAGTATATTTTCGTGATCACCATACAAAACGTGAAGTGTGGAAAGTTAAATCAAAATTGAAAGGCTCGCTAATCTCTGCTTCCGAGTTCCTAACTAAAACCAGGCAATCAATACATAAAAGAGGTCGAAAACATTTTGGAATAAAGAATGTGTGGACTTTGGATGGTGTTATTTATGTTAAACATCCTGATGGTTATGATAAGATCATTGCAATGGAGCAGTTAGATGCTTTGATAGCAAAATATCCCACAACAAGCACTCCAACCAGGTCAGACACTGCTTTTAATACCTCGGATATTACAAATAAGTTGATGTCAACACAAGGTTCATCTAGCACTAAACGTGTTCAAGAAACAGTCCGTCGTACTACTACAGCAGTGACCAATAGTGATGATTCCAAGAGATCTCGGCGGCCTGTAGTCAAAAAATAGAATTCATGCATCTGTTCCACTACGCTAAAGTGATTGGTGATGTAATCTTTACTTTGCAAATTTTGAACATATTACTGCATTCAATGTAATTTATAATATAGTCATATTTAGTCTTATAACTACTGCTTGTTGTGCTTCAACTTTTATGTAATATTATTTTGTTTCGTTGTTAAAATTCCTTTGAGAGGCACTGTAATTTTAATATTTGTTATTTTATCTGTGTGTTTATGATGCAATCCTGATAAGTATGAAGTGTTTTGGTAATGTTCTGATTATCAGATATATTAGTTAGGTTAGGTTAGGTTACTACTTAAATTTACTTTTTTATTTACTATGATATGATACTGCTCTTGAAATTATCGTTATTGTTTTCTAATACTATAAATACTATTTCAGATGAAATAATTCACTACGTTTATAGTATTCATTGATATAAAGTTGTTAATTTTTAGTAGTTTTTGCAACTTTGCATATATGAAACTCATGCTTTTGTTTTTCTATGTCAATGTAATTGGTGATGCGATCTTCACTTAGCAAATTTTGAACATATTGCATTCCATGTAATTTTTAATATAGTCATATTTAATGTTATTACTCCTACTTAATGTGCTTCAATTTTTATGTAAAAATTTTTGTTTAATTGTTGACGTTCCTTTGAGTAATTTTAATATTAGTTATTTTATCAGTGTGTTTATTGCGTATTCCTGATAAGTATGACGAGATTCGGTAATGTTATGATTATCTGGGTTATTTAATTATTTAAATCTACTTTTTTGTGACCCTGCTCTTTGAATAATCGCTATTGTTTTATAATACTATAAATACTATTTCAGATAAGATAATACACAACGTTAATAGTATTACTGAAACTATGCTTATAATTTGTTTACTTTAGGTTAAAAAGAAGTTAAAATAGATAAATAAATATGTAGCATTTGGAGATTAATCTATCATTGTCATCTTCCGTCACTACTGTTATTATACTTTTAGTTTATACAAAGTTACAAAGGTACTCTGTGATTATACATAGAGACATTATATGCCATAGACATTATATCCCCGTAGAGTTTTTAAACTCTTTGATGGTAAGCCACAGAAGGCACAGATGTCAAAAAGATACGGCCTATTAATGTATATGACAAATATGAACAAATTGCATAAGTTAACATCGCTGTCATTTGCATACAACATTTTATGTTTTACTTATTTAGTGAATAGTTATTATTGTATCTTAGTTTTTTTTTTCTTTTGTTTCACATCAAAGTATCACCAGCGTGTTTTGGCGGTTTTCATTTGTAGTATTAATAATTATATAACATATTGGTGAAGTAGTATAGCCCAATATGAGTATGTAACTACTTAATAATTTAAGCATATTCGTTATTGTATAATCCTGTGTAATCATTATGTTATCATTAAGATGTTTAATTTTTCATGTTGTGTAAACAGTCAGCTGGTGGGATGGTATTTTGTGAGATTCCTAAATAATTTAAAATTTTTAGCTAATAGAATTATAGCAATCTTCTTTTAAATTGTATGTATATATAATTATATATATTTATAATATTATTTGTAAATTTATTACATATAATAATGTCTGATACCGATTCATTTCATTCGTTTAACAGTTCTGATTCATCATTCTTGTCGTGTAACGATTCTATAAACATTTCTACTACCTTATATACACAGTTAAATGAAACTTTTCAATCTTACAATAAATCCTTCAATATCTGTCATATTAATGCTCAAAGTATTCCGAGTCACTTTTCTGAGCTGGAAGCGTCTTTTAACCCGAACTTGATACAAGCTATTCTAATCTCCGAAAGTTGGTTAAAGCCAAGTCTTCACTCTGCTTTGTATCCACTTCGGGGGTTTGTACTAATTAGAAATGACCGTGTTGGTAAAAGGGGAGGCGGTGTTGCCATTTACCTACACTCGTCATTTTCGTATGAAATTATATTAGCCTCTCCTTCGCTTTATTCAGGCTCTCCGGAGTTCTTATTCTTAAAAGTCAGCGTCAGAGGCGTAAAGGTGATTCTTGGAGTAGTGTATTGTCCCCCTTCCATTGACTATTTCGCCACTTTAGAAACGGCTCTCGAAAAAATTGTCTCTGAGTGTGCACACTGCATAATCATGGGTGATTTTAACACTAACCTCTTGATAAATTCTAACCGTTCCCTAAAACTTCGTACAATCATTGAGTCAGTCAATCTTCACATTCTACCTTCAGGGGCAACTCATCATAATTTCGACTCCAATGACTCTTTGATTGACCTTGTTATTACAGCTTCCCCTGATCATGTGATATCACATGGTCAGTGTTCCGCTCCAGGATTCTCGCGTCACGACCTCATTTATGTTGCATACAAGCTAAAATCTCCTAAATCGTTGCCTACTTTTATTCACTTGCGCAACTTTTCTAAAATTAATTTGGATAAACTAAGAAGTGACGCTTCTAATTTAAATTTTGATCAATTAAAATTATCAACCACTGTTGATGATATGTTATCCATCTTTAATAATAAAATAATTAGCCTATATAACGCCCATGCCCCTGTACGTAAAGTTAGACTTAAACATCAACCTTCTCCTTGGATGACTGAGGGAGTTCGGATGGCGATGACAAGGCGGAATAGGGCTTTTCAGCGTTTCAAAAGAGAGCGTACGGAAGAGAATTGGACATGTTTTAAGAAAGCTAGGAACAGATGCAATCAGATGGTGCGTAACGCCAAACGCCGTTATATCCATAATAATATAATTAATTCTTCGCCAGCTAATGTCTGGAAGTTTCTCAGGTCAATTGGCGTGGGTGAGATGGAGCCTACTCTGGAGTGCGCCTCTTATCTGTCTTGTGATGACATTAATCACCATTTTGCTTCTGCTCCTGTTATGGACACTACTGTACGATCTCAAACGATAGCTTATTTAGCTTCTATCCAATCTCCTCAAATTCCTTCTTTTCAATTTTCTCCAGTTCATCAGGATGACCTTAAAAAAATTGTTCTATCAATTAAATCCAAGGCTGTGGGTTGTGATGAAATCAGCAGAACTATGATAGTCAACATACTGGAGTATGTACTACCTGCACTTACTCTCATTATAAACTTTTCGCTGGACTCAGGTCAGTACCCAAATCTCTGGAAAAAGGCTTTCATACGCTCTATTCCCAAAATAACGAATCCCACATTACCTAATCACCTTCGTCCGATATCTATTTTGCCCTTTCTATCCAAAGTTCTGGAAGGCTGCGTACATAAGCAAGTCTCCAATTTTGTACTTAATCATAATCTACTCAGCGATTATCAGTCTGGGTTTCGTCTCGGTCACAGCACCACTACAGCATTACTCAAAGTTACGGAAGACATCAGACAAGGTATGGAAAAGAAGAAAGTGACTGTAATGGTGCTTGTTGACTTTTCTAATGCTTTTAACGCAGTGGACCATGATGTCCTTTTATCTATCCTGTCCTATTTAAGATTTGCACCCTCAGTCTTGGATTGGTTCTCTTCATATCTTCGCGGGCGTCAGCAGTCTGTCCATATGGGACAGAAGAGTTCCAAGTGGGCTAGTCTTGATGCTGGCGTCCCGCAAGGCGGTATACTTTCTCCATTAATTTTCTCAGTTTTTATAAACTCGATCACATCTATTCTTAACTGTTCGTACCATCTGTATGCTGACGACCTCCAAATTTACTTGCAATCATGTATCGAAGAGCTCCATGACGCTATTAGAATGTTAAATCTGAACTTGGAAGCTATTAAAGAATGGTCTTGGCGTTATGGAATATCAGTTAATCCAACGAAGTGTCAAGCTATAATCATAGGTAGCTCGAAAATGTTGTCAAAAATTGATGTGAAAAGCCTACCTGCTGTCTATTACAACAATATACTGATACCATTCTCTTCCTCTGTAAAAAATCTTGGCCTGTATATGGATAACACAATGAACTGGTGTACGCATGTCACTGAAATTAGCAGCAAAGTCTTTGCCACCTTACGATCCCTTTATCGTCTGAAGAACTTTCTTCAAATCAAGACTAAGCTAACACTTGCGCAAACACTTATAATACCCATTATTGATTATGCAGATGTGTGCTACCCAGATGTGAACCAAAATCTTCTTAATAAGCTAGAACGTCTTCTCAATAGCTGTATTAGATATATATTTGGTCTTCGAAAATATGATCATATCTCTCATTATCGTGAACGCCTTAAATGGCTCACTATCCAACAAAGACGAAACTTAAGAATTTTGCTTGTTCTTTTCTCAATTTTGAATAATCCAACTTCTCCAACATATCTGAAGGACAAATTCCTATATCTCTTTTCAACTCATGATAAGGTTCTTCGCTCCTCATCTAATCATAAGCTCAGTATTCCATCTCATTTCATTGGATTCACCAACAATTCTTTTACTATTCAGGCAACACTACTTTGGAACTCCTTGCCCGAAAACATAAGAAGAGCGCCAAGTAAGGATTGTTTTAAAAAGTTGGTACGCGACTTTTTTTTGAGTCGAAGTGATGTTCGATGTTAAGAATGGTGATGATAATTTTGACACATTTAGATGTTTTATTATTTGTAATTTCAATATATGTATTTTATTATTATATGTAACGTATATATTATATCTATGTATGATACATATTTTGTCCATATATTTACATATGTAAAGTTTTTGTATATTATACGCATATCTTAGTATGTATGTATGTATATGTGTATGTGTGTATGTGTATATGTATGTATATATGTATATATATATATATATATATATGTATGTATATATATATGAGTCTGTATGTATATATGTATATATATGTATGTGTGTGTGTATGTATGTATATATGTATATATGTGTGTATTTGCACCTGCCACAAAATCTCATCACTCCACGGGTTGACTGGCAGAGAATGCCGCTAGGCATTAAGTCCGCCCTTTGTTACCCTTTTTATTAAGGTGTAAACAAAAAGATTAAATAAATAAATAAATAAAATTTCATAGAATATTCTATGAAATATGTGATCACGGAGTTTTCAAGCGTAGAAGTACAATCATTCTCTCATAAATTCAAAATATTTAGTTTTAAATAAAGGATCGCGTTTAAATCGTCGCTCCTGGGATAGAAAACGATTTTTAGCGTTTTCATACGAATGCTCTAAAGTGCTAGGGTCCTCCTTTAAGGGCATCGTCACGATAAACCTGCCATCATTTTTACGAACGGTGGTTTGGGCAAAAAGTTGTTCACAGACTCTTACTTCAATAGAATGGGAATGTTTTGACAACACGTTGTCAAGCTCCCAAAATTGAGTTAGATCGGGAGTGACGTTGGAATGATGGCAAAAGAGTGATGAAACAAAACTAGATTGATGCGAAATACTACCGGAGACAAGACAACCAAATTTAGTTTGGCATAATTTAGGTACATGTTTCCCTAAATCAATAGTTCTGCTGCTTTTTTATACATGGGGAAATGCCTACGCATACCCGCCGGGCGGGGGCAAGGACGGATTATGTCGGACTCACACCGACTAAAACCCCATGGTGTTTCACCTTCGCCGCATATTGGCAGGCCCACGGGTACGCTTTCCAACACATCCGCGGACCCACCAGCGCCGGCTGCCCCATGGCAGCCCCTTCTCGGGGGAAGACCTATCCTCCCTATTCTCCTTCTCAGGCAAGGCGCACCAGTAACACAAGGCATGCCTCCCGCCACGTCCTCCAACTCCACCTGCGCATCTGAGCCCCCGAGTCTGACACGCGAAAGCCATGGGGCCAGGAAAATCGAGCGCTTAGTAGCACTCGCTTTCCCGATCCCAGCGGCGGATCTGGTCTCTGGCTCCGCCGCCAAACAAGTTTCGGACGCGGAGGGTAGGGAGAGCGGCGCCACGCAATACCGACACTCTTCTGCTGCTGCCTAAGACATTCCAAAACACCTCAGCCCCTACCAGGATGTCTACGACCGACGGAGTATTAAAGTTCGGGTCTGCTAGTGTAAGACCTGAAGGAAAAGGGACGTGATTTATATGCACGAATGAAGACGGTAGAACCTTTGTTATTTCAGTTAAAATATGAGACTCGATATCAACAGTAAAGGCACAGCATAAAGACTCAATTGTGAGGTGACAAGACTGTGTACTGGTGGATATGTGGTTATTAATACCCGTTACCTTGATGCTCGTACCGCGATGCGAGAAACCCAGTTTCTCTGATAGTCTCTGCGTAACAAAGTCGGCCGTACTACCGTTGTCCAGCAGTAGCCACGCAGTGTACTTTTTACCCGTCCCGCTGATCACGTTCACCATAGCTGTGGACAGTAAAACATGCGCAGAAGTAGTAAGCTGCAAGGAATTGGCTAATAGTGCGATATTTGATGCAGAAGGCAAAGCAGAAGGCGTAGCAGAAGGCAATGGATTAGAAAATAGTAATAGTAATAGTAATAGATTTATTTATTTCCCACAATTTGATTGTACACAGCTTAAAAAATATACAAATGTTGTGCGGGGGACTGGTGTCCAAACTAGGTACAAACCTGTATTATGGATCACCAGGCCTCCACCCTTTGGATAAATACAATCTTTGCAGTATGGAAATACAAATAAGAGAGAAAGAATGCAATTGCATGTTTGTGTGTTTGAGTGTGTGTGTGTGTGTGTGTGTGTGTGTGTGTGTGTGTGTGTGTGTGTGTGTGTTATGTTTACCCTACGCCAATGACTTGGGATCAGTTATCATATTATAAGGATCTATATCATAAATGGTTTGGGTTCATTAGATTCTAAATGCAAAAGCGTATTGTGCTTTGTTTTGCAATATTTACAATGTGTAAGTTTACACTGCTTATCAGAATGTCCGACGCGCAAGCAGTTAAGACAAACATTGTAATCATTTGCCTTTTTTATGCGATCCTCTATAAATAGGTATCTAAAGGATTCACATTTATATAATGTATGAGCCTGGGAGCAAAGTGGAAATTAATTTATTTCATTAAAATTATTATTTAATTTTTTATTAACTTGAGTGACTTTAGAATTAGAAAGTTTATATGTATGACTATAATTTAAAGCTATAATAGTATTATTCTGAGAAGAATTGATATTTGACTCGACAGACTCAAATCAATCCGCTTTCCTGCTTAAAAAAGAACAAAATTGCATTAAAGTAGGGTCATCTTTTAAAATATTGTTCCTATGTACCTCCCAGTCACGAATTGTTGTCAATTTTAATTTTTTAGTCATGACATATATTAATAATGTGTCCCAATATTGATTGGGCTGATTTAATTTTGTTAGTGTCCTTACATTTTTATTAATTGTATCTACGAGGTTTCTGATTGAGACACTTGACTCCTTGACTATAGGACCGACATCAAATAAAGCTTGCACATGATTATTCACAAGAAGGCGGTTGTTGTTATACGCCCACATAACATGTCCCACGCAATTATATAATGATCGCCTTTAAAATCAATATTTTTAATAACTAAGGCTGCGTTTCCTTGCAATGAAGCGCGCAAATAATGGAACTAGTTTATTTCATGAATACTAGAGTTATCGTGAATCAATGACGTAAATGTATTATGAAATTCAAGTGAGCATTGGTATTTCCCATTGAAATGAGGTAAATCAATTTTAGGAAAACGAACAAAATTATTGTTATTAGAACAGTTTGCACCTGAGTCAGCATCTGTGAAGCCCGATTCCGACCCAGCACCGTTGGACGAAGCACCAAGCAAGCTGCGCGTGCTGGCCACCAGACTGAAGACCGAACGGTCAAAGTCCTCACGCTCAACTAACGTAGACCCCGCATCATCGGCAAGTACTTCTATGTTTGTCTGTAATTCGTCAAATTCGGAATATAATGTTTCGAATTTATTAAAACGCTCCGCTAAGTCTAGACGTTGCTACTCAGAAATATCAGAAATATTTTAAATTAAATAATTGTTGTTAATTGTAAGCTTTGATTTTATCGAACTACACTACTTCAATAAAGTTTTTAAACTATCTGCCATGTTATTTTATTATGAACACAGCAAAAGAAAAGAAAACGTTGATTACTTTAGGATAAAAAATAAGACTACAAGTATGCGGGAACAATTTTTTGATCCAGAGTGCAGTTTTTCCACATTTATGGAAACTTGCAACTGTCAAACCTTTAACAAAGAAGATCAACCGTCTTTCGATTCAAGACCTGCGACTTATTAGTCTGTTTCCTTGTATTTCCAAAATAATAGAAAAGGTAGTTTGCAAGCAGATGACAGAATACCTTGAAATCAATGGCGTACTGCTTGTTTTCAATCTGGCTGTCGCAAGGGCCACAGCACTACTATGGCTTTGATTGAGGTAATCGATAATCTGCTTGCAGCTCAAGATAGAGTATATGCTCGATTTTGGTGCTCTTAGACTTCTCCCGAGCAACTGATTCAGTCGATCAGTCATTACACCTGGCTAAGTTCGCATACTATGGCTTTGATGCTAATGCAGTCAAATGGTTTGACAGTTAGCTCACTGGAATGCAACAACGTGTGTAAATCATTAAAAGTGACGGTACTGGGATTCAATCAGCCCCCCAGAATGTTACACGAGGTGTCCCACAGGGCTCGACGGTTGGACCTGTTCTTTTCACGCTATATTTTGCTGATATCGTTAGAAAAATTAATTACACTGCCATTACCACCCATATGCTGATGACCTGCAAATGTACCTTTCCTTCATAACATCGCCATCGGGTCTTCTTCAAGCTATTAATAAAATATATTACGATTAAGATACTATTTCTGATTACTCAAAGTTAATTTCATTGGTTCTAAATCCTGATAAATCAAAGTTTATGATAATGGGGTCAAAAATATGATTGCTGAACTTGTAAATATCCCAATAGATTTAAAAATTAGAAACAATCCTATGGATCAAATCTCCGAGGCTAGAAGCCTTTGGTTTAAGCTTGACAATCACCTGTGTTTCGAAACACATGTCACACAAAGTGTAAGAAACGGTTTTTATAGATTAAAAATCTACTATGAAATCACACCATTCTTAATAAAGCTAATGAGGATAATACTATGCGAGTCTTGGATTTTGTCCAAATGAAATTACTGCAACGTGGTATTTGGACCTTGTTTATTAAGTTATAGGACTAATAAGCTCATACATCGTGTGTTCTGCTTTCACATACCACCTCTTTCGTATGTTAATCCTTTTCTAAATAATACAGGCCTATTAAAAATGTCATCGCATCAAAAATTCTGTGAAGCCAATGTTAGGCTCTATTTGAAAATCTGCGCTGCTGTCATTTTGTTCAGCTGCTGTTAGCTGAAATAGGGACCTAATTTGACTTTCCACAAATCTTGTTTTTTATATCTCGTGTCATTTTATTTTTCTTTGCAATCAAACTGACGGAAAACCAGCAACGAATTGTTACCATTGTCCAGATGTAGCAACCGGCAACTGAGTCCGATTGCCGCTAGTGGACACTGCAACTACGGTTTCCTGTGATGTGTTCCGTGTCGTTAACAAAAAGTGTCCACGTTTGCGCAGCGCCTTAATTTCCTATACGAGCGGATTCAAGAATAAACTGCAACTACGTCGGAGAAAGCTTTGTTTCGAAATATATATAATTGGATAGAAGTTCGTAATTTTGAGCGCCACTATTAATGCCTGGTACATGGCAACACTAGTTACTACTAGCGCCCTCTAGTGTCGAGTAGCAGAACTAGGAGAGACAAGATCCTTCTAGAATTTTCCATGGAAGAACACACAAATACTCACGCCTGTCACCCAGAGGTGTAGGCAGATACTACGGATTTCCATTTAGCGTGATCCTGACACACCTCTCTCGCAACCTTTACATCCATATATCTACACATACACGCTCGTCGGTTGAGGGTACTCCTAATCTGGCCCCTTTTTCAATGTACCGCCGATTTGGTCGATGATCCTTAGTCTAGGGCGTCCCTTCCCGACTCTGCCGTTCAGTTCTGCAACATAAATTTGCTTTGTCACTCTTTCCTCGTTCATTATTTCTACATGACCCAACCACCGAAGCATTCCTTTCTTAATCCTGGTCACAATGTCATCTTGCAAACCACACTTTTCTCACCCTGCCATTCAGATTCAGACCTAGCATACTCCTTAATGACTGCATTTCTACAGCATTTATTATACTCTCATGCTTCTTCTGCCAAACCCAACATTCACTACCATACATTAAAGTAGGGACTAACACAGTATTATGAATTGCCATAAATGCCTTATTTGATACATTCTGACTCTTCATAATAGCGTGTAGAACTCCATTCACTCTATTTTCTGCATTCACTCGTCGTTCTATATCCTTATCATATCTAACATCCCTGTTAAATAAACATCCCAAATATACAAATTCATTCAATTTCTATATCAACTCCCCTTCTATTCTTATTTCACATAACGTTTTACTTTCTTCTTTTTCAAAGCCATAACTTTCGTCTTACTTGCGTTCACTTTCATACCCCTTTCTCTTAATGACCAGTTCATTAAAGTAGCCATCAAAGATGCTTTCTAGAAATATCGACACTAGCACCCGTATTCAAGAACGATACTATGCGTATGCACAGTAGGCTTTAACGCACAGTGGACGAAATTTTGTTTCATAAACGTCACTTGAGTGTTAGACGACACTATGCGCTCATTATAATGAACGCACAGATAAAGTAGCTCGCTAGCTACTTTACGCTAGGCAAAGTGCGACAAATCAACGCAAATGTCCAACTGGTATGGGGTATATAGCTTATGTTTGTTGATTTCTGATAGGCTGATTTGTTTTGTTTAAATAATTGCGATGGATTACAGCAGCGAAGATGATTTTGAAAATTATATCCTGGAGAGAATAAACATGCAAATAACGATTATCACAAGAAAAGTGATAAGTGACTTTCAAAATCCATTTGATTATTACAGTGCCAATGAATTTAATAGTCGCTATAGGTTTTCAAAAAATAAATATACTTCTGCCTCTAATAAATGCAGATCTTTTGAAAGTTACCACTAGAGACCTTCCAGTGCCTCCTATTTACCAGTTACCACTGGCCTTAAAATTTTATTCATCTGGGAGTTTCCAGGTTTGTAATTAGGTAGGTAATTCAGTTAATCTACCTATCAACAGTTTCAAATCCACATTATTTTAATAATATTTATGCATAACTACCTATAATAACAATACCAGTAACTTCTTTTAACTGAAAGAAAACAACACGTGTTATTATTTGCACAGATTTGACAACGAAACAAACAGAAACATAATATGTAATTTAGACGTTTAGCTGTCATTCAACTCAAGTGAAGTCGCGTCGCAACGTTAACCAATCACGGCGCGCCACTCAGTGCTATGTGTCCGCACAACAAAGGGTCCACTAAGTATTGTTCTTGAAATGAACGGCCTACCATGACGGACGCAGTGAGAAATACCTTACTTAGCATAGTGTTGCTGCCATACTTATGTATGTGTCGTTTGTGAATACGGGCCATAGTCAGTCAAGACCGATATATACTCGAACATTCTAGATGTTTTTACAGTAGACGGCGCTGGAAATTATCTGAGGCCCTATATAAGACCGGTAAAGACCGCGACCCGGTCAGTGTTGAGTTGGCAATACAAGCAAATACTTCGAAGCGATACATCTGCGAACTAAAGTGATCAGTAGTACAATTGTGTTTTGTTATTAGTGTGGTTTTAAGTTGTAATTAGTATTCTGTAATTAAAGTGTCAATTTTGGGTAATTCTCGGCAGTTTTTAGTTGTCTCGAACCCCAAGCTCTTAACAGTAACTTCTACAAGCTGACGCAGCCATCTGCTTAGAACCGGGTGTTCCATAGCTTGTTTCTAAATAGACATTGTTAATATTTTACTGTAAAATAACATACTTTGCAAAATGGTTCTATAATATTTTTATAGGAAACTGGCTACCCGCCCTGGCTTAGCCTGGCTGGTATTAATGTAATTTATCATTATAATATATCATTTAAGTATAAGATTACCAACGACCATTTATTTTATCAATTTTTAAATTTTGCAAAAAAAAAAAAACTCTAAACTTTTCGGATAAAAATAGCTTATAAAAGCCCGTGAAAGATGACTTCTCGGCAGATGTCGGCCGTAAAACCATCTCCACCGAGTGCCTTTTTTGGGTTGAAGCTGCTTATAGCATGCCTTAGCTCCACAAGAGTAAGGGGTGGATCATAAGAGCCATTTTGCTTATTGCTCTATATCTATTCGTAAGTTTTCATTAAAACCTTTCAAGCATTCCAAAAATTAGCTCGGACAGACAAACAGATGCATGCAAATAACCCTTTAAGCTCAATAAAAGGCAGCTATTTCGGCAATAGCTTTTTTTATAGGAGAGGTGGCAAACGAGCATGCGGCTCACCGCCGCCCATGAACAACTGCAACACCAGGAAGGGAATTGCAGACGCGTTGCCGGCCTTTTAAAAATGAGTACGCTCTTTTCTTGAAGGTCCCTAAGACGTATCGGTCCGGAAAAATCGCTGATGGTAATCGATTCCACAAGGAAGTCGTGCGAAGAAGAAAACATCTTCTAAATCGCACAGTGGGGGACCGCCAATCATCCAGATGGTGTGGATGGTATCGGGAGTTCAGCCGCGATGTGCGTTCGTGACATAGGAGCAAATAGTTAATAAGATATATCGGACAGTTTTATAACATAAATGTACACAAAATTGTCTTGCTCACACTGCCTTACATACAGGGATTATCACAGGAAAATAATCTAAGACATAATTTAAATTTACAAATGAATAACTTTATATGTAATAATAATAACTTAAATTTGACATATAATTGTTATGATAGTAATGACGCATTTCATTTAATTGACATAAATAATTTAATAAAACAGTTTTGATTAGAATTGAGAATGCGATCTTATTATTTACTTGTTAACTCAGCCAAGATTTTGGCTACCAAGACTGCTTCTATTGAACAGTTGTACATTTGAAATTTAATTTGAATATAGATTTATACAATTTAAAAATAAATGCAATTATCATTGATCGGCAAACTTCCACTAAAGAACAAATAAATAAAAATATATATACTATCTCCGAAGAAACAAAGATTCTAATGCACAGAAAAAATGAGTTACATGCATAAAAACCGTTATCAAACGAAGCAAAACAAGGACTTAGTAATTTTAATGAATTAGAAAAGAGTGTGAAGATTAAAAACTAAAAAATAATATGAATACAACTCATGTCCATAGGAAGTCTAAAAAAGGTATTGAAAAAAATGAACTCGATCAAAAACTGGAATCCAAACCTAAAAGAAAAACCATCCGGAAAAGAAATATACTTAAGACCTAGAATAATTGAGATAGCAACAAATTAGAACAAGTAAGAAAATTCTGACGTAACTAACATTTCTAACGTAAATGCTGAAAATTTATAATATTAAATTTACATTATCTCTTAAAATTTTCTATAATATACTGAACTTTTCAAAGAATATCCAATTATTAGAAATAATTTCAAATAAATTAATAATTATATACCGATATTACATTTTTTGAAAATACGAGTAAATAAGGCTTCTACTTTTATTTGAAATTATTTCTCTGTATTTAGATAAATTTGAATCATAATGAACGTACTATTGAACATTTACATAACGAAAGCAATTTTAGGAAAGTAGGCCAACTCTGTTAACAAATACGTAAACTGCTTAATTTGTTTTCTTATCGCTGATTTATGTATTTATTAGAAACAGCATCACATCTTGAAGAAATGATAAATGAAATTCACTCTGTCAGTTACGCTGTTGGATTTGAACTAAACATAGAAAAAAAAACAAAAAAATACTGTCCAACAACTTAAAAAGACCCATTAAAGTAAACAACCAAACATTGGAAAATGTTCAAAAGTATGTATGTATATCTAGGTAATGAATTATTTTTTAAGAAATCTAGACAGCGTGATGAACTAAACAGACTTATGAAAATCACCTGGGGAAAATCTGGAGTAACAAAGAAGCCTTAAAATCTTAAAACTTTCCTCTAAAACTTAAAAAGAAAATTTTGTCTGTCAATATGCAAGCTATACTTTGATATATAAATTTTACGTATATATACGAATCTGAAACGTAAAGAAAAAAATCAAGTACTGAAATTAGGAATCGAACAAATGTTATTAATGCCCTGTTCCATTGTAAGAAACATAAATAAAAATGGGCAGGGTATATTGCACGTATGGAAGATAAAATATGGACTAAGAAGGTTGCTACATGGCCTGGTGCTACTGGAAAACGAGAAAAAGTTAGACTACTAGAGAAATGGACGGATGAAATTGAAAAGTTTGTGGGAGACAATTGGATTTCGATGGCCAAGGATAGGAAAAAGTGAAAAAAACTGAAGAAAGACTATACTCGTAGAGAGGTTTTTAACAACAATAAGATAAAAAACAATTCATTAAATATGTGTCAACAAGTAGCTTTATTGATTGTAATGATTATTTTATTTTATTTAAATAAAATTGTATAATGATATTTTTGATAAATGTATAATTTTATAAAGTTTTTGTCTGTTTAAATATTGTTACAAATTTAAAATATTTTAATTGAATGACTAATTAATAAAATGTATTAAAATATTGTTAAGGAAATAAATGGCTTTATAATAATAATAAGACGAAGTGTAGGGCGTCCCCCCACTAGATGGAATGACGGCCTGGTAAGACATGCAGGAAGTGGATGCAGGTGGCTCAGGACCGTGCTTTGTGGCATTCCTTGGGGGAGGCCTCTGTTCAGCAGTGGACTTGTGAAGGGCTGTAATAATGATTGTTACGGCCTACGGCTGTTCCCTTAAAGGGTCCAATCCTCTGGGGCCCATGAGCAGAAGACTTCCTGAGCAGACGTAGGTCGGGCCTTAATGTGGCCACGTGGAAATTCCTAATTACAATAAACCAGATGGGCGGACGCTAGAAAGACATAGTACTTACCATTATACGAAGCTAACTTCGCACCAAGACTTGGACAGGCCATGAGTGTGTGTAATAGTGGATGGCGAGTAGTGTATAGTGAGGTGTGAATGTGTGGGACCTTGTCAAGCATAGGCGACCAGCCGCGGCCGAGTTCCAAGCTGCTCTAAAATGCTGCACCGCTTCAGACTGCTTCGGCGCCGGACCACAGTCACTTTCCTCGTTCGTCACGATGACAGTCAATTAACTCTATCGTGCGATTAACTAACTTACAGAAGCCACTAACTATCGCGGGGTATAAGGTTACCACACAAAACGCACACGGAGTTCTGGATCAAAGGTCGCTACCGTTTCGCGTTGCAACAGTTAGTTCTAGAATATCAGAGGCCGCACTAGCTAATATTGTCGAATGCACTTATACAGATTCTGAGTCGGACCCAATAAGTCCCGGAAAGCTCTCCAGCAGGAATACGCGTCACAAAATCCTAGACCGTATATTTATGGGCCGCACCTAATTATTCCGAGTTCCCTAACAAAATGAGAGCGTGCCAATCGTTAGCACTGCCTAAAGACAACTGACTGCCCTTGGGACCGAATGTACTTTCCACCCCAGTAGGTTGTTTTGAAAAATCCCAAAATATGTTTATATATTTTTAAAGCGTAATTTATAAAATAACAGTTTTTTTACAGAGTACTTTGGTAAGCCTTGGTAGCTCAGGGGCTTAGCTCTCACTGTAAATTTCGAGCAACTCGGGTTTGATCCTAACTGGCACCAATGGGACTGTTTGTGACGGCGCTGTCGTCGCGCCACAAGCAAAACACATCGAAGCCTAAATCGGGCTAACAAAGTTCCGAAGTTAAAGCAGTATATATAGAATAGCTCCGAACTACCACTCGGAGCGTTGGCCGCTCCCCGGGCAGAACACCTTGCCCGGCGGGAGATCTCCACTTTTCCTTTCACCCACCACATTGGTGACCACCCGACGTGATATGAACATGCAACCAACAAACCTTCGGAAACTACACCTTCAAACCTTCATCATCCTCAAGTACCCCATTCATTGGCTGCTATTGTTGCCCCGAGATGATATTGTCTGCAGTCTTTACATTCTGCAAGCCATCAAGCCTTAAAAAGGTTGATTGCAGCACTGGAATAATAATGCTTCCTGTTCCTTCAAGCTACTCTCTGCGCTACAGTGTTCGGCACGGCTCTGAGCCTAACTGCTCGCCTCTGCTTCACGGCACTCTCGCAGATTACTTGCCATCTTCTCGACTCACCGCAGACTACAAGGCAATCCCTGGCACTTGCTCCGGCTCATTGTTCTCACCGGCATCACTTGCAAGTGCGTAGTATGGCATGCATTACACACCGGCATATCGTTCACACCGGCGTCACTTGCCCTTACGCACACAGCATGCATTCCCCACCGGCATTAAGGACGCACCGGCAATCGGACTGCACTATCGACTGCACTATCGACCTCCGGTCTGAGCAGGGGGGTGATGTGGCGGCGCTGTCGTCGCGCCACAAGCGAAACACATCGAAGCCTAAATCGCGGTAACAAAGTTCCGAAGTTAAAGCAGTATATATAGAATCTCTCCGAACTACCATTCGGAGCGTTGGCCGCTCCCCGGGCACCTTACCCGGCGGGAGATCTCCACTTTTCCTTCCACCCGCCACATGTTTATTGCAATTTAAGTGCTGATTTACGACATACTCAGCGGTGAAGGAAATCATCGTGAGGAAACCTGCATATCTGAGAAATAAAAAAAAATATTTCTAAGACATGTGAAGTCCGCAAACATTTAGGCAGCGTGGCAGACACTTTCTTGCCCTAAAACCTCAGAATTTCAGAAGTGAGAGAAAGCCTGTGCGCAGCAGTGGGACGTATACAGGCTGTATTTTTTACAGAGTACTTTCGGTAGCTATCGAGTCAATTATACAATTTTAAACTCCTCTGGCCCGCTTGTAAAGATTGTTTTGAAAAATCACTAAATGCAAACAGATTTTTTTATTAATAGAATACCTTTAGTAAGGTCGAAGTTCCATACAAACTGTAATACCCCATTTTACCCCTTTAAGGGTTTAATTTTCCTTTCTTTTCCAATCCACTTTTTTATTTAAACGTCTATTATAGTCAGTCAGTCAGGACATCCTCTTTTATATAATATATAGAAGATTACAGAGACTTCAATTTTAATTGTATATATAGATATGTGACTATTTGTGGAAAGCATAATAGGTAATTATGAAGGCAAAATTCTTTTTTAATTTTTGAAAGGGTTTTATGGCAAGCAGGGTTAGCATGGAAAGATTCAAAAGGCAAAGCATCAGATGTGTCGTCATCCCTGAGGACTAGGATGAAATGCCTCGTTTTCAGTAAAAAGTGCAACCTAGGGAGCAGTATTTAGCATAGCAATTAAGTAAAATCAAGTACACAAAGTCTCCGTTCAAAAACATATGATGTGAAATAATCATTACAAATTACTTTTATTATAAAGCTAAAGTTCGTAATTACGCCTTGAAATACTGATACCAAAAGTACATTCAAATAAAAACGATGTATTAGGCTAAAAACTCATGTGTACTAAAAAAAAAGAATAAAACTATTGTCAATACCACGACGCGGTTTATGCTCCTGAATGAGTGTGATTGTTTGCGACTTCTGCTGTATCGGCGTGCAACTAATAGAAACATGCAGGCCGTGGTACCTGCGTGCTCTGCGATCTTACTGGCTTTACTGGCAATAAATCCATCGCAAATAATCCACCTTGCACCCGTCCGAATTGTCAAGTTTGCGTGTGTCACCGCTTCACCGGCTGGTACAAATTCACACAAAACTCGTGAGTTTTAAAATATAATATCAGTTCCTCTATTGATTTAGGTGCGGCTATACATATGTCGCTCCATATGTTTATAGTATTATAATTCATATACGAGGTGAAACAATTAAAATGTAGTTACAACACAACAATTAAATATCGGTACACATCGAAACGTTTTGTAATAGCAGGCATGTCTAAGCCACGTGTACGTTTCTAAATTATTCACACGCGATATTCGAATATTTTTAGACTTGATGCATATCGTATACCATATCTGATAAATAAAGGTCGTATAAGGATTGATAATAGTAGGTTAATGCTATGAAAGTGGATTATGATAGTAGATGGAGGCCTAAAAACATGTGGATGGGCCAAGGAGGTTGTAAAATATAGGTAATGCGCATTTCATACTAGAGAAACGTTCCTAAATCAGTGACCTTGAAACGAATGAAAGGCACGGAGTTAAGCGTTGCATTTCTTTCTAATAGAGTGTCTATGATACAATATTTAGAGTGTATACAGCATCATGGAAAACGAAATGCGTATTTTTTTCAATATGAAAAGTGCTGAATAGTGTAATAATTAAATTCCGTTTAATATTTTGATTACATTATTGCCTCGCTACAGTATCAAACCTTACCCAGGGCGGTTTTCTATCAAGCACCCCCCAAAAGAAAACAAAAAATGATATACACGCTAACGGGGCGTTATTTTGCTAAAATATTCTATTATATTATCAAAGTTTACTTTCTTGTCATTTTTGATAGAGAAAATGGAAAGATTAAGTAAGATCTTATTGAGTTTTGAAAAGGTTCCTTCACATGAAACTTAATAGTAAGAAAATAATAGACACAGCGCTAGATTCCAAACAGATTCAGAATAGCCCAATTTAACGAGAAAAAAACCAATGAATTACATTGAACCGCTTCTTGGGAAGAAATGCTGGCAGCTTTCAAGTCGTAAAATCGCCAAAATTATATATCCTGCAGAAAAATCATCGTAAATTTTTGTCAGATTTTGAACTATTACTATAAGATGTTCATCTGGTGACGTTACCAGAGTGTAAGGCTGAACAACACTAAATGTTACGAGAATATCATCCATTGCTCTGTAGCGATGGTCTAGTTCCTCGTAAAATATGTCAAGACATTCTAACATAGCTCTCTGCAGCTCCTCTGGCAATATTAGTCCAGCATATCGGGTAATTTCTCCTGGTAAACGTTTTCGATATCTCCTCTCCGCATCTCCATATTATCCACCTGGTGCATCAACAGGCCTACCTGGTCTTGAACATTGCGTAGGGCTGTCATGATAAATAATCTGAATGAGGAGAACTCAGATTTCAAATTGGCAATGGAGGCTGAAGGTGCTGCAGCATGAAGCTCACTTTGGTAGATATCCATGCGCTGAGTAAACATCTTCTGGAGTTGTGTTATTGACTCTTGAATGGCATCCATTTTGAAAAAATCTTGTGTAATGATAATGCAAGAAAATTGTGAGACTGATTTTTATTGACTAAGTTTGTAAACAGTAAGGATTTTACTGCCTGGCAGGTATAATGGTTAGTACATTAGTTACCCATGTAGTAACAACACAATTGTAATGTTTTATATATTAAAAACTTTATTAAATTGGGAGACTTTACTAATGCAATGTACTTATTGCACCTACCTACACACGAAGAAAAGAAAAAATCAGTGTCACTAAAACGTAAATCGACAGTCCTTATTTCTATTCATGTACACGCGTTACACGAGCGTTAACACGTTTCTACACGGCATGAATTTCATGCATATAAAAGTGAAAATATTAACGTTGATTCCAATCTACATAAAATGTGCTTTTTACGAGCGTTGCGCTCGGGTGTATTTTGTCTAAATGGGTCAATGGAATAATTAACGAATACTTACGAATTTTATTTATTGTAACTTCAAAGGAAAAATCGATATCTTCCTAATTAAAAAAAAAACGCATCTGATTACAATACTCAAAAATGACATTCCGCATGATTCAATAATATTTCTTCGTGTATACTGAAAAATGATCGAAATTTCGCCAGCGTTGAAATAGCCAGACTAGTTTACCTTAGCTATTACCATAGCATAATTTCATTTGGTATTTTGTTATTGAGAAACGCAATTTACAATTAAATTATATTTGTTTTACAGAAGAGGTTCATAACAGGAAACTGTGATTAAAAGTCTCAAAAAATAATCAAATTAATAAATTAACTTTGGCCTCTCAATACATTTACGAAAATGTATATAATAGTAAATAATATAAGTAGTTGTAAAAAATATGTGATACTTTCTATTACATTCTGTTAATACTTTATTAGATTTAGATTTAGAAGATGTTATCTTCCTCGCACAGCTTCCTTGTGGAATCGATTACCACCAGCGATTTTTCCGGACCGATACGACTTAGGGACCTTTAAGAAAAGAGCCTACTCCTTTACTTACAGTTCAACCTCTACAGTTCGACAATTTTGGTAATCCGACACCGCTGTGAAAAACGTTTGTCGGATTGCCGCGGGTCAATTGTAATCTATAATACAAAAATGAATCGCTGAATGTGTTGCTAAGCGCAAATCTCGAGGGCAGCTGAACCGATTTCGCTATTTCTTTTTTTTATAATATTCCTTGAAGTGCGAAGATGGTTGTTACGGAGAAAAATTTAAAAAATTGCCTCAAAAAGTCTAAAAACAACACTTTTCTATATTCCCATACAAAAGATTCGTAATTATACTTAAAAGTCAATTTGAACTTTAATACCATATCATGAAGTTTAAGTGTTAGTTAGTGGAGGGGTTCCGGGAAGGCAAAACAATTGAGTGATGTTAGTATCGTATAAATATTAATGTCAATATTTGTAAATATTTATACACACTGGCAGATAGCTGATGTTATAAGAAGTAATTTTGGCTGCTTTTATTTTAGGGTTCCGCGAAAAATAACTCCACGCGGGCGAAGTAGCGGGGAACAGCTACTAAAATAATTGTGGAAATATCAATTTAAATTTGGAAGAGTTTGTCATATAATTAGGATTGATAATATATTCATTAAAGTTAAATAACTTTCAAAACATTTGTTGTTGCGATACGCGCGCCACCTACTGTAAGTTAATTGTCATGTGCCTATAACCTTCAAGAAAGCTTGCTTGCTTGCAGCAATAGATTGATAAAGTTTTACCGCAATCTGATGAACGTTATGGAAGAGCATAAAATACGAACAAACAAAAGTTATTTTTGTAGTTATACTTCTTTTGGCGCGTTGTGAATTTTTAAGATGCGCGCACACACGGTCACCTAAAAACGACAGCATGAAGTTGTTACGATGCGCGCACACACCGAAATCTAAAAGCGACAACTTCAGTTGGTAATTGTCTGTCAACTGTCAAACTTTTGTCAGAACTAATAACTATATTCAATCAAAAACTTCTAACAAAGATTGTGTAGGTTCTGTAGTTTGGATCCCTAAATATAGAATAATATTAAATTTTAAGTGCCCACCTGAATCATCAGTTTTCACAGGTGAATCTATTGCCATCTTAGAGGCAATTCTATATGCCGAATCTCACAACCTGGAAAATACCTTAATTCTTTCGGACTCCCTTAGCGGTCTCCAAACCATTATCTCCAGCTCCTTCCACTCTAAATCAAATCTTTTCCCTATCCTCTTTATTAAAAAAGCATTATATAATTGTCACAAAAAAGGCCTAAAAGTTGTCTTGGCTTGGATTCCAGGCCATTCTGGGATACGTGGTAATGAGTGTGCTGATTTCTTGGCTAAGAAAGCAACACGAACAGGTATCTTCTCTCAGTATCAAATTTTCCCCCACGACTTCCTTCCACTAGCAGGATCTGACTTCATGGCATCTTGACAAGGTCTCTGGGAACAAACTAAAATCATAAAATGTAAACACTACGCTCGGGTTCAAGACACAATCCCATACAAACCTTGGTTTTTCCATTATCGTGAAGCTAACAAATTTACTACATCAACCATTTGCCGTCTTCGCTTTGGTCATTCTTGCACACTGGTACACCTAGCCAAATTAAGGATAAGGGATAATTCTTTATGTGAATGTGGTCTTGATGAAGGTTCAACCGATCACATATTTTTCGAATGCCCTCGACTCAAGTTCTCCTTGTATGATATCCTTCCCCAAAACATCCCTCGTCCTACTAACTCTACCTGTCTGCTGTCTCTCGTGTTCTCCTCATTTGTTCATATTTTATGTGATTTTATTTATACTAATAGTATTAAGTTGTAATATAAAGCTAATCATTGTTGTTGGTAGAATTATAAATGTTTGTGTTGTCTTTTGTTGTAGATTAGAAGCCAATCACAAAAAAAAAAATAAAAAAAAATTATATAAAAAAAATTATTTACCTTGTTGTCACTCCCATGACTGACTTGACATTGGCAGAATTCTTATAAGAGAAGCCAAAAAGTAAAGAAGAAGAAGAAGAAGAACTATATTCAAGGTAGTTATTTTTTAGTTATTTTTGTTTTGTTACGCTAAAGAAGTATGACTTTTTACATGCGTACATAAGTACTACACACACACACTTTTTTATATATATCAGATTATATTCTATTTAAATAACTATTAATGGTGAATTGAAATATTATACTCCTTTGGACATGCATGTATGGTATTTACCGAGCACATGGTAAATCAGCACTTAAAATTGCATTTAAGTTTCTTACATTGATATAGTTTAAGATCTATATTTCTCATTAAGAATTAACAATAATTCGCTTACAGAGGAACTAAATTTAACAAAATATACTTATATTGAGCGTACAGTTTAATAATATCATTTAAGTCATTAATATACACCAGAAATAGGAATGGGCCGATAATCGAGCCCTGAGGAACACCCATTAGTACAGGTGACCCGGAAGAACTTTTACCATTGATAATAACCTTCTGCTTTCTATTACTTAAATATGAAATAATATGTTTAGGCGCTGTGTTCTTGACACCATAGTATTATAGCTTACTGATTAATGTCTCATGGTGAACACAGTCGAAGGCCTTGGAAAGGTCACAAAATATACCCAAAGCATCCTCTGAATTCTCCCATGCACAAAAAATGTTTAATAAGCTCAACTCCAGCGTTAGTTGTTGAGCGACCCCTTGTAAAACCGAATTGATTTTTATGTAGCAATTTATTACTATTAAATAAACTTATCATCTGATCTAAAATAATTTTTTCAAAAATTTTACTTAATATTGGTAGTACAAAAATTGGTCTAAAATTGGCGGGGTTTAATGTACTACCAGATTTAAATATAGGTATGACTTTACTTTGTTTCATTAAATCAGGAAACACACCAGATTCGACGCTTATATTAAATATAGTGGCTAGATAAGGTGCTAATATATCTATTATAGATAAAATAACTTTAACTAAAATCCCCAATAAGTATGCCGTTTTGTTAACATCAATAGTTTTAAACTATTTAACGATATCTTTAGGCAGTACTCTATGGAATTTAAAAGTATTTGAACAAGCCTTTACATTTTGTTTGAGCAATGACTCGGCGACATTAGGAGAAGAATTTAATGATTTTGTTGTCAAAAAAGGAACATCAGTAAAATGTTTCTCAAAAACATAGCATAGCAACTTCTTGATCAGATCGCGTTAAATTATTGTTAATATTCAATTGAAAATCCGAGTTGCGCTGTTTAACCTTGCCCGTTTCACTATTTATTATTCTAAGGTCATTTTGTTTTTGTCGGATGCAGTTTTAATTTTGTTGCTTAAATGTAAAGCCTTAGCAGTGGAGCACACTTTTTTAAATATTTTAGAATATGTTTTTACATAATCTTAAAATATAACACTACTATTATATGATCTTTCATCATAAAGCTCCTATAAGCTTCGCCTACTTTTATAAATTCCTACTGTCGACCATTCATTAAATGCCTTGCGACTGTTAAAAGAGAAAGATTTAGAAGTAAATATTCCACTAAATTTACAACTTAAAATTATAAATAATGTAGCATAAAAATAATTAGCACTATTTTTAAACGAAAGTGATGGAAGTCTTTTTATTATATTACATCTAAACCTCTCCAAGCGATGTTCATTTATTGGAACAAACACAACTTTCTTATTTTTCTGTTTTTTGTGTATGTCAGGTAGTGATATCAACTGTCCACGGTGATCTGAATTAAATTTTGAATTATTGATTTACGCAAGGGCTTAACATCTGTAAGAGTCTTATCTATTTAGGTCGCACTAGGCTCAGCAATACGTGTTGGTTTTAAGAATAAATTTACAAGATTATACGATCTAAACAATGAACTAAAGTTAATAATAATAATTCGCACAAAAATTTACTTCGCAAATATCCGCGTTATAAAATAAATTGATGTGTCTTACCTAGTATGAAGAAGCACCTCCCGCCCTCCCTCAATTGCGTGCACTATCCCCGTCACCACTAATCCCAGCACCGCTACTCCCAACACTACTACACTAGGCAAGACACACCACTGACGATAATACGACACGTGTTTCGCCTCTACACGAGGCATCCTCAGGTGATATAGACTCTATGGTGGCTAACCGCTAAGTGAGCGGCGAGCCAAAACAATTGCCTTTCATACAAACCTATGATGCAACCGCTCTCTACCTAAGGAGCGAGCGACTGCGTGATGCGATAAAACATGCGACCAATCACCGCTGGACTTACGCAGCCGTTTGTAAAATTAAAAAGAAACCGCCGCGCAACGCCCACCCTCTAACCACGCAACCAATCGCCGATCACCGCGAGGGTGACAAACGACCATATTGCGAGGCTCTCTATTATTAGAGAGCAGGCTTGAAGATATTTAAGAGAGGTGAGTTAGTAACATTTGTTTGTTCATTCAGCAATGCAACGGTATTATTATTACTTTTTAATATCTAACTGTTCCAGCACACACAGCCGCAGCCCTTTAATACACGTATGTAAGACTTTAAAGGAGTGGTCGTTGGCTAGGTTGAGTCCAGTGTCCAAAAGATGTTTGGCAAAATGGGATTTATCGGGATCGCAATTCCTGTACGCGGCTAAATGCTCTTTATAACGTGTCCTGAAATTGCGACCAGTCTGACCCACGTAAACGGCGTGGCATTCGTCACAAACAAGTTTGTAAACACCTGACTTTTGACGAATATCCAACTTATCTTTACTATTACAGATATTTCTAAGAGTATTGTTTGTTTTGAACGCCACATGAACGCCGTTTTGTCGAAGAGTATTAGCTACTTTTTCAGATATGGGGCCTAAGTAGGTCAAACTGCTCACATATCGATGAACACTTTGAGGTTGAACCGCGTACAGAGAGTTGCGTATAACATGCTTTTGTTTCTTTTTAATTAAATTGTTAATGAGATTTTTTGAAAAACCGTTAGAGACCGCTATTTGATAAATTATATTAAGTTCTTTTAAATAATTTTCTTTACTTAATGGGACAGTGAACAAACGGTTAATGTAACAATAAAAAGTGGCTACTTTATGTTGCCACGGATGACATGATGACGCGGGGATGACCGTGTCGGTGTGAGTTGGCTTTCGATAAATTTGGAAAACATGTGACGATTCTTTTCTTGTAATTGTTAAGTCGAGAAAATTAAGGGAACAATCTTGTTCCAATTCAAGTTAAAATTTAATTTTGTCATGGACTCTATTTATTTTATTGAGGAAAATATCCAGTTGTCTCTTTGTGCCAGTCCAGCAAATAATTATGTCGTCTACATATCGATAGTAATATAAGATATTTTGATTGACAACTATATGTTGTTTTTCGAAATTATCCAAGAAAATGTCCGCCATAAGGGGACTTAGAGGGGACCCCATAGCTAACCCTTTTTTTTGTAGATAGAAACGGTTATTAAACCGGAAATAGCTTTGTTTCATACAGAGAGAGGTTAAGTTAAGAAGATAATTTGTTTCCCCGGGATGTAGACGACGTTTTTTAAAGAGATCTGCGAGTATACGCAAACAGTCAGGGGATGGGACATTGTGAAAAGTCTATCAACGTCTAAAGATAACAATATGGATTTAGGAGGACTACGAATATCTTTAATTTTGGAATTGAGATCTAAGCCATTTTTTAGGCTGTAAGTGGGGTTGAATCCAGATTTCTCTCGAAGGAGGAAGTTTAATTTTTTAGCAAGGAAATAAGCTGGTGCACCAATATATGAAACAACGGGACGAATAGGAACATGTTCTTTATGTACTTTTGGTAACCCATATAAAATGGGTGCTTGAGGATTCATTGGAACAAGATTGCTCCGAGACAAGTTGTGATTGGGAAAAACATATGATGACTGTTGTATACATAACTTACTATCCGAAGTAAACTTTTAGGTTGGGTCAGACTCCAATAGATCAAAGTCATCACCTTGGATAACATCGTTTACTTTCTGGCTGTACCCACTACTCTTCATAATAACAACAGTATTGCCTTTATCGGCTTTAGTAACAATAAGGTCGTTTTCCCTTATTCTCTGCTTTAGGGACTTAAAAACAGGGAACTCGGGATTGAAATGGGAAGACGCGGGCACAGCTCTACACGAGGCATCCTCAGGTGATATAGACTCTATGGTGGCTAACCGCTAAGTGAGCGGCGAGCCAAAACAAGTGCCTTTTATACAAAGCGATGATGCAACCGCTCTCTACCCAAGGAGCGAGCGACTGCGTCATGCGATAAAACATGCGACCAATCACCGCTGGACATACGCAGCCGGGTGACAGGCGTGAGTGTTTATGTATGTATTATTTAGCTCGTACATTATACATACAACGTTGAACCTAACTACGTTCCAAATATTCTTGCATTATTTAGATTTGACATTTTACACATTCTAAATATGGATAAAACACATTTACATAAACTATTAGGGATTTAAACTTTATTAAGTTGGCGCCATTTAACACTTTTGTATAAGTACATGCTATGCTGTAAGTACGTTCAAATTGTCTATGCGTTTATTTTCCAATATGTAGTAAAGAGAAGACTGTCAATTGGTTTCTTTAACGCTGGCTCTCTAGGCACTCGCCATGATGAGTTTCTCGTAGCAATGTCACGGTACCAGGTAGACGTAATGGCTATTAACGAAACGTGGATAAGAGAGGGCGAAGAGAGCCGTGCACCGTCACCGCCGGGATATCGGTTCCTTCATGTACCGCGCCCCACTGCATTGCGTGGACGTGGTGGTATGGTTGGATTTTACGTTAGTCATGTAGTCAACGTTCGTAAAATTGTGCATCCTCCTAGCAACTTAGTGGAACAAATGTGGCTAGGATTAAGCATTAACGGCATCAAAGTAGCGATTGGTACGTCATATCGTGCCCGTGGGTAAATATTGATAGTTTCATTGATATCCTTACGGAATCCGTTTCTTCCTTTGTTAAATTAGACTATATTGTCTTAGTCGGTGAATTTAACATAAATCTTCTTAACATACAGGAAATTAATGCTAAAAAGCTGCAAAGTTTCTTTTATTACATAATTCTCATCCAGTTTGTAAAACAACCGACGCACTTCACAGATCGTAGTGAAACATTGATTGATGTAATTTGTTCTAACATGACTCTTTATAATGTAACCGTCAATTATATTCCTGATCTTTGCAGTCATGCATTTTTAATTTGTGAACTGAATATTAATAAAATCAAACATGCACATAAGACAATTACCTATAGACCGTTAAAGGATATAAATATAGAAAAATTTGCCTTAGATTTCAACTGTATAGAATGGAAAAGTGTTGTAAATGGCGATGTTGATAAAATGGTGGAAAATTTCAACAATATTTTGCTTAAACTATACAATGTGCATGCTCCTCTTAGATCGTTTTATATAAAAAAAACATTCTTATCCGTGGATAACCTATACTGTAAAAGAAATGATTAAACTGCGCGATGAATCACATGCTAAAAGTAGATTTACGAAACTTGATATTCATAAAATAATATTACAAAGAATTTAAAATCATTGTAAGGACGGCAATACATAGTGAAAAATCTGCATATTTTTATAATTATATTAATCCGATACAATGTCAGTATATCACGTTTAGCTAGCAATTAGTTTGATAGATTTGGGCCTAACACTTTTAAGCTTAACACTGTTAATGAAACATCTGTTCTCAATATAATAAAATCTTTTAAAACAAATGCACAAGGTCATTACTCTGAACATGATATTGTTAACTCTACCCCGAACATTAACAGTTATTACCAGAATAATAAACAAATCTATTGAAACAGGTGTATTCCCAAAGCGATGGAAAGTAGCTTTAGTAAAACCGGCTTCCAAAAAGCCCAATCTAAATGAATACAAGGATCTTCGTCCTATAAGTATCCTGCCCTTTATGTCAAAAATTCTGGAAAGAGTAGTCTGTACACAAATGACGGAGTATCTTGAGGCTAATAATATTCTGCCTAAAAATCAATCTGGATTCAGAAAGACTCGTAACACTGCAACTGCTCTGATGGATGTAGTGGATGATATTCTGACTACACAAGATGTTAGAGAGGGTACTTTGTTAGTTTTACTTGACTTTTCCCGAGCTTTTGATACTATTAACACTACTCTACTCTTATCAAAACTGGCTTATTACGGATTTCATAATTTAACAATAAAATGGTTTGCAAGTTACCTCACTACTCGTACACAATTTGTTAAAATAAATAAAAACAATGGATCAGAATGTATATCTACCACGTTGCCAGTACCAAGAAGTGTACCTCAAGGCTCCATTTTGGGGCCTATACTTTTTATTATGTATAGCTCAGATATAGTGAACACCATAAAAAATCTGTAGTTATCATATATATGCTGATGACCTTCAATTAAACATGTCATTTAAACCCAGTGACACAAATATTAAAGTAACAAAATCAATTCAGATTTGGACCACATAGCTGATTGGTGTGATCAAAATAATCTGGTACAACCCCATTAAATCTAAGTATATGTAACTGGTAACTGGAACTTTCAATCCGCAAATTAACATCAAGAGTAATCCTTTAGAACGTGTATTGGAAGCTCGGGACTTAGGTCTCGTTATGGATGGAAGGTTTTGTTTTGAGGGTCATGTACAATAAACCATGCGTAACTTTTTCTATAGACTCAAAGTCTTATACCAGATAAGAGAGTATTTGACAGTGGATATGCGCATTAGGTTGTGTGAAGCACTCATTCGGTCGAAGCTAACTAATGCGGATACAGAATTTTGTGAGTGTTTGCTCGCTAGAAACAAAAGATTAATACAAAGAGTTCAAAACGCCTGTGCACGTTTCTGCTTCACAATCCCTAAGAAATGACACATAACCCCATTTTTAAATCGACACGACCTGATGAGTATGGCCGCTAGACGTACCCTCTACCTTGCGTCATTGCTTTTTGGAGTAATAAATACCGGAGAACCAACATACTTGTACTAAAAGCTCATTTTCTCGCAGCGTGCGGTTAGGACAGACTTACATAACCTAAGCATCACACAGCTGCCTTCCGTGGCAGTTTCCGCTTTGCTGCCACTAAGTGCTGGAATAACATACCCCCACCGATCAGAAATAGTAAATCAGTTGCCACTTTTAAAACTTTATTAAAAATGTTTCTGATTTCAGCACAAAATTCCAGCAAATAGGCATAAATGGTATGGTTTATACACTCTCAATGATAGCACCGTACATTTTTTATAGGATAGGGTGACAAACGAGCACACAGTCCACCTGATGGTAAGTGGTTGCTGTGACCCATAGACATCTACATTTATCCTCAATAAAGTATCAAAATGCAGATACGTCGTCACCCTTGAGGACCAAGATGGAATGCCTCTTTTCCAGTGAAATGGGTCTCTGGATCTCTACACTCACCATACGAAACACAGCAGCGTCAAGCTGCCATTTTACGCTGATATTCTGTGAGAGCGTGGTCCTTCCCTGGTCGAGCTGACCCATTCGTGCTACAACTATACTACTAATATAGCTGCAGCATGACTCTACCAAAACTACCACACACTAACGCACGCACGTACTCACTCACTTACGTACGCATGCACACATCCACTCTCTCTCACACACACATGAACACACACGCACACACACACACACACACACACACACACACACACAATTTATTTTATGTTTTTGTATGTATACTACCTTTTGTTATTACTACACTATAAAATGTATCACTGGTACATGGAATTTTGACAGATTTGTTCATTTTATTTTACCTTTATTTTATATTTTTGTTAATATTTTTTCTCTTGCTGTTTATTGTCATCTGCCTCATACTCCTGGCTCCACTGAAAATCAGCGTTACGAATTAGTGTATGTATATCTTCAATTCGTGACTTAAAGCTGAGTGGAGACCATTTTGGTGCATATATCGTTTATTTTATAATTTTTTTTAAATATTTTTTAAGTTAAAAAAATTGTTCTATTTGATTTTTTTTTTCTTTGTTATAATTTATGTGCCAAATAAACTTATTTCTTTCTTTCTAATTTCCATTTTAACATTTGCCTCTTTTTACTTTTACAACATAATATGAAGATGCGGTAGATTTTATTACGGTGTGACAACGATACATCACAAAATAATTTATACGGTTTCACCCTAATATCAGTGGTCTGGAGAGAAATAAGAGCACACAAATTATATTTTTTGCCATACGTGCCTTAGTTGACACATTCTGACTCCTCACAATAGCGTGTAGAGCCCCATTCACTCTATTTCCTGCGTTCACTCGTCGTTCTATATCCTTATCATATCTACCATCACTGCTAAATAAACATCCCAAATATACAAACTCATCCACTTGCTCAATCAACTCCCCTTCTATTCTTATTTTACATAAAGTTTTACTTTCTTCTCTTTCAAAAACCATCACTTTCGTCTTACTTGCGTTCACTTTCATACCCCTTTCTTTCAATGAACAATTCATTAAAGTAACCATCATTTGCAACTCGGCCGCCGACGATGCAAATATGACTTGATCATCGGCGTACAAAAGGCATTTGACGGTTGACTCACCCATTCTCAACCCACATTCTTCAACTTTCAAAGTTTGCAAACAACTGTCCATAAATAGGTTAAACAGCCACGGGGAAGCCACACATCCCTGTCTGACACCTTTATGAATGCCAAACCAGTCCGAGTAGACCCCGTTGATCCTGACACAAGCACTAGAGTCCCTATAAAGAGACCTTAATGCCTGTATCAAGCCAGCGCTCAACCCAAATGAGTTCAGTGTTTGCCATAACACGTTCCTGTCCACTCTGTCATAAGCCTTTTCCAAGTCCAAGAACGCACAAAAAACTTTCTGGTTTTTAACCAAAAACTTCTCCGCTATCATGCGCATGGAAAAGACTTGATCCGTACACCCCATCCCCTTTCTAAATCCAGCTTGCACATCCCAAATTTTTCCATCAGTTTCTTCCATAACTCTTTCAATTAATACCTTAGCATACAGTTTACCCACAATGCTAAGCAAGCTGATACCACGGTAGTTTTTACAGTCCTGCTGCGACCCCTTTCCCTTATATATTGGGACTATAACGGCTTTGCAGCAGTCTTCCGGTACCCGTTTCAGTTCCCAACATAAATTAAACAAGGTGTGCAGCAGGCCTGCAACCACACCCTCACCAGCCCTTAGCATTTCGAGTGATACTCTATCATATCCGGCTGCCTTACCTGCTTTCATGCTTTTCATTGCTTTCATTATTTCATCTACACTTATCTCCCTACCTCTCTCCACTTCTTCCGGAATTTCTATTTCACTTATTTCAGACGACTCTTCACTCTTAAACACGCTTTCAAAGTATTCCTTCCATCTCTTTAAATTCGAAACTTCATCATTCAGCATGCAGCCATTCTCGTCTCGTATAGCATTCATTCTAGGCTGTTTTGAAATTCCCCTGGCAGTTCTTACGAGCTTCCAGAACATTTTAATATTTTCCTGGAAGTTATCAGATATCCTTCTATCATTTTTATCTATCCTTTCTTGCTTTTTCCTTTCAACAACTTCTTTTACTCTCTTATTTATACGTCTAAAGTTTGCCTTTTTTATTTCAATCTCATCATTCATACCGCCAGAATTACCAGCTTTAGTTGCTAGTAAATCTAGCCATGCTCTCTTCTTTGCTTCAACTTCCATCCGTACCTCATCATCCCACCACAACGTATTACTTTTCCTTTCATTCGTTCTCTTACTTACACCGCATACTTCGATGGCTGCATCCACCAGAACTCTCTTAATATTATTCCATACATTCTTCAATTCTAAATCATTCATACATAATTCATTCAACCCACTTATATTTTCCCTCAGTCTGCATTTATACTTCTCTTTCACACCTTCATCTTGTAACCTCTCTATTCTTATACGCTGTAACGCAGTGGTAGACACCGATGTCCGATGCCGCCAACGTCTGAATAGACCATTAATTCGGCATAAGACCAAGTAATGATCCGTCCCTACGTTGGACCCCCGGTAAACCCTTGTATCTACCACTGCGCTCCTCATTCTTTCATCCACAATTATAAAATCTATCATGCTTCTATCATCCCCTCTTTCCCATGTATACATGTGAATCCTCTTATGGCGAAAGAAAGTGTTCGCCACAAAAAGATTCTTTTCCACACATACGGTGAGGAGGTCTTCACCATTCTCATTTATTCTTTCATCGCCAAACGTTCCTAATATCCTTTCATAACCAGACCTCTTCACCCCCACCCTTCCATTAAAATCTCCTAGCACAAACAACTTCTTTAAGCACACTTTCATTCGTATCCACAGCAGCCTTGGGCTAACACATTCATACTCTTTCACACATTGACCCATTCTTTCTGAAAGGATGACACCGACTCCCTGGCATGCCCGCTCGGTCTCGTCTACTCCAGACCAGTAAGCGGTATACATGCCATGTGCAGTGACATCTCTTCCCTTTCGTTACGTCTCGTTTACACATAACACATCTATTCCTCTATCATTCATCATTTCGCATACTTCATCCATCTTATCATTCATTGCTCCACATACATTCAGCGTAGCCAGACGGGCCTCCGCAATCCACTTTTCGCCCCTCCGGGAGACAGGACGTGACGGGTGGCGAACCTCGTCGCCGGTTTTTCTCCCGGAGATTCTTCGCACCCCTGCCCCATTAAAGGGGCGCCGGGAACTCGGGGCCATTTCTTTTTCTACTAGGCTCATGGTGCGAACTAAGGGGGTGGTAGATTTTAAGCCGCTACCATACGGCGAGGAGCCGAGTCTGTCGTTTCGGCTTTGTCGCTCATAATGCTGTGTTAGTACCCACTTTAATGTATGGTAGTGAAAGTTGGGTCTGGCAGAAGAAGCATGAGAGTAGAATAAATGCTGTAGAAATGCGTTCCTTAAGGAGTATGCTAGGGCTGAATCTGAATGACAGGGTGAGAAATAGTGTAATAAGAGAAAAGTGTGGTTTGCAAGATGACGTTGTGACAAGGATTAAGAAAGGAATGCTTCGGTGGTTTGGTCACGTAGAAAGAATGAACGAGGAAAGAGTGACAAAGCAAATTTATGTTGCAGAAGTGAACGGCAGGGTCGGGAAGGGACGCCCTAGACGAAGGTTTATCGACCAGATCGGCGATACATTGAAAATGGGCCAGATTAGGAGTACCCTTAACCGACGAGCGTGTATGCGTAGATATATGGATGTGAAAGAGGCGAGAGAGGTGTGTCAGGATCGCGCCAAATGGAAGTCCGTAGTCTCTGCCTACCCCTCTGGGTGACAGGCGTGAGTGTTTATGTATGTATGTATGTATAAATTATATTTTGATTTGATAGCTGGGTAGATTTTCAGGTGAGGGATTTTTCTATTAATTCAAATTTCGGAAATTTACTGTAAAATATAGACGTATATGTAAGATAGTTAAAGAACTTTAAAGAGCTGTGGATCTTGTATTTTTTTAATGATTAAAAAACAAATAAAAAACACTATTTAGACATTCGCGCTTGTGATATTTTTCTTAGTCTACTGAAAAGTGTCAACATATTTGATTTTATTTATAATAGCGAGGCTGTCTTGGCTTCGTATATATAGGATCTATTAATTTGGCGTTATATAGGTTTAAGATATTAAAATATTATGTCTATTTTATCATTAATTATTTTTATTTTTTAGAAGAAAAAGAAATAAGTTTTGAGAAAAAAATATAGCACATATCTCTCCTGGTATTTCTCTTTATCTGTAAGTAAAGTTTTATCTTAATCAGTTCAGCCATTCCGAAGATTAACCTGGACAGACAAGTAGACGGAAAGATAGATAAATATTTTTTAGGATTTCTATTATGTGGGATAATCTATACATATAATAAAAATGTAAATAGCAGATGTCTGTACATTTTATATTTTTGTAATAAAATTGATTGAGAGGTACTAAAAATAAGCAATCAAATACATTTCTACCATTTTTAGATTTTTCTGTCTGTCTGTCTGTCTGTCTGTCTGTCTGTTTGTTTGTTAACGTATCACGTATAAAGTACTAATTTATATCATAAGAATAGTTAAGGAAATTATTAAGTGTATATTCAGGTTACATTTAGTCTTTATTTCATTAAAATTGGTTAATTCCATCAAAAGTTATGACAAATATTCTGAAGTATGGGTACTAAGTATAGGTACGAATTTGTTCAATAGTGGCGTTGGATGAGTCATCAAGTACATTTTAAAATTAATATCATATTGTAAATCATAATTAAATGATGTAAAATAATGTTCTATAATGATATAATTATATCTAAAAGGCAGTAAACAAAAGTATTACATAAAGAACGTAATAAATATATACAAAATATATTAACCTTATTATCTAAACTAAATTAAAGTACAATAGTTAACCAATTTCATCGATAGATGGTGGTGTGGCACAAATGTGATATCAAGTTCATTTAATCTTTGTTTTATTGAAATTGGTTAATTCTATCGAAAGTTATGATTATTATTTTGAAATGTAGGTTCGAATTTGTTTAATGGCGCCACAAAATCTCAGAAATAGTAATAAAAAGATTCGTGTGTAAAAAAAAACGTTCTATTATAATATATTTCATATCGTTCTATTATAGTACTTAAAACACAGTAAAAAACATGTTTTCCTTAAATGAGGGCATCCACGACTTTTTCTGCCACCAGGGCGGCGCCACTGGAAAGGGAGATATAACATTTGACAGATTTCATAGCGGTGAAGTTAATTTATTTGGAAAATGTAAGACTTATTGTTTCTTTTTGTACTATTGGATATATTTTATATTAATAACATTCAAAATAAATATACCAAATTACAGATATTCATAAAAGTAGAAAAATTAAAAAAAAGTTAAAAATGTACAAAAATTTTAAAAAGGAAACCTCTGACGCATTATTTGTGTATTAATATAATAATCTAGAAACTGATAAACATTTATTAAAAAACAACATCTCAATTAAATTACATTGTGTAACAAAAAACTTTACCTCAGTGTCATCTAGCGACATCTGGTGAGCGGAAAATTATTAGCCCTCATTAAAAAGGATGTTTTCTCACAAAGAACGTAATAGATGGCGTTGTACAAATTACAACCTTTTCTGAATTGCGGTGTTAAGATTTTTCGCAGGTGAATCGTATTGAGACTCACTGAAATAATTAATGTCCATGAGACGAAGTTGCAAGCCTGCAAGGTATATATACCGTAATCTATACCTGCCTGTAAGAGTCGTGTAGACTAACAACCTGTGCTAACAACTCTTAACAAAAACCGACAGTAACAAAAACCAGTAAAAAGAGATATTGAAATATTCAATTATTCAACAAAATTACAAAACTCTACTAACAGTAGCAAAGTTGCAATAAATGTCGTGATAGTGATATTGTTTTATACCCAGAATCCCTCTAATACCAAATAACTTTCCGTTCAGTTTTAAGTAAAGTTGCAGCCTATTTACGGCCCACTGCTGGGCACAGGCCTCCTCTCATTTCTGAGAGGGTTTTAGGGCAAGGAAATGTACACCGCGCTGACCCAATACGTGTTGGCGAACATGCAGGTTTCCTCACGATGTTTTCCTTCACCGCCGAGCACGTGGTAAATCAGCACTTAAAATTGCAATTAACAATTTCATTGGTGCCGGCGGGGATCGAACCCGGGTTGCTCGAGTACTGTGAAGCTTACAGCGAGCGCTAACCATCTGAGCTACCACGGCTCAGGCTTCAGTTTTAAGATAGGGATAATAACATCGATGATGACATCGATGTTGGCATCGACAGCTCAACATCGATGTTCGATGTTTAGGCTACTCAAAACGTCGATGTTGACCATTATCGATGGTTTTTGTATATGTGTAGATACTTACACATTGTTTCAAAATTATGTGGGTATACACAGCAAGGGAAAAGTAACAATTAACTTGAATATCAATTTACGTAGAATAGTTATTATGCGATAATCGATAACGACACTACAAAATAAAGCGAAAGCAGTGACCATTGTGACATTACAGGAGACACTTGACAATTAAGTTTGACTCACCACACTTACATTATTTTAGGTTAACGATGCGTTCAGAAATTCTGAATTATTCAAAATTTTTATTCTTCAAAGCAGATGCAAGATTTAGTTGATATTGATTTCGCGAGTTCGCATTGTTTGCAAGTTCCCAATTATCGATTATGGGTTCATTGACGTCGATGTTTCGATGTTTGACATATGTCAACATCGATGTTAAAACATCGAAGTTTTAATTTTTAACATCGATGATCATCTAACATCCCTATTTTAAGTGTGTTTCCCACTCAGCGTGTGTTATGCGACGATCGTAAATAAAGCGCAAGGTCAAACTTTACGCGTTGCAGGAGTGGATCTCAGTACTGATTGTTTTGCACATGGCCAACTCTATGTTGCTTTTTCCCGCGTTAGTAGTCCCCGTAACCTTTTTCTGTACGCCCCGGCTAAGTCTACTTCTATCGTCGTTTACACAGAAGCTCTATCATAAGCGACTTAGAACTTTGAGCATATCCATTTATTTTGTTACCACTTATTCATACAGTAATGATATAAATCGTTTAATATTCTCTTACCCTAAACGTCAAATTCTTTAAGTAAATCCTATATTCGCGAGCTACGCCGCGGGCACAGCTAGTTTATAATAATATTATTTTATCAAAACATATGTCTGTAATATAAAATTAAATGTATAAAGTATTATAAAGTGCCAAGAGTCAGTTTTTCATTGCAAATACATCATATTTCAATACGAAATAGTTAATATCACTCCAATATTACAAAAATAATACTAAAATTGAGATAATTAGCACTACTGTTCACTACTTGCCGATTAGTGACGGTGTAAGAGAATATACTACCCCATAATATCATCTCGTAGGTGTTGTAGGAGGCGACAGAAGAAGACTAATCAGGAGATGTGCAGCAGCATCTTTTAGATAATAGCGCAAAATAATAAATAAGTGATGCTATCATGACTGCTATGCTTGGCAAATATCGTAATTTTTTTTATGAAGGAGGCCTTCAGCAGTGGAATTTTAATAGGTTTCAGATTTGATGATGTTGATTACTACACTAGTATTTCTGGTTTATTTGAAGATACTCTTTAAAAGTTTTGTACTATATAAGTATATAAGCTATCGACATGTAATAAATATATATTTCTTCTATTATTTACAGATTAAATGAGAAAGTGCTTGATATATTATGCAAAATATAAAAAAGTCTACATAAAGTGTATTTTTACAGTGTATAAAGAGCATCACCAGTGCTGTCATCTGCAAAGCAATGAATGTTACTGGTTTGAAACATATCATTGATATGCAGAAGAAACAGCGGTGGTGATAGCACGCAGCCTTGCGGAACACCAGCGTTAATAGGCTTGTAGTCGGGGCATGCACCGTCTACAACGACCTTGATGCTCCGATCTGCAAGAAAGCTGGTGACCCAATTGCATAATTTCTCGGGAAGCCCATAGGAAGGGAGCTTCGAAAGAAGCGCTTTGTGCAAAACCTAATCGAAGGCCTTCGCAATGTCCAAACTAACGGCCAATGCCTCCCCTTTGGAATCTACTGTCTCCAAACATATATGAGTCAGGTAGACCTGAACATCAGCAGCTGATCGACCCCGACGAAAACCATATTGGCAGTCACTAATCAGCTGGTGATCCTCAAGATACCGCATGAGCTGGCAGTTTATAATGAATTCCATTACTTTGGAGAACAATGAAGTGATTGCGACAGCCCTGTTGTTAGACGGGTCTGAGCGGTTGCCTTTTTTAGGGATTTGGTAAAAAAATGCCGTCTGCCATGATTTCGGGACTACGCCTAGGGAGTACTAGGGAGCCTAAGAGTACCGGAAAAGACGCGTTAGAACCAGTGCCAACTCCGGAGCATACGTTCTCAACACAATTGGGGATATTCCGTTAGGCCCACTCGACTTGTGGAAGTCCAAGGAAATGAGTGCATCTTAGTCCTCAGAGGTGACAACGAATCTGTAACCTTCTTGACTTGAAGTTGTTTGCAGGTTTCCATGGGCTACAGTAACAACTTATCATCAGGTGAACTGTAAGTTTGTTTGTCGGAAAAGACAATATCCCTAATTTGTATATATTTTTATAATTTTTTTATGGAATAAATGTAACGCGATATTCGCAACAGCCGTGGTTGGGCTCAACAGAGGAAGGACCTGACAGACCACGCTCTCACAGAATACTATGGACAGGGCATAGCAACACTAGAGCAACCCTCTAGTATTGATATATCCTTACAGTGCGTTACATGTATATATATTTATAAACTATTAATAATGTACCATCTTAAATTTGTAATGTGTAGTATATTATATGCTAGAAAATGGGTGGTGCTTACCCAGGTTATACATACATAAACACTCACGCCTGTCACCCAGAGAGGTAGGCAGAGACTACGGACTTCCATTTGGCGCGATCCTGAAAGACCTCTCTCGCCTCTTTTACATCCATATATCTACGCATACACGCTCGTCGGTTAAGGGTACTCCTAATCTGGCCCATTTTTAATGTATCGCCGATTTGGTCGATAAACCTTCGTCTAGGGCGTCCCTTCCCGACCCTGCCGTTCACTTCTGCAACATAAATTTGCTTAGTCACTCTTTCCTCGTTCATTCTTTCTACCTGACCAAACCACCGAAGCATTCCTTTCTTAATCCTTGTCACAACGTCATCTTGCAAACCACACTTTTCTCTTATCACCCTATTTTTTACCCTGTCATTCAGATTCAGCCCTAGCATACTCCTTAAGGAACGCATTTCTACAGCATTTATTCTACTCTTATGCTTCTTCTGCCAGACCCAACTTTCACTACCATACATTAAAGTAGGGACTAACACAGCATTATGAATTGCCATACGTGCCTTAGTTGACACATTTTGACTCCTCATAATAGCGTGTAGAGCCCCATTCACTCTATTTCCTGCGTTCACTCGTCGTTCTATATCCTTATCATATCTACCATCCCTGCTAAATAAACATCCCAAATATACAAACTCATCCCCTTGCTCAATCAACTCCCCTTCTATTCTTATTTCACATAAAGTTTTACTTTCTTCTCTTTCAAAAACCATCACTTTCGTCTTACTTGCGTTCACTTTCATACCCCTTTCTTTCAATGACCAATTCATTAAAGTAACCATCATTTGCAACTCGGCCGCCGACGATGCAAATATGACTTGATCATCGGCGTACAAAAGGCATTTGACGGTTGACTCACCCATTCTCAACCCACATTCTTCAACTTTCAAAGTTTGCAAACAACTGTCCATAAATAGGTTAAACAGCCACGGGGAAGCCACACATCCCTGTCTGACACCTTTATGAATGCCAAACCAGTCCGAGTAGACCCCGTTGATCCTGACACAAGCACTAGAGTTCCTATAAAGAGACCTTAATGCCTGTATCAAGCCAGCGCTCAACCCAAATGAGTTCAGTGTTTGCCATAACACATTCCTGTCCACTCTGTCATAAGCCTTTTCCAAGTCCATGAACGCACAAAAAACTTTCTGTTTTTTAGCCAAAAACTTCTCCGCTATCATGCGCATGGAAAAGACCTGATCCGTACATCCCATTCCCTTTCTAAATCCCGCTTGCTCATCCCAAATTTTTCCGTCAGTTTATTTCATAACTCTTTCAATTAGTACCTTAGCATACAGTTTTCCCACAATGCTAAGAAGGCTGATACCACGGTAGTTTTTACAGTCCTGCTGCGACCCCTTTCCCTTATATATTGGGACTATAACGGCTTTGCACCAGTCTTCCGGTACCCGCTTCAGTTCCCAACATAAATTAAACAAGGTGTACAGCAGGCCTGCAACCACACCCTCACCAGCCCTTAGCATTTCGAGTGATACTCTATCATATCCGACTGCCTTACCTGCTTTCATGCTTTTCATTGCTTTCATTATTTCATCTACACTTATCTCCCTACCTCTCTCCACTCCTTCCGGAATTTCTATTTCACTTATTTCAGACGACTCTTCACTCTTAAACACGCTTTCAAAGTATTCCTTCCATCTCTTTAAATTCGAAACTTCATCATTCAGCATGCAGCCATTCTCGTCTCGTATAGCATTCATTCTAGGCTGTTTTGAATTTCCCCTGGCAGTTCTTACGAGCTTCCAGAACATTTTAATATTTTCCTGGAAGTTATCAGATATCCTTCTATCATTTTTATCTATCCTTTCTTGCTTTTTCCTTTCAACAACTTCTTTTACTCTCTTATTTATACGTCTAAAGTCTGCCTTTTTTCTTTCAATCTCATCATTCATACCGCCAGAATTACCAGCTTTAGTTGCTAGTAAATCTAGCCATGCTCTCTTCTTTGCTTCAACTTCCATCCGTACCTCATCATCCCACCACAACGTATTACTTTTCCTTTCATTCGTTCTCTTACTTACACCACATACTTCGGTGGCTGCATCCACCAAAACTTTCTTAATATTATACCATACATTCTTCAATTCTAAATCTTTCATACATAATTCATTCAACCCACTTATATTTTCCCTCAGTCTGCATTTATATTTCTCTTTCACACCTTCATCTTGTAACCTCTCTATTCCTATACGCTGTAAAGCAGTGGTAGACACAGATGTCCGATGCCGCCAACGTCTGAATAGACCATTAATTCGGCATAAGACCAAGTAATGATCCGTCCCTACGTTGGACCCCCGGTAAACCCTTGTATCTACCACTGCGCTCCTCATTCTTTCATCCACAATTATAAAATCTATCATGCTTCTATTATCCCCTCTTTCCCATGTATACATGTGAATCCTCTTATGGCGAAAGAAAGTGTTCGCCACAAAAAGATTCTTTTCCACACATACGGTGAGGAGGTCTTCACCATTCTCATTTATTCTTTCATCGCCAAACGTTCCTAATATCCTTTCATAACCAGACCTCTTCACCCCAACCCTTCCATTAAAATCTCCTAACCCAGGTTATATTAAGTAAATTTTTTACTAAAGCAACTATCTGCAGTGAACGTTGTTAAATTAAACAACTGCACTTCGAGCTGTGGACATAAATGAGTTTTAATTTAATTGCAATCCTTAAAGTGCAAATTCTAGCTGAAGTCAAACCTAAGGAAATGGTCGCCTTTCTTTAGTCCCGCTATAATTGTATCTACCTCCACTTTTAAACCAAACAAGTGTTTTTTATTTTTATAGGATCTGGTGACAACGAGCACACAGTCCACCTGATGGTAAGTGGTTACTGTGACCCATAGACATCTACATCTATCCTCAATAAAAACTCAAGATGCAGATGCGTTGTCACCCGTGAGGACTAAGATGGAATGCCTCTTTGCCAGTAAAAAGGGTCTCCAATTCTCTACACTCACCATACGAAACACAGCAGCGTTAAGTTGCTATTTTACGCTGGTTTTCTGTGAGAGCGTGGTCCTTCCCCGGTCGAGCCGACCCATTCGTGCTACAACCATAATATAGCTGCAGCATGGCTCTACCACGTACCAATGTTGTGTTGCCTTGCCCTTGCCCTTGCGGCGATTTAATCTGCGCTCTCTTGAGCTGAAGCGTCTGTAAATAGACATTTACATAAATGGCGATGAAAAAATCTCGAGGAAATCTTATCAAATCACCACTAAATGCAGACAAACGGGTATTATAGGATTAATACAAATAAAATAGATGCATATGGAGTTGACTGGATGAACGTTGCCTTACACATATTATGACAATTTCGACCTACGAGTGGATTGAGGTTTAATTGAAGTGATAAGTAACAAAAGATATAATGGGTACCCTAAGAGGCGACCGAGGTAAGCAAGCTAGGAGATAGGCAGCAAAGTCTTCCAAAATAACAAAACGCAGTTACCCACTGGCCTGAAAGGCTTGGCTACTATGGCAAGTTTACTCCTTATTAGGCAATCTATGGCGTCAGTTGTCAACCTAATTTTAAGAACTAGTTTACCACGTGGTCGGCGGTGAAATAAACCGTAGTGAGGAAATTTGCCAGTGTGCAAATTATTAAATTTAAAAAAATTGAAGTCTTGATGATGTAAGGTCCATTAATACGCAATGCAGTGAGTAGTGCAGGCTTAAGTCCTCCAGACCGAATTTCGGTCACGGTGGCGAGTCTCAACGAAGACTAACTACGAGTATCTTCATAGGACAGGATTGTAGTGTCTGAGTATATGCGTAAACTCTTGTGCATTCTATATTCTTTCGCTCCCAGAGTCCAATGGGATAGTCATTCGACACGACCGGAGAGCGGAGAGAGATCAGGCGCAGGATCCCGGCTTTATATGCTTTCCGAGGCAAGGGGCTCAAAACACCCTCAGCTTCCTGACTCCTGGTTGCTACTGAGAATTTCGTGACAGACATTTAAAAGAACTAATTTTGGCCCGACCCGGGATTCAAACCCGAGACCTCATGATCGGCGATCATTTACAGATACAATCACGTGATGTACAACGTGGTTGCGTAACTAAGGAAATTAGTTCATGTAATGTCAAGACGTAACGACAAATAATGTGAAGCATTTTGTTTGATAATGGCTTAGTTTAAACTCTCAATTAATCTTACGTTTACGTTTAAGCTTGTATATATCATATCATCATCATCATCATCATCATACTGTATTGTATTGCATTTTTAGCTCTGTTTGTGAAACTTTGTTTTTGTACTTTTACTTGTAGCCCATTTACAATATTATATATTCTGGAAGCCATCAAAGCACCTATAATTTTATAATCCGACGGCTCTATAGCGTAGTGACTTAGCGTTTGGTCCCACACGAAACAACCGTTTGTATAGCCTACAACTAATTTTTCCGGGTCTGAGTCTCTCCACGATATAGGGGTGAAGTACCGTTGTTTTAATGATAATATGTTTAAAGATATTCCTATCATTAATTACATTCTTCAACAGCTTTTTTCAGACTTTATGGTTAGTTTTATAATATTTTTATTATATTAATTCATAGTATAGTGGTAAGTGGTTAGTTAAAAACTGTGTTTTAGGGAAGAGAAGCTTTTGTTACGCTATGATAATTCGTTTTACCATTTAGGGCTTCATCGCCACTTTAACAGATGGGATTGTAGTCAAGCACTGGCTTATAATAAGTAAAAAAAGTGTACTGTAGGGTACAATGGTGAATGGTGGCTGTTTCACACGATTGCGTGCTGTAGAGAAGGTGTTCTTCAAACTTAATAATACACACCAATTTATTTGAATGTTATAATTGCCACGTACGCCGATAATGTGAAATCTTCCCTACGCAGTGGAAAATTTTATAAGATGGTTTATCATACATTATCAACTTTTTTCATTGCGCTTAGTTGGTCAGTAAAATAAATTAAACAAGGCAAGATAAGGGTATAGTTCATTTTATGTCGTCACAAAAAGATCTTACAATTTCTATTAAGTGATAATATTTGAAAAATATAATCAAATAGAGTAATTGTGTGGAAAGAGGCGTTGAGCCTGCAATTCTATTGTGAAAATTATAAAAAGAAAAGTAAGGAAAACAGACTATATAAAACGTTCTTAATTTAAGCTTAATATTAAACACGTAATAAAGTATAATTTAATATTGGAGTCCATCTATTGGCCGCTTCTTGTTTGCAAAAGTAGGTAAGAGGGTATTAAAGGTCAGCTACAAGTAAGTAAAAAAGTTAAAAAAAAACATTTGGACTATTATTAGGAAACAAGACACGAAGATATAAAATAAAGTGTTTAGGACTGTCTGTATAAAAATAATATTGGTAATGAAGATTTAGAGGCTATACGTCACGACATTTCATCCTTGTTACGTCGAAGCTCAACGCCGAAATTAAATCTTCTCAAAGATGAATTTACTGCATTGTAAAACTTACGCAACAGACCAGATCTTACGATTCTCCGCGCAGATAAAGGTAATGCTACGGTTATAATGGATACGTAGGAAAACTCCCTCTCTATAGCGGCGAGCCAAAACAATTGCCATTTATACAGACCGATGACGCAACCGCTCTCTAATTAAGGAGCAAGCGACTACGTCATGCGATAAAACATGCGACCAATCACCGCCGGACTTACGCAGCCGTTTGTAAAATTAAAAACAAACCACCGCGCAACGCCCACCCTCCAACTACGCAACCAATCGCCGATCACCGTGAGGGTGACAAACGACCATATTGCGAGGCTCTCTATTATTAGAGAGCAGGCTTAAAGATATTTAACAGAGGGGCTTGAGTTAGTAACATTTGTTTGTTCATACTAACTCACCTCTCTTAAATATCTTTAAGTAGGCTTTCTAAATGCAATATGATTGTTTGTCACCCTCACGGTGATCGGCGATTGGTTGCGTCATCGGTCTGTATAAATAGCACTTATTTTGGCTCGCCGCTCACTTAGCGTTTAGCCATCGTAGAGTCTATATCACCTGAGGATGCCTCGTGTAGAGGCGAAACACGTGTCGTATTATCGTCAGTGGTTTGTCTTGCCTAGTGTAGTGGTGTTGGAAGTAGCGCTGCTGGGATTAGTGGTGACGGGGATAGTGCACGCAATTTAGGGAGGGCAGGCGGTGCTCTTCATACTAGGCAAGACACATCATTTTATTTTATATCGCGGATATTTGCGAAGTAAATTTTTCTAAAAGCTTTTCTTAAAATTCTGTCTTTTCGTCCCAAAATTTACGGCCACTTGTACGCTTTCCCACACATCCGTGGGCCCAGCAGCACCGGCCGCTCCATGGCAGCCCCTTTTCGGGGGAGGACCTCTCCTCCCCATTCTCCTTTTCAGGCAAGGCGCACCAGGAACACAAGGCGCGCCCCACTCCACGGTCTCCAACTTCACCTACGTATCCGACCCCCCCGAATCCGATACGCGGGGGCCATGGGGCCAGGAAAATCGAACGCTTAGTAGCACCCGCTTTCCCGACTCCAGCAGCGGATCTGGTCTCTGCCTCCGCCGCCAACCAAGTTTCGGCCGCAAAGGGTAGGGAGAGCGGCGCCACGCAATACCGACACTTCTCACTTCCCGCGGCCCCACCACCACCGCATCAAAGGTGCGGCCCCGTCAGAGTCTCGGAGGATAGAGCGAGTGGCGCATCGCCATATCAACACTCCTCTTCCTCCGCGACTCGGCTGCAACAATAAGGGGAGAGGACACCCCTCTCACAGCAGTTCACCGACACACATCAGAAGTGGGCTCGCCAAGCTCACTCGGAGCAGCCACCTCGGGCCGGCCCTACACCACGGGCCAGCCAAAAGGTTTCTCTTTGTTCACCGCGGGTAACAAAGCCACGGCTACTATGCCCCCCCGCCACGACAAGGAGGAAACCCGTTCGGGGGGGATAGTTCTGCTGCCTAAGACATTCCAAAACACCTCAGCACCTACCAGGATGTCTACGACCGACAGAACATTAAAGTTCGGGTCTGCTAGTGTAAGACCTGAAGGAATAGGGACGTGATTTATATGCATGAATGAAAACGGTAGAACCTTTGTTATTTCAGTTAAAATATAACACTTGATATCAACAGTAAAGGCACAGCATAAAGACTCAATTGTGAAGTGACAAGACTGTGTACTGGTGGATTTGTGGTTATTAATACACGTTACCTTGGTACTTGTACCGCGATGTGACAAATCCAGTTTCTCTGATAGTCTCTGCGAAACAAAGTCGGCCGTGCTACCGTTGTCCAGCAGTAGCCGCGCAGTTTACTTTTTACCCGACCCACTGATCACGTTTACCATAGCTGTGGACAGTAAAATATTCGTATATAAGTAGTAAGCTGCAAGGAATTGGCTGATAGTGCGATATTTGAGGCAGAAGGCAAAGCAGAAGGCATAGCAGAAGGCGATGGATTAGAAAATGGTTTGGGTTTATTAGATTCTAAATGCAAATGCATATTGTGATTTATTTGCAATATATGCAATGTGTGAGTTTACACTGCTTAGCAGAATGTCCCACGCGCAAGCAGTTAAGAAACATTGTAATCGTTTGCCTTTTTTTATCTGATCCTCTATAGTTAAGTTTTAAAGGAATCACATTTATATAAAGTATGAGCCCGGGAGCAAAGTGGACATATATTTATTTTATTAAAATTATTATCAACTTTTTTATTAACTTGAGTGACTTTAGAATTAGAATGTTTATATTGTTACGAGCTTGGGGTTCGAGACTATTAAAAACTGCCGATTGAATTACCAAAACTGACACTTTAATTATACAACACTAATTACAATCTAAAATCACACCAATAATAAAACACAGTTCGCCATTATTTCGCTTCGAAATATTCTCTTGTATCGCCAATTCAATACTGCCTCGGTCGTGGTCTATACCGGCCTTATATAGGGCCTCAGATAGTTTCCAGAATCTTCTACTGTAGCGACATCTAGAATTTTCGAGTACATATCGGTCCCGAAATTTCTGGAAGGATCTTGACTCTCCTAGTTCTGCTACTCGACACTAGAGGGCGCTTGTGTTACTAGTGTTGCCATGTACAAGACATTAATAGTGGCGCGCAACAATATGTATGACTAAAATTTAAAGCTATAATAGTATTAGTCTGAGAAGAATTGATATTTGACTCGACAGACTCTAACCAATCCACTTTCCTGCTTAAAAAAGAACAACATTGCGTTAAAATAGGATCATCTTTTAAAAGATTGTTCCTACGCTTTTCCCAGTCACGACTTGTTGTCAAATTAATTTTTTTAGTCATGGCATATATTAATAATGTGTCCCAATATTGAGTGGGCTGATTTAATTTTGTTAGTGCTCATATATTTTTATTAATTTTATCTAAGAGGTTTCTGATTGAGATACTTGACTCCTTGACTATAGGACGGACATCAAATAAAGCTTGCACATGATTATTCACAAGAGGGCGGTTGTTGTTATACCGATCACATAACAGGTCCCACGCAATTTTATAATGATCGCCTTTAAAATCAATATTTTTAATAACTAAGGCTGCGTTTCCCTGCAATGAAGCGCGCAAATAATGGAACTTGTTTATTTTATTGATATTAGAGTTATCGTGAATCAATTACGTAAATGTAGTAATGGTAGTTCTCATCGAATTGAGGTAAATTAATATTAGGAAAACGAACAAAATTATTCTTATTAGAACAGTTTGCACCTGAGTCAGCATCTCTGAAGCCCGCTGCCGACCACCAAGTAAGCTGCGCGTGCTGGCCACCAGATTGAAGACCTAACGGTCAAAGTCCTCACGCTCAACTAACGTAGACCCCGCATCATCGGCAAGCACTTCTATGTTTGTCTGTAATTCGTCAAATTCGGAATATAATGTTTCGAATTTATTAAAACGCTCCGCTAAGTCTAGACGTTGCTACTCAGAAATATCAGAAATATTTTAAATTAAATAATTGTTGTTAATTGTAAGCTTTGATTTTATCGAACTACACTACTTCAATAAAGTTTTTAAACTATCTGCCATGTTATTTTATTATGAACACAGCAAAAGAAAAGAAAACGTTGATTACTTTAGGATAAAAAATAAGACTACAAGTATGCGGAAACAATTTTTTGATCCAGAGTGCAGTTTTTCCACATTTATGGAAACTTGCAACTGTCAAACCTTTAACAAAGAAGATCAACCGTCTTTCGATTCAAGACCTGCGACTTATTAGTCTGTTTCCTTGTATTTCCAAAATAATAGAAAAGGTAGTTTGCAAGCAGATGACAGAATACCTTGAAATCAATGGCGTACTGCTTGTTTTCAATCTGGCTGTTGCAAGGGTCACAGCACTACTACGGCTTTGATTGAGGTAATCGATAATCTGTTTGCAGCTCAAGATAGAGTATATGCTCGATTTTGTTGTTCTTAGACTTCTCTCGAGCATTTGATTCAGTAGATCAGACATTACACCTGGCTAAGTTCGCATACCATGGCTTTGATGCTAATGCAGTCAAATGGTTTGACAGCTAACTCACTGGAATGCAACAACGTGTGAAAATAATTAAAAGTCACGGTACTAGGGTTCAATCAGCCCCCCAGAATGTTACACGAGGTGTCCCACAGGGCTCGATGGTTGGACCTGTGCTTTTCACGCTATATTTTGCTGATATCGTTAGAAAAATTAATTACACTGCCAATACCACCCATATGCTGATGACCTACAAATGTACCTTTCCTTCATAACATCGCCATCGGGTCTTCTTCAAGCTATTAATAAAATAAATTACGATTTAAAGGCTATTACTGCTTATTCAAAGTTAATTTCATTGGTTCTAAATCCTTATAAATCAAAGTTTATGTTAATAGGGTCAAAAATATGATTGCTAAACTTGTAAATATCCCAATAGATTTAAAAATTAGAAACAATCCTATGGATCAAATCTCCGAGGCTAGAAGCCTTTGGTTTAAGCTTGACAACCACCTGCGTTTCGAAACACACGTCACAGAAAGTGTAAGAAACTGTTTTTATTTATTTTTTCTTAACAAAGCAATGAGGATAATGCGAGTCTTAGATTTTGTCCAAATTAAATTACTGGTATTTGGACATTGTCTATTACGTTATAGGACTCATAAGCTCATACAACGTGTACAGAATGCATGTGCGAGGTTCTGCTTCCACATACCACCTTGTTCGCATGTTACTCCTTTTCTAAATAATGCAGGCCTATTAAAAAAGTCATCGCGTCGAAAATTACATCTTGCTATCCTATTATTTGGAATAATTGCATAAAAACTCTTCGTTACTTGTGATTGTTCACTAACCCATTCCCATTCTATATGAAAAATTAGTGTGGGTTAGCGAACAATCAAAATATCTGAAACGTAAAATTTGTTATTCCCAAACATAGAACAATGGCGTTTAGAGGATCCTTCAGGTACGCAGCTTCTCGCTGCTGGAGCGATCTGCCGCCACCAATACGTGCTCTAAAAACTACAGGAAAATTTAAAGAAAATTGATATTAATCTAAAAAAAGACCTAAATCCATCGTATTTTTAAAAATTTATTTTTTTTACGTGTACAATTTAAAGGGCCTTCAATTGATGATAGAAATATAGGTATTTAAGACGCACAGTTTTTAATTTTCTTTATTTTCTTTTTTTATTTCCATTTTAATTTTCAGTTTATTCACTGTTTCGTTTCTTTTCGTTGATGGTGTGGTTAAATCTCTTGTATTCTTCAATTAAACTCATATGTTTAGTTTATTTTATTTAGATTGGACGATATACTACATGTTGTTGGGCTGTTGAGCACTTTATCGTGTATATGCACATGTAAACGTGTATGGATGTATAGATATATATGGGTATACATGTCAGTGTATGTAACTCTTATTATGCTAATTCTTTCCTCACTCATTTCTCTTAATTGTTTTTCTTTAATTTTTAGCTATAGGTAATATATGATCGTCTGTGAAGCCAATATTAGTCTTTATTTGAAAATCTGCGCTGCTGTCATTTTGTTCAGCTGCTGTTAGCTGTAATCGGGACCTAATTTGAATTTACACAAATCCTGTTTTTTTTATATCTCGTGTAATTTTATTTTTTTTGTAATGAAGCTGGCGGAAACAAGCAATGAATTGTTACCAGTGTCTAGAAGTAGCAACCGGCAACTGAGTCCGATTATCGCTAATGGACACAGCAACAACAGTTTCATGTGATTTGTTACGTGTCGTTAACAAAATGTGTCCACGTTTGCGCAGCGCCTTAACTTGCTAAGCGAGCGGATTCAAGAATAAACTGCAACTACGTCGGAGAAAGCTTTTTTGAAATATATATAATTGGAGAAAAGTTCGTAATGTTGAGCGCCACTATTAATGCCTGGTACATGGCAACATTAGTTACCACTAACGCCCTCCAGTATCGAGTAGCAGATTTAGGAGAGTCAAGATCCTTCTAGAATTTTCCAAGGAAAAAAACACAGCTACCCACGCCTGTCACGCAAAGGGGTAGGCGTAGAGACTACGGACTTCCATTTGGCACGATCCTGACACACCTGTCTCGCATCCTTTACATCCATATATTTACGCATACACGCTCGTCGGTTAAGGGTACTCCTAATCTGGACCATTTTCAATGTATCGCCGATTTGGTCGATGAGCCTTCGTCTAGGGCGTCCCTTCCCGACTCTGCCTTTCACTTCTGCAACATAGATTTGCTTTGTCACTCTTTCCTCGTTCATTTTTTCTACATGACCCAACCACCGAAGCAATCTTTTCTTAATCCTGGTCACAACGTCATCTTGCAAACCACACTTTCCTCTTATCACACTGTTTCTCACCCTGTCATTCAGATTCAGTCGTAGCATACTCTTTAATGAGCGCATTTCTACAGCATTTATTCTACTCTTATGCTTCTTCTGCCAGACCCAACTTTCACTACCATACATTAAAGTAGGGACTAACACAGCATTATGAATTGCCATACGTGCCTTAGTTGACACATTCTGACTCCTCATAATAGCGTCTAGAGCCCCATTCACTCTATTTCCTGCGTTCACTCGTCGTTCTATATCCTTATCATATCTACCATCCCTGCTAAATAAACATCCCAAATATACAAACTCATCCACTTGCTCAATCAACTCCCCTTCTATTCTTATTTCACATAAAGTATTACATTCTTCTCTTTCAAAAACCATCACTTCCGTCTTACTTGATTTCACTTTTATACCCTTTCTTTCAATGACCAATTCATTAAAGTAACCATCATTTGCAACTCGGCCACCGACGATGCTTTCTAGAAATATCGACACTTAGTCAGTCGGGACCGGTATGTACTAGAACATTCTAGATGTTTTTACAGCAAACGGCGGTGGAAATTATCTGAGGCCCTATATAAGGCCGGTAAAGACCGCGACCCGGTCAGTGTTGAGTTGGCAATATAAGCGAATACTTAGAAGCGATACAACTGCGAACTAAAGTGATCAGTAGTACAATTGTGTTTTGTTATTAGTGTGGTTTTAAGTTGTTATTAGTATTCTGTAACTAAAGTGTCAAGTTTGGGTATATCGCGCCAGTTTTTAATTGTCTCGAACCCCAAGCTCGTAACAGTAACTTTTACAAGCTGACGCAGCCATCTGCTGAGAACCGGGTGTTCCATAGCTTGTTTCGAAATAGACATTGTTAACATTTTATGGTGAAATAGCATACTTTGCGAAATGGTTCTATAATATTTTTATAGGAAACTGGCTACTCGCCCTAGCTTAGCGCGGCTGGTATTAATGTAATTTATGTCATCATTTAAGTATAACATTACAAACGACCCTTTATTTTATCAATTTTTAAATTTCGCAAAAACAACTCCAAACTTTTCGGATAAAAATTGCCTATAAAAGCCTGTGAAAGATGACTACTTGGCAGATTTTGGCCGTAAAACCATCCCCACCGGGTGTCTTTTTTGGGTTGAAGCTGCTTATAGCATGCCTTAGCTCCACAAGAGTAAGTGATGGATCATAAGAGCCATCTTGCTTATTGCTCTATATCTATTCGTAAATTTTCATAACAAGCGGTTCAGCCATTCCAAAAATTATCTCGGACAGACAGACATGCAAATAATCCTCTAAGCTCAATAAAAAGCAGCTATTTCGGTAATAGTTTTCGCTCTGCGGAGTAACCCGCGTCCACGATATAGCATACCGCATACTGATCATGGATAATCTGCACATACTACTAAGCGGATACTACGAGAATTTGGTAATTACATGTAAATATAACGAAAAAAATTTTGACTCCTTATTAAAACATCAAACATTCGGATTTATTTTATACTAGTTTTTTGTCCCGTGGTGTAAACGCGATTAGAGTGTAAGGTATAAAACGTAAAAACTGGTATGACTCACACTTATCATTAGATCACTAGAGACCTCAAGTTATCGCATGATAATTTTCTCATATTTCGAAATGATAATCTAGAATCTTAAAGTGGATTTATCACTTCAAGTAATAAAAGAGCGTAGGAGATTTGCTATAAAGCTAACAGAGAAGAGAAATAAAATTAATAAAGCATTTTTAAACTACAATAAATTAATAATACCACAAGTAAGAAAAGAATAGAACTACGCGCACAACCAAAGCAATAAAAAGTGCAATAAGAGAAGACTTTCAGAATCTCCAAAACTCACAAATGTCTTGTGCGAGATACATGCGGGTATGTGTGATGTTTTTTAACAAATAATTTACTAGTTATTAATGCCTGATAACCTCGTAATATGACTCGCAGAAGGTGCCTAACGTGCCTATCGGGTTTAGTAATCAAAATCTCAAAAGTCACTGATGTTGTATTCATAAATTATAATATACAGGTTAAGCTATATGTTACGGGCGATACAATAAATTTCCTACTCGGTAGTGGCCTAGCGTGGGCTGTGACGGGGAACGACTGACGTTTACCGTCGAGCGTACTCGGGACGCAAGTGTAAATCAGCAAAACGTATGTAACTACTGTGTCCCTACAACCTCTTCAATACCAGCTTCTTTAGAGTCGGTGTGTGCTGATAATATTATACCACCACCAAAAATGTATGACAGTGGCATAGCGAGGGGATTAAAATAAAAAAAATAACTGAAATATTTACAAAAATAATATAATTGTGTATAGCGATGACATGGCACAAAATCTAGACATAACTTTAAATAACTCTTTAAAATGACAAAAAATTACAAATTGCTGCATGCCTGGAGCATCTGTTAGTGACATCTGAATTAAAATTATAGTTAGTAAATTTTGCCCAAATAGTACAATAGTAGTTTTTGTTCGTAGAAGAGGCAGTGTAAACAACAAACAGTTAATAAGATATATTGAAGTTTTATTACATAAATGTACACAAAATAGTCTTGTTCACACTGCCTTATATACAGGGATTGTCACAGGAAAATAATCTAAGAGATAACTTAAATTTACAAATGAATAATTTAATATGTAATAATAATTTAAATTTGACATATAATTTTTATGATAGTAATGACGAATTTCATTTAATTGATATAAATAATTTAATAAAACAGTTTTGGATAGAATTGAGAGTGCTATCTTATTATTTAATTTTTAACTCAGCCAAGTTTGTGGCTACCAAGACTGCTTCTATTGAGCAGCATAAACATTTGAAATTTAATTTGAATATAGAGTCATACAATTTAAAAATAAATACAATAATCATTGATCGGCTAAATTCCACTAAAGAACTAATAAACAAAAATCGATATACTATCTCTGAAGAAACAAAAACTCTACTGCACAGAAGAAATGAGTTATATGCATAAAAAACCATTATTCAACGAAGCAAAACAAGGACTTAGTAAATTGAATGAATTAGAAAAAGTACGAAGATTAAAAACTAAATAATAATAGGTAAACAACTCATGTCCATAGGAAGCCTAGAAAAGGTATTGAAAAAAATGAACTCCATCAAAACCTGGATTTCAAACCTTAAAAGAAAAACCATCCGGAAAAGAAATATACTTAAGACCTAGAATAATTGAGAAAGCAACAAATTTCTATAAGAACTTATATGGATAGTAAGAAAATTCTGACGTAATTAACATTTCTTACGTAAATACTGAAATTTTATCATCTTAAATTCATATTAGCTATTAAATTTACTATAATATCCTGAACTTTTCAAAGAATAGCCAATTTTTTAAACAATTTCAAATAAATAAATAATGATATACCGATATTACATTTTTTTGAAAATACGAGTAAATTAGACTTCTACTTTTATTTGAAACTAGCTGTGCCCGCGGCGTAGCTCGCTAATATAGGTTTTACTTAAAGAATTTGACGTTTAGGGTAAGAGAATATTAAACGATTTATATCATTACTGTATGAATAAGTGGTAACAAAATAAATCGATATGCTCAAAGTTCTAAGTCGTTTATGATAGAGCTTCTGTGTAAACGACGATAGAAGTAGACTTAGCCGGGGCGTACAGAAAAAGATTACGGGGACTACTAACGCGGGAAAAACAAACATAGAGTTGGCCATGTGTAAAACAATCAGTACTGAGGTCCACTCCTGCAACGCGTAAAGTTTGACCTTGCGCTTTATTTACGATCGTCGTATAAGACACGCTGAGTGGGAAACACACTTAAAATAGGGATGTTAGATGATCATTGATGTTAAAAATTAAAACTTCGATGTTTTAACATCGATGTTGACATATGTCAAACATCGAAACATCGACGTCAATGAACCCATAATCGATAATTGGGAACTTGCAAACAATGAGAACTCGCGAAATCAATATAACTAAATATTGCATCTGCTCTGAAGATTAAAAATTTTGTATAATTCAGAATTTCTCAACGCATCGTTAACCTAAAAAAATGTCAATATGGTGAGTCAAACTTAATTGTCAAGTGTCTCCTGTAAATGTCACAATGGTCACTGCTTTCGCTTTATTTTGTAGTGTCGTTGTCGGTTGTCGCATAATAACTATTCTACGTAAATTGATATTCAAGTTAATTGTTACTTTTCCCTTGCTGTGTATACCCACATAATTTTGAAACAATGTGTAAGTATCTACACATATACAAAAACCATCGATAATGGTCAACATCGATGTTTTGAGTAGCCTACACATCGAACATCGATGTCATCATCGATGTTATTATCCCTATCTTGAAACTGAAGCCCGAGCCGTGGTAGCTCAGATGGTTAGCGCTCGCTGTAAGCTTTACAGTACTCGAGCAACTCGGGTTCGATCCCCGCCGGCACCAATTAAATTGTTAATTACAATTTTAAGTACTCATTTACCACGTGCTCGGCGGTGAAGGAAAACATCGTAAGGAAACCTGCATGTCTGAGAAATAAAAAAAATATTTCGATGACATGTGAAGTTCGGCAACACGTATTGGGGCAGCGCGGTGGACATTTCCTTGCCCTAAAACCCTCTCAGAAATGAGAGGAGGCCTGTGCCCGGCTGTGGGACGTAAATAGGCTGCAACTTTACTTTACTTAAAACTGAAAGGAAAGTTATTTGGTATTAGAGGGATTCTGGGTATAAAACAATATCACTATCACGACATTTATTGCAATTTAGCTACTTTTAGTCGGGCTGAATATTTCAATATCTCTTTTTTCTGGTTTTTGTTTCTGATGATTTTTGTGATGTGTTGTCTAACCTACACCCTTCGTCAGACTTTCAGTGAGTCTCAATACGATTCACCTGTGAAAAATCTTAACACCGCAATTCAGAAAAGGTTGTAATTTGTACAACGCCATCTATTACGTTCTTTGTGAGAAAAAATTATTTTTTAATTTAAAGAATACATATTTTTTACTGTGTTTTAAGTACTATAATAGAACGATACGAAATATATTATAATAGAACGTTTTTTTTTACACATGAATCTTTTTATTACTATTTCTGAGATTTTGTGGCGCCATTAAACAAATTCGAACCTACATTTCAAAATAATAATCATAACTTTCGATAGAATTAACCAATTTCAATAAAACAAAGATTAAATGAACTTGATTTCAAAAATTTTAACCTGCCTTTTGTATCACATTTTTGCCACACCACCATCTATCGATGAAATTGGTTAACTATTGTACATTAATTTAGTTTAGATAATAAGGTTAATATATTTTGTATATATTTATTACGTTCTTTATGTAATTCTTTTGTTTACTGCGTTTTAGATATAATTATATCATTATAGAACATTATTTTATATCATTTAATTATGAATTATAATATGATATTAATTTTAAAATGTACTTGATGACTCATCCAACGCCACTATTGAACAAATTCGTACCTATACTTAGTACCCATACTTCAGAATATTTGTCATAACTTTTGATGGAATTAATCAATTTTAATGAAATAAAGACTAAATGTAACCTGAATATACACTTAATAATTTCCTTAACTATTCTTATGATATAAATTAGTACTTTATACGTGATACGTTAACAAACAAACAGACAGACAGACAGACAGACAGACAGACAGAAAAATCTAAAAATGGTAGAAATGTATTTATTTACTTATTTTTAGTACCTATCAATCACTTCTATTACAAAAATATAAAATGTACAGACATCTGCTATTTACATTTTTATTATATGTATAGATTATGCCAAATTAAATGTGATTTATGGGTTTCAACTACTCGTACATAGTGATTCAATTATGTAATGTAAATAACTACACGACGCAAATTATGATTTTAATTTTTCCTTCACACTTTTATGTGGCTTATGTTCGTCATAATAATTAAAATTAGAAAATATATTTTTGCTTATCAACGACGCAACCAACGACTGTCATTATTATAGCGTATTTAAAAAAAGTGGAATAAACTATTTACAACTAAATTAGGCAAGTAGTCCCAATATCTAATATTGGTACTTCAAAGTGATATCCGCTTCTCTTGTGGGGATGTGAATGACGAACACACCACATATTAAAAAACTGTTTCTTCACAACGTAGCGGATCAGAACGCGAAAGAGCGGTCTCACAGCATCGGATGGTCAAATCGACCGGCGAGGCGCAGGAAACCGAGCCGGTTGCTCCCACGCAGCTGTGTGCTTCCGAAGATTGCCGAACAGCTAGAGCCGTGCCGCCACACTATTTATGTATAGACGAACACGTTTTCTTAAATTATTTTTTACACTTATTACCTGTGCTTGAGCACTTTTAACTTTCGTGAACATAGCAATGATTTTTAATTTATTGCCACGGTAAAGACTCACTTTTGTATAATATTTGTGCACCACGTAAACTTTCATTGCTTAAAATCTAATATCGCACCATTTCATAGTACCCGCGGTTCGAATATTTTCTTTACGTCATTGGTAACGAAGCGTACGTAATGAGGTCACGGTCAACACTGTCAACTGTCCATCGCAGGTACTTAAGTGTATAAATTCAAATTCAAATTCAAATTCAAATTGTTTATTGCATGTCACATTACAAATATAAGATGTTACATTTAATAGGTATACATGTGACGCCCTGCAAGGGCATAGCAACACTAGAGGACTAACTATTTATGTATAATCTAACTTTTAAACATAAATTATAAAATATCATATCGTCAACATTCAATATTATTCTATATAAATTACTTAAATTAGAAATATAATATAGTCGAAGTATTCTTTCTTTGTCATTGTTTATCGTCAAAAAATTCTTTCAAAATATAATAACATTTATTAATAAGGAATGTTTTTAATTTTTTATTAAATTGCGCAGGGTTTTCTAGGATTTTTATAGAATTCGGTAAATGGTTATAAATCTTTATTGACATAACGTGGGGGCTAGTCGAAACTAATTTTAGTTTGGAGAAGGGTATCCTAAGCTTATATAAATTTCTGTTATTTCTTTTAGTTATTGTAATAGGTGAGTACAATTTTGGGTGTTTCCTGACGAATTTACAAGACTCGAGGATGTAGATAGATGTAAGTGTTAGTATTTTATATTTAATGAAGTGAGGTTTACATGATTCCATTTGGTCTAAATTCGTTAATATTCGTAGACACTTCTTTTGTGATATAAATAATTTGTTTACATCACAAGAGTTTCCCCACAATACGATCCCATAGGAGAGTACCGAATGAGCATGTGCATAGTAAGCCGCAAGGGCAGTCTTAAAATCTGTCACACGTTTGAGGTATTGTAGAGCGTAAATAAAAGAGGATATTTTTTTACAATTTTTTGTATGTGCTGTTTCCAACTCAAATGCGTATCCTGCGTCTATTCCTAACAAAGTAGCAGAGTTAACAGTTTCTAGTTTTGTGTTTTTATAGCTATAAGATATTTGTAAAGCAGTTTTTTGGTAGGGTTTAAATTGAATAATTTTAGTTTTATTAAGGTTAAGTTGTAGATTATGTAATTCTAGCCAGTTAGTAATTTTATCTAATGTATAGTTCAATTTTGTTGTTAAATGCGTGGAATTAGTGCAAGAGATTAAGATGGAGATGTCATCGGCAAAGAGCACGCATAGATCGTCCAGTATGTTCGGGAGATTATTTATGTAAACAAGAAACAAAATGCATCCCAAAACGCTACCTTGTGGGATAGAACCAGTAATGACAGTTGCATCAGATCTAATATGTGTAATTTTGCCAGTCTCGAAATCGGTATTTTCAATTTCTACATATTGAAAGCGGTTATCAAGATAGGATTTAAACCAATTATGAGCTACTCCCCTAATTCCTGTTTGATATAGTTTATCCAATAGTGTTCTATAACAAACTCTGTCATAGGCTTTACTCATGTCGAGCAAGAGGCCTACTGCGAATTTTTTATTGTCGATTTCGTCTAGAATGTTTTTTACGTATTTATAAATTGCTAAGGTGGTAGAGTGGTCTTTTCTAAAGCCATTTTGGTTTTCATGTAAAATTTTAAATTTTTCATAAAATGAACAAAGACGTTTTGCCATGGCCGATTCAAATATTTTAGCCGACGTAGGTAACAGAGCTATGGGTCGATAATTATTTATGTCCGTAAGTTCACCCTTTTTATGCACGGGTTTAATTAGGGATATTTTGAGGACATCTGGGAAGACACCTTCTAAAAAAGATTGATTTACTAATATTGTATACGGCATTGTTAACAAATCAGCAAAGCTTTTTATCAAAGTAGGAGTAATTTCATCATTACCGAAGGATGATTTATTTTTGAGATTTTTTATTATGGTATTAATTTCATTAGTTTCTACTGGGCTCAAGAAGAGAGTATATTCGATAGTTTTTGCTAAAGATGTTCTATTTAACTTACTGTAATTTGAGTGTATATTTCCAATAGATGTAAAAAAAGTATTAAATGAGTTCGCTACTATTTTAGGATCACATAATAAACGTTTATCTGGTGTTTTGAGTTTCACATTTCTATATTTTCTTGTATTTTTGTTTGTCTCATTATTTATAATCTGCCACATAGTTTTAGTTTTATTTTGAGAATTTTCGTATTTATATTTGTTACATAATTTTTTGGATATATTGATGGCTTTTTTTAATATTTTACAATACTGTTTATAGTGATATTTAACATTTTTATTTTTGGTTTTACAAACCAATAGCTTTAAAAATCTTTTATATTGACACGATGTCTTTAATCCTACTGTTAAATAATTTTTCTTTGGTGTATTTTTTATTTTTAATAGTATTTTTGGTATACATTTATTTAAAGCTCTTTGTAAGATTTCACTAAATATACTATAATTTTCATTTACATTTTTATTAGGTTTGAGTATGTCATTCCAATTTATATTGGAAATTTCATTTTTGAATTTAGATATATTTAAATCGTTGTATATTCGTTTATATAATAAAAATTGCTTTAGGTTTTGTGTTGAAGAGGGTACAGAAATTAATAAACTACTGTGATCTGAAAGACCAAATTGATGAACAGCTATTTTCATATCGTTTAATTTAAAATTAATGAACAGTAAGTCAATGCATGTGGAACTGTTTGGTGTAATTCTGGTGGGTTGTTTAATTTTTTGGTGGAAGTTATACGATAGCATTAAATTAGAGAGCCTATTTTTTTCGCTATTATTTGTTAGGAAGTCCACGTTAAAGTCACCGCCTATGATAATATTCTTAGAATAATCTTTTTTTGAGATAAGATTCAAGAGTTTTTCTAGACATGAATAGAATACTTCGATTTCCCTTTTGCTATTAGGCCAATAGAGGTTAACAATTAATAGGTTTAATTTAGAGATTTCAGTAGCACATATTTCAAAAATCATTTCAGTGGACAACGAAGATATATCTGTTCGTTCGTAATATTCTAATGTATTTTTTATTAGGATACATACACCACCACCGTTATGCTCCTCCCGGCAGAAAAATGAGCTTACGGAATATCCCTCTATTTTCAACAGATCTTTCTTTTTTTTATTTAACCAAGACTCTGATATACATATAACGTGGAAATCACATTTATCCTCTATGAGTGCCTCAAGAAGGTGAGTTTTATTACAAATACTTTGAATATTTTGAAATATAATATTAAAATGAGTTCCGAAAATTAGAGTTACTTGTTATATTGCCTTTTCTTATTCCCACTCTTTGGCTGGTGGCAGCATGATTTACGTAGTTTGGTCGAGTGGGGGGTGAAGATGGGATAGTTGAAATTCGGTGATTTGTAGGCGGCCTCTCGAACATTTTTGTTTCATCTTTGCCTTCTTTTGTATGCGCGTTCGTATTGGTTCTCTCATCATTTTGCGGTATATCGGTCGCTTCTTTTCCATTGATGATTAACTTGTTGTTTCTTATAATTGCGTGGTGTCCATGTTGTCGCGCTACGTATAAGGCATGTTTCAACTTTTTCTTTTCTTGTAAATCTTGTGGACTTAAATACTCTGTCACACTGAAACCAGCTTCTTTTAAATATATATAGTTATCCAGGATGTATTTTTTCATTCTTTTGCTAATTAGTTCGATTTTTAGTGGTCTTTTATAGCTTTTTTTACCTATGAATGTTAGTTCTTCTATATAGCCTGATAAATCTATGTATAGTAGGTCATAAAATATATTTATTACTCTTTCCATTACTTTTTCGTCTGTTTCCCAATAATTCTCTATAAATCCGTGTAGAATTATTACCTTATCATGGGTTTGTTTATATGGTTGGTGTACATTTTCGTGTATTTGTTGGATCTCTTTTTGTAATTTTTTATTTTCATCTTGGAGAGTAAGGCATTTTTGTTCTAATTGCAATATTTTGGAGTTTAAATTCGATAAGTCTTTTTTAAATTGTGTTTGTTCGAGTAAAATTTTATTGAAACTTTGTTTAAAATCGGCTTTGATTTCAGATATAGCGTTTTCTATTTCTTTTTGAAACGAGGATTGTATTGCTTTCAATATGTATTGGTTGTTTTCTTGTAATATCGATGTAATTTTTTTTAAGGTAATTTGTTCGTCATCTTTATTAAAACAAATAATCACATCTTTCTCGATTTGGGATTTTGAAGTTTCAAGTGCTACAGTATTTCCTTGGGGCGATATTATAGAGTCATCGTCACTAACTGTTGAGATTTCTTCATCGAAACGTGATATTTTCTTTCTTTTAGTAATGTTTGGATCTATTGTTACGTTTAAATTTTCAGGATGTTGAGTTCGAATAGGCGTGTTACTGTTGTCTGCTTTTGGTTCATTTGATCGGCAAAATTGGCATTTCCACAACAGCTTGCAGTCTTTTGTCATGATATTATAAAAACGAACTTCAGTTACGTTAGCACATTCGAGATCATAATTTTGGTAACAAATAGAGCATTTCAAAAATCTCCTATCGGGTATTTCTTGACGGCAGCCTGCACACACGCCTGCCATACTGAGAGCAGTAGCGGGAGCTTTGTAACGATTTTAGAAATTTTTAGAAATCTCTCAGCTTTCTACACTAGATGGCGTTACGTAGTTACGTGAGATAATAATAGGGATCCCGGTCTGAATCGATTTACTATAGATGTTTACGCTATTTCACACTAGTTGGCGTTAAGTGTAACTTACGAGATACTTAAACAGTTAAGGTACAAAGTTCATTTCTTTGTTTTCGACAAAGAACAATAATTCGTTATATAGATTCAAAAACTATGCACTGTTCACTTACATTTTTCACATATTTATTAGGTTTTCGTTTATTGGTGTATTGTTCAAAGATTATTTACTAAAATAATTTCTTCTTATTACAGTTTAAAGCGTCTACACTGTTAATTATTTCACTGTAGATTTATTAACTTATTTCTCCGAAATTTGTTTCACATACACTGTCACACATTACTTGCTGTTTACTTATCACTTTGATGGTAATTTTTTTATAGAATATTATCGTTTACTATTTTTTTTAATTATTTAAATGAAGAGCTATGTTTACATGGTCAGCGCCCTCTGTTCCTCCATAACGGCAAATGGAAGAGAAAGGCGTAGGAAGACTTGCGACAAGGTGCTTTACTGAGCGACCCTTACAAACGTGTGTGTACGTAAAATGCAGTAGGCGTTTTATATTTATGAATGAGAATCATTTGAAATAATGTATTACCACGCATTCTGAATTTAAAACCTAAAAATAACAGAATGTTTGAGTTTTTTTTTTTTAATTTTCTTCACCATTCACCTATATTACTTAATCTGAACATTCTCTGCAAATTTGGCCATACATTACAAAACAATCCTGCATTGCTAAGGTCATTAAGAAGTTAGAGACTCTAAGGAAAGGAAAAGCTACGGACCTGACAATATACCCAACGAGCTATTTATTATACAATTATACCTAACCATCTTGAAGAAATGATAAAGGAACTTCACTCTGTTAGTCAACCTATTGGATTTGAACTAAACATAAAAAAAAATATTGTCCAACAATTTAGAAAGACCCATTAAAGTAAACAATCAAACATTAGAAAATGTTCAAAAGTATGTGTGTAACCTAGGTAATATTTTTGAAGAAATCTAGACAGCGTGATAAACTAAACAGACATGTGTAAATCACCTGGGAAAAATTCTGGAGTAACAAAAGAAGTCTTAAAATCTAACTTTCCTCTAAATCTTAAAAAGAAAATTTTAGATTTATGACTATTACCTTGTCTCTCATATGCAAGCCAAACTTTGATATATAACGTTTAAACAAAAAGAAAAATTGAAACATGCTACAGACTCCTGGAACTAAATATAATATAAACGAATCTGAAGCGCAGAGAAAAAAATTAAATACTGAAATTAGAAAAGGAAGAAATGTTATAAATGTCCTATTCAATTGTAAGAAATATAAATGAAAATGGGCAGGGCATATTGCACGTATGGAAGATAAAATATGGACTAATAAAGTTACTACATGGTATGGCGCGACTGGAAAACGAGAAAGAGTTAGACCACTAGAGAGACGGACGGATGAAATTGAAAAGTTTGCAGGAGACTATTGGATTTCTGTGGCCAAGGATAGGGAAACGTGGAAAAACTGAAGAAAGCCTATACTCGTAGAGAGGTCTTTAACAACAATTAGATAAATAACAATTCATTAAATATATGTCAAAAAGTAGGTTTTCATTATTGATTAAAATGATTATTTTATTTTGTTTAAAATGAAATTCTTTCGTGATTGTATAATGTTTTTTGTCTGTTTAAATTTTGCTACAAATTTAAAATTATTTAATTAAATGAATAATTAATAAAATGTTTTTAAATATTGTTAAGGAAATAAATGGCTATATAATAATATTAAGACGAAGGGGCGTCCCTCCACTAGATGGAACGACGACCTGGTAAGAGATGCAGGAAGTGGATGCAGGTGGCTCAGGACCGTGCTTTGTGGCATTCCTTGGGGGAGGCCTAAGTTCAGCAGTGGACTTGTGAAAGGCTGTAATAATAATGATGATGATAATAATAAAATAAACATTTTAATCGATCTACGTTTCAAGAGGGAATGGGGGCAGGTTTTGTAAATTTCGAAAATGTGTAGTATTATCTTTAACCATCATAATTTTTTTTATATACAGTCCACCTGATGGTAAGTGGTTGCTGTGGCCCATAGACATCTTTACTTATCCTCAATAAAGAAACAAAATGCAGATGCGTCGACACCCGTGAGGACTAAGACGAAATATTTCTTTTCCAGTAAAATGGGTCTCCGGTTCTCTACACTCACCTTACGAACACAGCAGTATCAAGCTGCCATTTTACGCTGGTATATTGTGAGAGCATGGTCCTTCCCCGGTAAACCCGACCCATTCTACAACTATACTACTAATATAGCTGTAGCATTGCTCTACTACGTATAAGTGTGTCCTCATCTGTACATAAGTTAGAAACACTTTTTCTCTTCACGCAAACATTATACCGCCTTATATACTAACACTTTACTTAGACTTTGGTTACATTTTTTTTATAGGATAAGGGTGACAAACGAGCACACAGTCCACCTGATGGTGAGTGGTTGCTGCGGCCCATAGACATCTACATCTATCCTCTGTTACAAATCAAAATGTAGATGCATTGTCACCCGTGAGGACTAAGATGGAATGCCTCATTTCCAGTAAAAAGGGCCCCCGGCCACCTGCACTCACCAAGCGAAACGCAGAGGTAAACCTCTGCTTCACGCTGGTTTTCTGTGAGGTCGTGGTACCATCCCGATTCGAGCCGGCCCATCCGTGCGACAGCAAAAGCTGCCGCGTAGCTCTACCACTGTTAATTACATTAAAAAAAATGCGTATTTCAAAATGTTATTCCAAGAGTAACTGTACTAATTAGCAAGTTACTAAATTCATTTAATTATTTATTACTATACACATATTAAATTGACCCGTAAAATAGAAAATGTCGTACAAACTTTTTTCACGTGGTAGAGCCATGCTGCAGCTATATTATGGTGGTAGCACGAATGGATCGGCTCGACCGGGGAAGAACCAAGGCTCTCACAGAATACCAGCGTAAAATAGCAGCTTCATGCTGCTGTGTTTCGTATGGTGAGTGTAGAGAACCGGAGACCCTTTTTACTGAAAACGAGGCATTCCATCTTAGTCCTCACGGGTGACAATGCATCTGCATTTTGATTCTTAATCGAAGATAGATGTAGATGTCTATGGGCCACAGCAACCACTTACCATCAGGTGGAATGTGTGCTCATTTGTCACCCTATCCTATAAAAAAACACCTTATTTCACCTTCTGAGGGTTTGAATTTTTCAAAATCCTTTTTTATTTAATGCCTACGAAATAAAAGGAAGCTATATTTTCACAACTTCATGCTTCTACAACCAGCGGCTTGAGATATGCGTCATATCAATGTTTTTAATATACAAATTGCACCCTCCTGTTTTAAAACCGGGTACATATAATTGGGGTCCGGTTAATGTTCAAATTGAAAAAATACATTAATGAATTTTACACCATTAAAATTTAAACACCTTACCCTAGTAGGATGTTTTTTAAAAATCTTAAAATATGGTTGTATTTTTTACAGCGTACTTTATTAAAGAACAGTTTTTTTTTTCAGAGTTTTTTGGTGAGCTTTGGTAGCTCAGGGCTTAGCTCTCACTGTAAATTTCACAGTACGTGGGCAATCCGAGTTTGATCCTAACCGGCACCAATGGGATTTTTAATTGCAATTTAAATGCTGATTTACCACATGCTCAGCGGTGAAGGAAATCATCGTGAGGAAACCTGCATATCTAAGAAATCAAAACAAATATTTCGAAGACATGTGAAGTCCGCCAACATACATTGGGGCAGCGCGGCAGACAATTCCTTGCCGTAAAACCTCAGAATCTCAGAAGTGAGAGAAGGCCTGTGCTCAGCAGTGGGGCGTATATAGGCTGTATTTTACAGAGTATGAAAGTTTCATACAAATTTTTAGACCCCATTTCGGTTTAATTTTCCTTTCTTAGTGGTTTTCTACGTTATAAAAGGCAACTACTACCCAAATTTTTATGTATACGTCTACCGGCTTGGGCTATACGTTGATAGATGAGTCAGTCACTGAGGACATCCTATTTTATATAACATATAATATAACAGACACTTCAATTTTATTTGTATGTATAAATGAGTGACTATTTATAGAAAGCATAACATTTAATTGTGAAGGCACAGATCCTCTTTAATTTCTGAAATGGTTTTAGAGCAAGCAGGGGTTTACTGCGTTGTCCAAGTGCAGTTAGCATGGAAAGATTCATAAGCCAACGAGCAGATGCGTCGTCACCCCTGAGGACTAGAATGGAATGCCCTGTTACCAGTAAAAAGTGCAACCTAGGACGCAGCGTCTAGCGTAGCGATTAAGTAAAGTCAAGTACACAAAGTCTCTGTTCAAAAAATATATTATGTGAAATAAATATAAGTTAATTACCTCCATTATAAATTTCTTTCACCGAAAACTAAGGTTCTTACCTACGCCTTGAAATACTGATACCAAAAGTACATTCATATAAAATGAATATATTAGGCTAAGAACTCATGGATAAAAAATATTGTCAATGTGACTACGGGGTTTATGCTCCTGAATGCGTGTGATCGTTTGTGACTTCTGCTGTATCGGCGTGCAACTACTGGAAACACGCAGTCCGTGATACGTGCGCGCTCTGCAGTCTTACTGGCTTTACTGGCAATCAATCCATCGCAAATAATCCACCCGGCACCGCCTGCATTGTCAAGTTTGCGCGTATCTCCGCTTCATCGGCTGGTACAAATCCACACAAATCTCGTGAGTTTTGAATTATAATAGCAGTTCCTCTATCGCTGCGGGTGCGGCAAAATATTGCTCCATAAGTTCTTAGCTTTATAATTCATATACGAGGTAAAATACTCGTAATTAAAATGTAGTTACAAATATCGATACACGGCAAAACGTTTTATAATAGCAGGCGTGTCTAAGCCACGTTGTAGGTTAGTAAACAATTCACACGCTATATTCAAATATTTTTAGCCTTGATGCATATCGTATACCATCTTTGATAAATAAAGGTTATATAAGGATTGATAATATAGTAGGTAAATGCTATGAAAGTGGATTATAATAGTAGAGAGAGGCCTAATAGCACGTTGATGGGCTGCGTTAGCGTCGATAATAATAATAGAGGAATAGGTGCTAATTTTACGGATTTTATCGCGTTTAATTTAACTTTTTAAATTCTCGACGTTTCGGTGGCTTTACAGCACCCATGGTCACGGGGGAAGGGGGGGTGTTTGACGTTCCAATGTCATAGTTAGCCCGGTTACATTCAGTTTTTGAATATTAATTTTTAGTCCGATCTACGCAGAATGAGCTAACAGTATCTTGAAGTCTTGCAGTGGTATGCTTGGGTTTGGATTTAATTTTGTTAATTATAGGACCACAAGCAGATGGCAGTACCCATCCATCTTCTCTTTTAAAAGGAATTTTATTTTATTTGCAATAGCCTCACGAATCATCCTTGGAAGGAATCTGTGTTGTTTTGCGAGGATTTGTGGTCTATCAAATCTATTGTAATGGCGGGGCGATCCAGAACATGTTCACACAAATCCTTAAAAATCTGTAAAATCAGTAAAATTATTTTAATTTAATGTGTAGTCGTCGCGTAAATATAAGAAATCATTATGGAATAGGTGCTAGTTAGGTTCCTGTCAAGCAAGCTGTTTTCTTTCGTATAATGGACGTAGTAGTCATCTAGGTGAACTGTAAATCAGGGTAGCCTCAATAACATCCCAATACCATTATTGTACTGGACACGAGGCGTCGACAGCCGCTTGTGAATATTTAGATCACAAAGTGCACGCGATTGATATATTTACTCATTTCTTTACTTTACTTTATCCTGTGCTAGCGCTTAATACATAGAACAAAACAGACCACCGGCGGACTGGAGAGAAGTAGCCATTACGCATGCTGTCCTCTCTATGAAAGTATAAGTCAACGAGGTCCTATGCGTACAATTAAACTAGTTGCAGCCACTAGACTAAATCTTGTAGCGCGGCAGAATCGACGTCCTACAAAAATACCGATTTGTTCAGTTTTTTGCTGCAAAAAGAGATGTGCCATGAAAAATTAAAAAAAAAAAATGGCGTAACCTTTCATATCTAAGTTATTTTTGATCACATTATTATTAACTTCATATTAAACTTATAAATTACAATAATAACGGTCATATTGTTTCGGATTTGTTTACCAACACAGGCCTTTCGCTCTCGTACAATATGCAGAATGTTCGAGCGACTCATCCAAGTCTATGTCCGAGTTGTCGCTGTCACAGAGCGATACTGCTATAATTTATGTATGTGTGTGCGAAATTGTTAGTTTATTAAATTTGTTAGTTAATTTGTTAATTAAATTATTAGTTATTTTAATTATTATGTGTGAGTTAAGTAGTGCCTGACAATTGTTTTTCTGTGTTCAGATATCCCATTTTCATTCGACATTTCTGTATCGGAAAAATACGGTATGGCTACCCCCCTCTAGTTTGCCGGTGACCCGTTTTGCTCTATGGCTGAAAAGGATAATATTTTTATTTTAAATTCATTATAGGCGACACAGGCGAATGAACAGTCATTCGTAAGATGACACTGTCACACCGAGTCTTAGGCTAACTTCATATGACCGCGCGGTACCGCGTGGAACTCAAATCTAAGAAACCAAAGCAAATGACGATTAGGCTAAGTGCATATGACCGCACGAAGCCGCGCGTCACCGCGCAGTGATATAGACGATAATTGCCATTTACTTTGATCTTGCGCGCTCTTGCGTTTGCGGCATCTTGCTTAACCGCGCGGCCATACGAACTTAGCCTTACTTACTCAGCTTATTATGTCTTATGTCGCATGTCGGTTGTCAACGACGCGTTAAGCGTCTCCCACACAGACGCGGCTTGCGGTGGCGGCCGCGGTGGCGGCCAGTTGTATTCGCTTGCAATGTAAGTGACTCTGCAAACTCGTACGGCTATGGCGCTGCCTGCCAGCGGCTGACCGCAGCCGCACGCTCCGCGCATTCCGCCAACGAGTGTGTTAGCGAGTACGCTGTCTGTCGGTGGCCGCAGCACGGTCAGTTGCAAATTTATACAACAGGCCGCGTGTACCGCGTGAAAAATCGTGCTAAACTCAGAGATTTTAATAGAAACAAGGCGAAATTATCCAGTACTTTATGATAATTTGCATCGTGATCACAAAATCATTGGGATTAAAAACAAAATATATGATAATATTGTTGACTATAATAAGACTTCGTCACGGTTTGTCATGTTTACTGACGTCCGATCGTAGCACAGACACCACTGCGAATGGCGCTTCAGGCCGCCACTCCGGCCGCGGTGGTGTGTTGTTGCAGCGGCTGGAGCCGCGGCTCGCAGTTAGCCGCCACCGCAAGCCGCTTGTGTGTGGGAGACGCTTTACAAGACACTTTGACGTAATTTATTAATAAAGCACGCACGTGTTTTCTTTAACTTCAAATATTATTACACACATCATATTTTGCATGTTATTTTGTGTGTTGAATTTAATAAAATATCGTCTCACATATTTTATTAACAGTTAAAATTTTCTAATTAAAAATGATCTGGTTTTAGACTAGCTTTAATTTAGTGACTGTTCTCCGCTTCACAGATTATGACTCGACTAGGATGTAATTAATTTTCCGCTTGGTATAGTAAAGCTAAGCCTCCGACTATTATACGGTGAAAACAGATATAGTCTAATGAGTTTATAACGTTTCAAATTATATTTAATTATAAAATCTTAAATTAGTTCGATTTTTTCCATCAATATTTCTTGAATAGTTCTTTCGTGTACCTTACCTACCTTACCACTCTCACTGTCCGGTTTCCAGACACAATACTAAGACAATAAAAATGACTTAAATATATGTTATGCACGGGACAGCAAAAGGGTTAAAGGTAGAATTTATCGACATTTTGGCAATAAACACAAGCAGGCAAAAATGTACTTGTGTGAAATTTATTTTTAATCTTTATTGCATTGGTTGTAAGTAACGATACAAAGGGGGGACGTAAAATGCCAATCTGCATTTTTATGACTATTTATTTTATTTTATCTGACTATAAATTTTATCAATTTTTCAGTTTTTTCAAAAAACAAACTTAAAGGTTTTTAGGTAAAATTAAACATAGACCCCTCTTTGCATAGCTCTGTCAGCTATTCTTAAGATTAGCCCGTACAGACATATAAACAGACAGAAATAAAAAAACAGATAAAATTTAAAAAAATAGTTATTAATGTTGTAATGGTATGCAAATAACCCCCTCATTACAAAATAAGGCATGTAGTTTGGTATTCAAGAAAGACACTTCCATTTTATTTATATATATATAATATAAATTAAATCGTATTGCACTTCATCATTGGTTCCGAAATGAATCAGAAAAAATTATAGGTTATTAAATAATAATCAATTATTCTCGGAGTATTTACTCCGAGAATAATTGACACGTGACACGAGCAGTATCGTTTTATACGTTGACATTACTGATTAATGATCATGTCAACATTCGAGTTACCTGTGACACCAAAGCTTCCATTTTAATGAGGCATTAACATCTATACGAAAGTTTTTATAAGAAGTTATGGTGATCAACGAACAAACAGTCCCAGTAAGTGGATGATGGGGTTCATAGACCACCAAAGACCATTGTTCTTCATTCCATGGTAAATGCTCCCGAGACCACGAAAGCCGCCAACCGCAATGTGGTCCTCCTGGAGCTTTTGTAGTAGTTGCATCGCTGTGCAACTACTACAAAATCGCTGGGCAACTATTGGGTTGTCTTCTGGCTGTCATTTGGAGAAATCGATCCTGTCTCTGCGTAGTAACACAATATCTAACCGCGTGCCATTCAGCCACATGTCTAGTACTGCGATAACATAACCACAACCTTGATATCACGTTACTAAATATTTTAATTAATAACCCACGATTAATAATTAAAATACTTATGTGTTGCTCTAGGATGGATGGAATGGCTTCCTCATACGACCAGAGGTCAAGGACTATGTCTCGGATCCATAGGTCATCACTGGCAACACACACTGGTTGTACAATCTTGTTTTGAAGTTTTTAGGTGTGCCTGACGAGAAGATCTTTCGTAATACCCCTGTGGCGGCGCTGTCATCGCGCCACAAGCGAAAACACATCGAAGCCTAAATTGCGCTAACAAAGTTCTGAAATTAAAACAGTATATATAGAATAGCTCCGAACTACCACTCGGAGCGTTGGCCGCTCCGTGGGCAGAACACCTTGCCCGGTGGGAGATCTCCCCTTTTCCTTCCACCCGCCACAGTGGTGACCCCGGCGTAGTTGAACACGCAACCAACATTCTTCGGAAACTACATCTTCATAACCTTCGTATTCGTCCTCAAGTACCCCATTCATTCGCTCCCGAGCAGATATTGTCAGCAGTCTTTACATTCTGCAAGCCATCTAGCTTTATAAAGGTCCATCGCAGCACTGGAATAATAATGCTTCCTGTTCTTTCAAGCTACTCTCTGCGTTACAGTGTTCGGCACGGCTCTGAGCCTTACTGCTCGCCTCTGCTTCACGGCACTCTCGCAGATTGCTTGCCTTCTTCTCGACTCACTGCAAACTACAAGGTAATCCCTGGCACTTGCTCCGGCTCATCGTTTGCACCGGCGTCACTTGCCCTTACGCACACAGCATACATTCCTCACCGGCATTAAGGACGCACCGGAAATCGGACTGCACTATCGACCTCCGGTTAAAGCAGGGGGTGATGTGGCGGCGCTGTTATCGCGCCACAAGCGAAACACATCGAAGCCTAAATCGCACTGACAAAGTTCCGAAATTAAAGCAGTATATATGGAATAGCTCCAAACTACCACTCGGAACGTTGGCCACTCCCCGGGCAGAACACCTTGCCCGGCGGGAGATCTCCCCTTTTCCTGCCACATCCCGAACACTGCCAAGCCGAGGTGAAGCCGTTGATTGACCTCCCGGTTGAAGTTTGACTTACCTAGTTAGACTATTTCTCCAAGGTAAACATACTATTCAGCAACTTTGAGCGTAGTGCGTAATCTTTATGCGATTCTACTTATGATTTCATACACTGGTGTACAGAGCAATAATTTAATTTTGTGTTTTTGAACGAAGATAATTCTGAGGCGGATCAGCTATATAATTGAATTTCAGCTACATTTTAGGAAAGGTGTTGATAGAATTTCAAAACTCTTACTTTCTTACAAGAAATCTTGAAATGAATTTGAGTATTTATTGCTTCGATGTTAAATATAAAATTTATTTAACATCGAAGATATATTTTTAACGAATATAATTAATTTATTTTACTCAGTGACACAAATTGGTCATTTATTTAGTATTTCAGATAGATAGATAGATAGATAGATAGATAACACTTTATTGTACGCCAAAAAATAACAAATATATTAACAAAAAATGAGAAAAAGAAATGTGGTACAATGGGCGGTCTCATCGCAAAGAGCGATCTCTTCCAGACAACCTTTGGTTGGACAGCATTGCAAGAAAAACAATAAGAACGTGTGTGGTTTGCTGACAAAATAACATTATTTTTATTTAAGCCATAAAATAAAAATATATAATGGTATATTAAGTAAGTAATACATATATACTTATTAATATATATGTATAAATATATAAAGAAATATATATTTTTATAAATATAAGGCATTGGCCGTTAGTTTGGATATAGCGAAGGTCTTCAGGTATAGCACAAAACGCTTCTTTCGAAGCTACCTTCCTATGGACTTCCCAAGAAATTGTGCAATTGGATCACTAGTTTCCTTGCTGTTCGAAGCGTCGAGGGCGTAGTAGACGGTGCATGCTCTGACTACAGGCGTACTAACGCTGGTGTTTAACAAGGCTGCGTGCTATATATATTGTTTCTTTTGTATATCAATGATATGCTGCAAACTGGTAAAATTCATTGCTATGCAGACGACAGCATTGTTGATGCCTTATACACCGGTCGTGATAATATTTTTTGGGAAAACGTCACCGATTACCGGGACAAACTTGAGACTGAAGTCTAGTCTTTGCTAAATAAAATTTTGGATTAGGGACGACTAAATCTAGTCCAGTTCAATCCACAGAAGACACAAGTTTGTGCCTTTACCGCTAAAAAGAACCTCTTTGTCGTATCTTCTCAGTTTCAATCCCTGTGCTGCCTAAGCTAGCATCGGAATCCTTGGCGTCTAGATATCGCATTGAGTGCAGTTTCGTGATCACTGGGAAGGGAAGGCCAAATTGGTTTCTAAAAAGCTTGGCGTGTTCCGCAGAGCGAGACAGTATTTCATGCCGAAACATGGCTTGCAACTTTACAAAGCGCAAGTTCGTCCTCAGAAGGAATATTGTTCTCATCTCTGGGCCGGGCACACCAGTGGCAGCTTCTTCCACTTGCCCGCATCCAGCACAAAGCGGTTCGTATCCTCTCGATTCGATCGGCTCGATTTACCGGCGCTGTGTTAGAATGTTGCATCCTTTGCATTTTCTATCGCAGCTACCACGGGTAGTACTCTGAAGAATTTTTCGGATTAATTCCAGCCGCTAAATTTCACGAACGCACATCGCGTCAAAATTCACGATACCATCCTCACCATCTGGATGCTTAACGATCCACCTCTGTGCGTTTTACTAGGAGTTTTCTTCTTTGTAAACTTTCAGTGGAATTGGTTACCAACAGCGATTTTTACGCACCGATACGTCTGAAGGACTTTCAAGCCTACTCCTTTCTAAAAGGCCGGCAACGCACCTGCAATTCCCTTGGTATTGCGGTTGTTCATAGGCAGAGGTAGTCACTTTCCATCAGGTGAGTGGCATGCTCGTTTGTCCATTCTTTTATAAAAAAATAAAATCAAAATGAATGGAATGGAGTAGAATGGAACATGAAATGGAAAATTATGGAATATAGTAGAAAAAAGTAGTTTATTTATTTATTTAATATGCAGGTTACAAGTAATTCTTACTGAAAGTAATTTTTTACATTTACCACTGGTTTGGGAAAAAGCCTTTGTCCTGGGAACAACCAGCAAGAACCCCAGTAGGACTATTTTAGAGTAAATTATGCAATAAGAAATGCTGTACAAACTATTTACAAAATTTATTTTAGAAACAGCTTGGAAGCGTATCAACCATGTATTCATTTATATTATAACTAGCTGTTCCCCGCGACTTCTCCCGCGCGTAATTTATTACGATTGGATTTCATGTGTTTTAATTTTTACGCGGAACCCTAATTCTTTTTCCAAAATAAAAGTAGCCTAAGTTACTTCTTATAATATCAGCTATCTGCCAGTAAAAGTCCGGTCAAAACCGGTCCAGCCGTTTCGGAGATTGGCCGGAACAAACAGACAGACAGACAGAAAGACAGACAGACAAAAATTTTAAAAATCATGTTTTTGTTACAAGTACCGTATATACTTTTATATGCATATATTAAAAAGCTGTTATTTCGACATTACAAACAAACACTTCATATTTATTTATTTGTATAGATAACCCTTTTTATACAGTTTTTGTTCAATACTCGTAAAATATTTAAACTTATTAATAGAGAGACCTTGCATATTTATTGGACTTAGTGGTAATAGCGTATCCATTACCCCATGAGAGAATTATTGACTTTGTTGAGTCAAGAAACTTGTACCACTAGCTTTTGTTTGTTCCTGGTGTTTACAGAGTGTATATCACTTTTTTTACTAAAAATAATTTTGCTTTTGTGAGCATAAATTAAATTTTTGTAAATATACAGAGAGCCCAAAGTTTATTTATTTCTATGTTGTTATTTCTATGTAAGTTTATTTTTTCTGAGAAAAGCTCGGCCTTACGCTGTAAATGGCTCTTATAGGCCTTTTCTGCAAAACAAAAATAGTTTCTATATCAGCCGCATTCCCAATAGCAAAATCCCATAAGCCATTATGCTGTAGAAAAAGTTAAAATAAACAAATCTAGTATGTCGACACTAGTGAGAAATTTTATCTTTTTTATAGCATAAGCTGCAGAGTCTCACTGAAGCTTTTCGTCAAGGGTGACGCCAAGAAAAACAAGGGATTCAACAGGGTACAGTTATTTCCATTCAAAAGCACATTGTTATTCATATTTTTAACATTCCTTGTTGAAATCTTAATATATTTAATTGTATTGCAGTTTAAATGTAAATTTTTAACATTAAACCATTGCACAAATTTATACTAAAATTTATCTAAATTTAGATCACTTAATTTGACTCAAGCCAACATAAAGCTACAATTTGTACCAAATAAATTGGAAAGGCAAATGGACTTTCTCTATAAATATTTTAAGGTTCAAGCTGAAATGCAATTTCAGAACCTATAGGTAGTTAGCTACAGTTCATAACTCCATATCTTGAAGTTAAGTGCATGTCATAAATTCAACCTTACGTGTTAAACCCGGGTTAGATTCCCACTGACGCCAAATTATTTAAAATGCTCATCCACCACGTGCCCGGTAGTGAATGAAAACATTATGAGGAAATCTGTATATTTAAGCGAAACAAACTCGAAAACTTGTGAAGTCCGAGGAGATGCACTGGAGCAGAACTGTGGAATGATTGCTTCACAACCCTCCAGAAATAACCTGTGCCCACAATTTCCATATATTAAATAATATATTAATAGACTGTAACTTTACTAGAATTTAAACAGGGGTACAGTGATTCACAAAATCTAAAACACTATCGGCTAGAGATTTTACAAGAGAGTTGACAAGAATAAGGAAGGTACTTTAAAATTTATTTGCATACACAAAGCGTGGAAAAATATATTTTATAACTTTCAGAGCAATTTGATGAAACTTTTTTATGTCGCATATCTGGAGGTCTTAGTGCGCGGCGCCAGTAACCTGTGATATCGCTTAACTTGCTTATCTTCCCAGGCTTTGTTTAAAACTTGGCTAGCAAACGTTTACTAGAGAGAACTGAAAAAGTACTAAAATGATTGTATAATGTTTTATTTTATTTTTATTTATCTTAAAGCGTTATGCACAGCGGTAAGACTGACTCACTTATCGTAGAGATGGTTGAAACATATAAATTGAACAAGGACACACAGACAGACACGAAACAATTATTTTCAGTTTTTACACAAACTTATTTTACATATTATAAAATGTAATAATTATTTATTACACAAACACTTGCTCCGCTCGGGATTAGAACCTGAGGCTCTACAACACTGAAACAAATCGATTGGTCACTGCGCTACACTGCTGTCAAATGTTTACCGACCGTATCATTTGACCGACTTAAAAAAAAGGAGGCTTACAATTCGAATTCTTTTTTGTATGTACGTGTATGTTATGCGGATCGTCGTCAATTGTGAGCCGATATTGATGACTCTTTTTTTCATTATCTTGGTTATCCTTCCAAGGTTCCTACATTAATTTGGAGAAAAAAAGCCTATAAAGTTGGCCGAAGTAAAAGTTTTTAATGTTGCTATTTAGACGAATTTTCAACGACTTGTTAGCTTGCGATTGTGATATTCCCAAGTCTACACCACCCATCCATTACAGCCTACAAATGTTCACTACTGAACATAAGCCATAATAGATTGCCTCATAGGGGGGATTTTGTCATAGTTGCCATTTGGAAGATGTTGCTCTCCATTTCTTGTTCCAGTTTGTTGTTCATACATTGAGATAATGAAATTCCGTAGTCCACTTAAAATGTGTGTCATATACTTACTGAGCGAAATTCAAAAACGTAATAAATAGAGGACAGATCAATCTGGACTTCAAGAAGGAGAAATAGTTACCTTTAAGAAACTCACTCCGCCTTCTTTTTAATGGCATATGGGACAAATTTCTCGTTGTTGTACCGGACAAGACGGCATTTTCAGAGTAGCCGATGTGCTAAAGTTTTTTATGCGTAGTAGAGCCGCGCTGTTGTTGAGATACAGAAACCACTTGTACCTTTCTAGGGCAGATCGCAACATACACAATTATCTGCAGGAAAACTTTGTATTATACTTTACGTTATTAAAATATATATATATATATCCAGAAATTACCCGTGAGAAGCCGGGGCGGATAGAATATAGGTTATTTTTGCAAAAATAACCTATATTTAAACTTATACATTTTAACCTATACATTTTCATTTATCCTATAATTCTTATTTTGCTGCTCCTGTTATTTATTAAAGAAAAAACATAAAATACAAACCATAAACAAATCAAACCTATCTAACTTATCGCAACTTAAAGCTTATCATAACAATTTAATTTACTTAAACTCATTTTAGAAAATTTTTTGATTTTTTTTTTCTATAAAATCAGTACAGAGTGTAAAGTACACTCTCTACCGATTTTATAGAAAGGAACCGTATCACAGTAATGCAGTATTCTCCATTATGAAGTAATTAAACAGTGTAACATCAACAGAATTTGCGATAAACCAAAACTAAATTTGAAAACACTTAGATACGTGACAGAATTTGTCCTCGAAATATTCTTACACACACAATTTAATTTATTAAAACAATTGTGACATTTAATATTATATGTGTCTCGTTTGGTTAATGAGTTAGAGCTCATTCCATAAGCAATGTACTGAGTCTTATCAATATGTAACGTAAGTAAATTACTATCCAGCCACTTGCAAGTAATGTTAAGACCTTCCTTTGCAAATTTAAATGTAGTGTACCATGACTTAGAACTAAAGGTAAAATCGTGTCATCTGCATAACTGAGTATTTTTCCGTTTTTAAGCTCCAATCTACATAAACCAACTATATAGATAAAAAATTATGTAGGTCCCAGAATATTAACCTGCGGCACACCAAACTGGATGCTGGATTCAGAACTAAAATTGCCTCAATCTTCAGAACTTCTTTTCTGTTTGACATATAATCACTATATAGTTTTAAAGGCGTGCCACGTATGCTAATATGTTCTATTTTTTTTTCTTTAAGATTAGACTGTATTTAAAAGCCTTGGCCAAGTCCAGGAAGATACTAATACATTTTTCTCCAGCATCTATCCTATAAACAACATAAGAAACTAATTCTTCTACAGCATTATTAGTCGATCTATTCTGTCTAAATCTAAATTGGTTAGTGGGCAGTAGTTTAAATTTCTCGAGATAATTTGTGAGTCTTTTACGTGGTAGAGCCATGCTGCAGCTATATTAGTAGTATAGTTGTAGCACGAATGGGTCGGCTCGACCGGGGAAGGACCACGCTCTCACAGAATACCATCCTAAAATAGCAGCTTGACACTGCTGTGTTTCGTATACTGGAATAGAGGCATTCCATCTTTGTCCTCACCGGTGACAACGCATCTGCATTTTGATTCGCAAACGAGGATAAATGTAGATGTCTATGGGCCACAGCAACCACTTACCATCAGGTGGACTGTGTGCTCGTTTGTCATCCTATCCTATACAAAAAAAGTCTCCTGTTAATAATATTTTCTAATACTTTTAATAGCGTTGGAAGAATAGAAATTGGTCTATAGTTTGACATGTCATCTTTGTCTTTCTTGTATAGAGGTATGATGATTGATTTTTTAAGAGCATCCCGAAAAACGAATTTTGATAGACATTGGTTCACAATATACGTAATTGAAGTAGCAAAAATATATGAATATGTTTTCAAGAAATGTAACGGAATACCATCCCAGCCAGCTGAAGAGGTAGTTTTCAATGTTTTAAGGGTAAGAATAATCTCGTATACATCTGTGGGAAGGAGTACGCATGAATGACGATAGGCACACGAAGAAATCTATAACTACTGAAAGCAAGCTTCTTCCAGTTCTTTGAAAAATATTTTCGACCAAAGGATTTCCAGTGGTAGCAACGTAATCATTATCACAATTCAGCGAGTCTGAAACAGTTGATTTAACTTGGAGAAGGTTGAAACACTTTTCCTTTTTCTTAAGTTAGTTATAAATTCTATAATATATTCTAAATATCTGTATATTTATATTATATAATTCTACTGTCCGTGTGAAGAGAATCTATTACTACACTTTTTTGTCCAGTGAGTGACGCATGAGGCTACTATGGGACATGACAAAAATTCATATTATTAGGTTTTTATAAAAAGATGGCTCCCGTTGGATGGCGGTATACCCACCTCGTTTCCATCCATCCATCCATCCATTACAGACCATAGATTACTTCTAAGGGTATTTTGCCATAGTTGCAACGCTTGGCAGGCGGGGTGGCAACAGAATTTTTTACTATTGAGTTGTTGTCAGAAAAACTGTGACTGTTTCAGTTTCCATCTGTCGCTTCTTACGACACCTATGGAACGATTTGGGGTAATGGATATTCTGACATCGTCACTACACATCTCTTTTACGCCAGGCGTATATTACTCAGACCGGCGAAGGTGTGAGGCGTCTGGCACTGTGGTCGTTAATCTGCCTTCTAAGTGTTACGATTAAGGCAAATCCTTACTATTATGGGGTAAGCCCATGTCCAGTGGTGGACTTTTACGGGAAGATGAAGGGGGCAAGTGGATTAGCATTCTTGGTACAAGTAATTTGAATTTTGACCTTGTTTTTAATTACTGTTACTGGCTATACAAGTTTCACTGCTGAACATAGGCATTGTCCATAGATTGCCTCATTCCCTTTGCCATATTTGCAACAGGTGGTTTTGCAATCGCAGTTCTTTGTTCTTTAGTTATTAGGAGTACAAGAAAGTCGCTGCTTGCCAGCTCCGGTTTTGTTTCCCTCTGTAGCCTATTATGACACCCACAGAACGATATGAACGTATGGATATTCTTACACTGCTACTTAACGTTAAATTTATCTTGCTTGTTTAATGGTTTTAGATTTATATTACAAGCAATCTACACCGGTTTTGCACGGAAGATATCTGGATCTCGAAAACAGCGCTACCTATTGGGTTCAATTGTGAATTTAAACCATCCAGGGACCTAAAAAAGAACCCAAGTACACAAAAAAATTCATCAAAATCAGTCAAACCATTTTCGAGTTTTAGCGAGACTAACGGTAACGGACAGCAATTGCTCTATAAATATATATATATATATATATATATATATATATATATATATATATATATATATACACACTACACTGCCGTGTAGTGGCGGTTAAGAATATCCACTACCCCATATCTTCCCGTGGGTGTCGTAAAAGTCTACAAAGGGAAACAGGCAGAAGATGGACAGCAGCGTCTTCCTGATAACAACCAAATTACAATAAAAAAAACTGAGGTTGCCAACCCGCTTGCCAAGCGTGGCAACTATGGCAAAACCCCTCAAATGATGAGAGTAACAAAGAGACGGCCCCCAAGCCCCGGCGGTCCCCTATTTCTGACTACGGTGGTGACCATTGTAACGGCGGGGCAGGGGGTGCTAAGAATCTCCGGTGGAGGTTCGGTTGCCACCTACGACGACTTGACCTGGCAACTTATAACGCACGCACCCTGAGGACTGACGAGAAGATCCTGGAGTTGGAAGAAGAGATAGACAAGTTGCGCTGGAATATCATAGGATTATCCGAGGTCCGAAGAGAGGGGGAGTACACGGTAATCCTCGAATCCGGCAACTTGTTCTATCACCGCGAGGGCGACCATCTGTCCTAAGGAAGTGTCGGATTTATCGTCCACAAGTCTCTCGTTAACAACGTTGTAAAGATTGGGAGTGTGTCGACGAGGGTTGCGTACCTTATACTCAGAATCACCAAACGGTGTTCGCTGAAGGTTATTTTTTTTATAGGATAAGGGTGACAAACGAGCGCACATTCCACCTGATGGTAAGTGGTTGCTGCGGCCCATAGACATCTACATCTATCCTCGCATGCGAATCGAAATGCAGATGCGTTGTCACCCGTGAGGACCAAGATGGAATGCCACATTTCCAGTAAAAAGGGCCTCCGGCCACTTGCACTCACCAAGCGAAACACAAAGGTAAACCTCTACTTCAAGCTGGTATTCTGTGAGGTCGTGGTACCACCCCGGTTCGAGACGGCCCATCCGTGCGACAGCAAAAGCTGCCGCGTGACTCTACCACTATTAAAAATATGGTTGTACAGGTTTACGCACCAACCTCGGCACACCCCTATGAGGAGGTGGAAGAAATGTATGAGGATATCTCTATAGCCATGCATTCCTCCAAAACCTAACTATACGGTGTTAATGGGAGACTTCAACGCAAAACTAGGCACAAGAAAGAACGGTGAGCTGAAAGTTGGGAAATTCGGAACAGGGCAACGGAACCCAAGGGACCAGCAGCTGGCCGAAGTCATGGAGAAAGAGGGACTCTTTATGATGAACTTTTTCTTCCAGAAGCGGCTCCACAGGAAGTGGACCTGGTTGAGCCCCGACGGTTCGACATAAAATAAGATTGACTTCATTATGACGACCAGACGACAACTGTTCAGTGATGTCTCAGTGATCGTGAGGGGGAAAAACCGGCAGCGATCACCGAATGGTGAGAGGCACACTAAACCTAAACGATAAGTTGGAGAGGTCTCGTCTAATGAAGTCAACGCTCCGTCCCCCTCGTGCTCTAATCCAAAGTCCCTAAACCTTTCAGCTCGAGCTACGAAACTGCTTTCAGTGCCTAGAAGATTGCAATGCAGTGGACGATATGAATGACAAGCTCGTGGAAACTGTCCATGCGGTCGGAGCTAAGTTTTGCAGGACCCGCTGCAGAAGAACAACACAACAATTCTCCGCTCACACTCTTAAGATCATGGCTGTTAGACGGGATATGAAGCTGCAGTCTTCAGTAGATTTGACAGCATATAGGCAACTGAAAAGACAGATCTCCAATTGCGTGCGGCAGGATTTACGCTACTTTAATATTGCTCGTATTGAAGAAGCGATCGAGCGAAACCAGGGCTCCAAATTATTTGCTAGAGATCTGTCTGCCAGAAAGAGCCAACTGTCGAAGCTGAAGACCGAGTGTGGCAGCGTCGTTTCCGGGACACCTGAGATTTTGAGTGAGATTGAGAGGTTCTATGGGCAGCTGTACACATCATCGTTTGAGCCACACGCAAGTGCGAGTCCAAGAGCGAGTCTTATCCGACACTATTCCGAAGATATCCTGGACATCAGTCTGAGAGAGATTAGAATGGCTGTCCAGCACCATAAAAACGGCAAGGCCCCAGGCGAGGATGGAATTACAGTGGAGCTTCTGAAAGCGGGTGGAAAATCGGTACTTGAAGTCTTTCAGAAGCTCTTTAATTCCGTCCTCCATGGTGGCATTACACCGAAGGCGTGGAGCAGAAGTGCGGTGGTCTTGTTCTTCAAGAAAGGTGACAACGCTTTCTTGTAGAACTACAGACCGATTTCCCTTCTGAGCCGCGTCTACGTGCTGTATTCGGGAGTAATTACGAATCGTCTCGCGCGCTGACTTGACGACTTCCAGTCTCCCGAACAAGCCGGATTCCGAAAAGGCTTTAGCACCATAGACCACATACATACCCTTCGGCAAATTGTACAGAAGTCCGAGGAGTACAATTTGACACTATATCTGGCGTATGTGGACTATGAGAAAGCCTTTGATTCCGTCGAAAATTGGGCGGTTCTGCAGTCCCTTCAGCGGTGCCAAGTTAACTGTCGGTATATAGAAATGTTGAAGTGCTTGTACAGTAGGGCTACGATGGCTAGCCGAGTACAGAACCAGAGTACGAAACCAATCCAATTGCAGAGAGGTGTAAGACAGGGTGACGTCATATCCCTGAAACTCTTCACTGCTGCATTGGAAGACGTTTTAAAGCTTCTGGACTGGAACGGATACGGTATCAACATCAATGGCGAGTACATCACTCACCTTCGATTTGCCGACGATATGGTCCTTAATTATGGTAGAATCGCTGGAGAACCTAAGCACCATGCTCAATGACCTTAATAGTGTCTCCCAACGAATAGGTCTTAGGATGAACATGGACAAAACAAAGATCATGTTTAATGTCCATGTCGCACCTATGCCGGTAGTTATTGGGAGCACTAAGCTCGGAGTTGTTGACAAGTATGTTTACCTGGGACAAATAGCCCGACTAGGTTAGTCTGGCTTCGACCGAGAGAGAGAGAGGGAGAGAGAGATTTTACACAAGTAAAGAAGACAACGAGTGCACAATTCAAGTTCATAACGAGTGCAGAGTTGATGTTATGGTTGATTGGCACTTATATTTATCCTCAAAAATCAAAATACATTTACGAGTACACCTTTGAGGACTAAATAAGGAATGCTGAAAATTAAAAGCTGGTTTTTGGTTCTAGTTACTCAACCCGCGAGGCACAGCAGTATAATCTGTATAATTTTTTTATGTTATTTTTACATTGCATAATCTCTGAAATTTTCGTCAACTATGGGTAACGTTTTGTAGATGAAATATTTTAACTCGCTTTTATTAGCTTGTCATGTGTGTATACACATCAAGAGAATCTAGGGATATTTTTAATTTTATCAAATATCTAAAAATCTATGAAGAATTTTCTGATATAGTAAATGGAGGAATCGGGTTGTTTTAATGTCTTTAATAAAAAAAAACATTTCGTATTTTTTTTTGGTTTTAAATAAATAAGTTCATTTTTTAATCACCGTATAAAATTAATATGATAAAAATCATAATTTCATCTTATAAAACTAATAAATTCAATTAAAATTGAAAAACATCTTAAAAAATAATTAATAATCAGCGTTGCCACTTCTAACATTTATTATATTACCAACAATTTTGCTGCCATATTTTATAGTTCCTTTGTTTTCTTTTTTTTTTTATTTAAATTTTGACATTTTGAAAATAGAATAAAAGAGGTTTCAATCTGTATATTAAAAACTTTTTATCGAAACTCAGATAATTTTAAACTTTAAAGTCGTAAATAATTTAGGATTAAGGTATCCCTAGATTCTGTTGGTATGTACATATGTATGTTTATATGTATAGATAATTGAACGTAGTGGAGATTAGCAATTTGGTTTTCACCCACATCCATATGTCGAAACGTTTGTCTTTATTTTTGAACATCACTACTTTGCTAATGGCGCTTAATCGGAAAAATCTTTATGAAAAATCCATAAATACTTTTAAAATCTAGCTACCAATCACTGTTCTAGAGGCTAGACGTGGTTAACCAATAAGAGTAATAAATAAATAACTCAATCCTTCTTGTCCATTTCTTCGCTCCTGGGTTATGTCAAAGAGACGTTTTATTTATAGTAATAATGGGCATACATTCTGATTGGGTAATAGGATGTTTAAGTAATAAATATCCAGATTACCTATGGCACGCTGAGTCTGTTTTTGATCCAAATATTGGCCACAAGGTTACCTTGCCATCAGAGAAACATAGATTTGCTTCTGATGTTTTCAGCAATCGAACGTCATGAACTCTTTTTAACTAATGTTGGAAGAAAAATTGCTGCTGTTCATCTAGAAACTTTAAACAGAGTGTTTTTAATGCTGTACGTACTCAGCTAATCAAAGAAAATTCGTACATGCTACATCAATAGATACTTGGCGGATTTAATTGCGGCTTCCCAGAGCCCACGCATATTTGATTTACCAGGGGGATTAAACCTCCATATAATTTGTCGATTTGAGCAACCCTCTAATATATTGTTTTTTGTTCGAATATAAAACTTCGTACTTAGGTTAAATGCTTACTAGCAGCGATGAAATTAGTTCTACAAACCGAATAAAGGAAAGAGCACACACCTCTTCGCGCTACAAATCTGTCTAAACCCGCGGGGAAAGACTCGGATGACAACGACGATAAGATTTCAAGGTACAGCTTTTGTCGCGTAACAAATAAATAACGCTTAATATGACCGTTCAACCCTGGTATTTCGTCGTAAACTTTTTTTTTGTAAAGAACGGACCACCGAGGTCCACCCCCATATGCTCATAAACTTTACAAGGTATCAATCGGACTGCTGCCAAAGGTACAATCTCAAGACGTAAGAGCACTGGGTTGTGTTTAAAACAAATTTTGTATTTGGACAAAACTGATCAAATAATGCGACCAGATGCTAAAATCCAAAAATTTTGATTAATAATGTTTTGAAAGTGGCGTGGGCCTACGTGTAAATATCTTTTTCTAAATATTCAATATGTAATAGGGTAAATCTACTATTTTTAGGTAATAAACGAGGATGCTTCACGTTATAAGGTAACAGTGAATAATTTATTCCATCCCCACCCTAAGGTATGCGCGTTCGTCTATAAAACAGAGATAATTTTTTCATCGACGGAACGTACCCTTTGACAAACTATTTATTTCATTTGCAAAGTGTGCATTCTATACTAATTTAATTAAAACAACTTGAGAAATATTTAATTCGTTAGTCGTCATTACTGAGTGCTTAGAATGACTAGATTTGAGTCGGAACCATCTCAATATTCGAGCAAACGTACGTTGCTGATTATAATAAGATGAGAAATTGGAAAAGATTCGGTCACAGATCTCTAACTTAGTATCTTCTATCAAATTATTTTCATCAGTGATTATATTGAAGGAGCCTTATTGTATGATTTGATTTCATTTAGGGTGTATTACTTTCATCTTGGTTGACAAATGTTTTCTCTGGCCACTGCGGATAGTCGTTGTACAACCAAGATGGACCCTTCAGCCACTGCTCACTGCACTCCACCAGCTGTGACGGAGACGCTCCGCGCGAGTAGATGTCTGACATATTGCACTCACTACTAACGTGACGTCAACAGTGCGGAGGTAACACTTCACATGCCTGATTAACATGGTCACGAACAAACGCCTTTAATTTGTAAGCTTCTGTCTGAAACTACGCCAAAACGATAGTCGAATCGGTTCACTATTCGAGTAATTTTTACACGAGTTTAAATGTCACAGACATATTTAATTAATTTGTTTAACAAACCTGAAGCTATTAATACCAACCTTGGGATAGTTTATGGTTTGACGGGGGCTACTTTAGATTTTGCTCTCACCAGGCGTACTTTAGTCTGACCTCTATCGTTACGACTGATCACATACACAACTAGCATAACCGCGAGAGCTTGCATTGCAAAAGGCGACCAATTCACATTCAGTCTGTTTTGGTAACATCATGTGTCTATCTATCTTGATTGCCGTTAGTCGAGGGAGATCATCAAAATAATTAAGCCAGCGCTTACTTACGTCGGTTGGCAGCGGCTCATCCCATCCTATGCCTTCCACAAATCTTGCATTATTTCTTTCGCGATGAAAATGCTCGGTGAAATAAAACCTACGGGGTCGTAAACAGAAGCTAATAATTTCAAAACAGAACGTTTAGTTGTTGAAAAATTAACCCTGTGGTCGTCCGCAAAATTTGATCGAAATTGAATAATAAAGTGGAAATAGGAGCAGCTTTTGACGTTAGCATAACAACAGTATTGATACATTTACATCAAATTGGCAAGGCAAAAAATCTTGACAAATGGGTGACCCACAATCACCAGTATGAAGTATGCGTGGAGACGAGCCTTGCACTGCTCGACACAAACGAAGGAATATTGAACCGATTCGCATCGCAGTTATCTGCGACGAAAATGGATTCTATTTGACAATCGCAAGCGCTCAGCAAATTTGTTAGGTCCTGGTTCAGCACCTAAAAATGCCATAAATGAAAACATACCCTTAGAAAAGTGACGGTCACTGTTTGGTGGTCTAGCGCCGGTGTGCTTTCATCACAGCTTCTTACCAAAGGGGATGAATATGAAATCACTGCAGAAGTGTACTATGAAGAAATGAACACAATGATGGAAAAGCTCGCACGTCTCCATCTAGCGCTGGTCAATCGCTCGTACCCGCTGCTCCTGCACAACAACGTGTGAACTTATACTGCACAACAGACGGTTGCCCAAGTTACAAGAACTGGGGTTGGAAGCTCTCTGTCATTTACCGTACTCATCAGACCTTGCGCCCACAGACTTCTACTTTTTCCAGAATATCCAAATTCTGGAAAAAGAAGAAATACTTTTAAGCGGAAAAAAAAATCAATACGGGCGAGGCAGTACAAAATGCCTTGGAAGAATTATTTGCCTCACATTGGTTTTAAAATCGAATACCATTTATTTATTTAAATAAATAGTCTCGTTCTTGTCACAAGGTTTTGTCCAACTTGTTTACTCGTTGAGAAAATGGAATTGATTCGAGAAAATTCAAGAGCGATGATTTATTATGACTTTCGAAGTGGTTTAACACAAAAACAGTGTGTTGACCGGATGATTTCTACATTTGGGGATGAAGCCCCATCTAAAACCACAATTTATCGCTAGTTTGCTGAATTTCAACGTGGACATGTCAAGCTCAGTGATGATCTCCGTCAAGGTCGTCCAAAAACTGCAGTCACTCAAGAAAACGTTGATGCTGTGCGTAAGCTGATTGAGAAAGATCGACATGTGACATACCGCGAAATTCAGGCAACTTTAGACATTGGCACGAGTCAAATACAAATAATCTTGCATGACCAATTAGGTGTAAAAAAGTTGTTTTCCCGATGGATACTGCATTCGCTCTGTGAAGAGCAAAAAGCGGCTCGCGTTACTTGGTGCATTAGAACTCTCGAAAGATTCAACGCAGGATCCTCAAATGCTGTATACAACATCGTATCAGGTGACCAATCCTGGTTATATGCGTACGAACCCGAAACAAAAAACCAGTCACGGGTTTGGGTGTTAGAAAATGAGTGAAAGCCAACAAAAATTGTTAGTTCACGGAGTGTTGCAAAAAAAAATGGTGGCTACGTTTGTCTCCAAAACCGGCCATGTTACGACTATTCCTCTTGAGAGACAAAGAACGGTTAATGCAGAATGGTATGCTGGCATTTGTTTGCCACAGGTCGTTTCTGAACTCCGTAAAGAGAACTGCAACCGCCGCATCATCCTCCATCACGAAAATGTGAGTTCTCACACCGCACACAGAACAAAAGAGTTTTTAGAGCAAGAAAACATAGAATTATTAGACCATCCGCCGTACAGCCCCGACCTAAGCCCTAATGATTTCTATACTATCCCTAAAATAAAGAATAAATTGCGTGGACAGAGATTTTCATCACCTGAAGAAGCTGTGGACGCCTACAAAACGGCCATTTTGGAGACCCCAACTTCTTAATGGGATGGTTGCTTCAATGATTGGTTCCATCCTATGGAAAAATGTGTCAAATTTCGCGGAAAATACTGCGAACAGCAATAAATACATTTTTAAATAGTAATGTTGTGTCACTACCTTGATTCCCCAAATTTTCAGTGCCGTATATAGGAGATTTGCTTTCAGGTGATTGTGTCGTGGCAATAGCTTTCAAAATTTGACGTACAAATGAAATATCTTCAGCTTGAGTACTAAAAGCTTATTTTTCTATGTAAGTGTGCTAGAAAATTTGCTATTTGTTGTGCTTGTGGAAGATTGGAAGAAATATTATTAGAATCACACCTTTTTATCCATCGCCTTAGAGATGGATAGGTACTAACTATCCAGATATAAAATGATAATGGCCTCCAACTAGAATCTAATAATTGCTTCTCTGATTCTGAAGACCTATTAATAGATTTTCCCATCTCCAATTAACCAGGCTTGAAGGTTCAGTTGTAAAGTGACTCTCACACAGTTGACAGTCACAGTCCCCGTGAGAGGTGATCGGCCGTATATTTGTATTTTACTGGGAAGTAATGTGCTGATAGGAGTACGTCGGATTAAGAAACCTTATTGAGTAGGTCCCCCTGTTGTTCTAGATATATGACAAAAGGGCTCGATATTTCAGATGTATGAGCATTCTGTGGGCAGTGTAATTGGTTCTTGATTGATGCATATAATGGGAACAGCTCTTTTTAATTCGAGTGCCATTTCATCTGATCTATTGTCCAGACTCCTGACATTATCATTTCGTTCAACTTTAATAGGCATGAAAATACTATATTTCATGTAAAAATTGGCAACTCGTAGTACAAGGGGGTGAATACATAAACATACAACACTACCGACTTTCAATACATAAACATTAACGACCACACTTTTATTTATTTTTTTAGATATTTTAAATATTTGTCTGAATAAAATCTAATCTAATATTCTTTATATTCTAATTTTCTGCGTAAAACTGTAGTTGCAGTATGAAGCAATCTATAGAGCAGTCCTATTTCAGAGGTGGACTTACAATATTTTTAATAAATCAATTAATACATGTGACATTGACAGCTTCTTAAACATAATATCATTCGAAAAAATATCGTAAAGCCAATTTAATGTTTAATTTTGCTGTTTAAATTAGAGTGCAAGTGGCAGCGTTGCTTATTGAGATTGATCAGTAATGGGCAGGGTCACCACAGTTGTCATTTTTGGAACAAGTTGCACATTAGTCAGCTTTCAGGATTTGTCCTTATTAAGAGGTGGAATAAGCGTGTCAACGCAGGAAACAACTCAGATTCACAAGTCTTTAGGACTACATTTGGTATACTTTATGGTCCACTAGCTTTGTTGACGTTTGGACCCTGCAAAACTTTAATAATCTCTTTATTATTCATGCGGATCTCTCACATTAAAGTACTGTAGTAAGGTAATTGAAGTGAAAAGTTGTTGCCACTGTCTACACGTGAATTACACGCAAAAAAGAAGCAATAAGTGCATTTTCTTTAGCCATATGTGTTAGTGTGCCATCCGGTTTACCAATGGAGGCAGTATAGGCTGACAGAAGTTTGCATCTATCGCTTTGGCAAACCAGAAAGCTCTAATGCTGAATGAACTGGTCAAATGTTTTGCACCAATATTTTTACAGCGATTGAAACTAGCTTTCCGCACGATACGCCAAATGGTTGCGCTTTAAAGCTTGGACATATTCACGGAGTACATTCACGTAGTACATAATGGCTGCTTTATTTTTCATTTGACTATTATTTTAATAATTACAAACATTTAATACTTAATAATTAAATACATTAATATTCATAATTCATTTATTGCATGTCACAAAGTATAAAGTTGTTACAATATATCAACAGAACTTTTGAGAACCCTGTACGGGCGCAGCATATTAAGATGATTACAATTTTTAGGGTACATAATCTATACATTATTATTAATTAATTTATTAAATATCAAACCAAATAATACACATATTTATTTAAAATGAAATGTCAATAAATATTTCATCTTAACTATTGATCATTTTAATTCATGTGAATTTTGGTGAAAATATTAATAATGTCATTTAAGTAAATAGTAAATTTTGTCAAAATAATACAACGTCTTTACGTAGCTTGCGCAGGGTGTTTAAGGCTATCATTAGTAGCAATAAAGAAATGTAGATGGCGCTGGGCGATTTAAACACGGGCTATCATTTATCTCACCAGTCAAGTGTATAGTCAAATAAATCAAATATTAAAAAGAAGAATTGTAAAGTACATAGTGTTTTATTGTAACCTCTATAGTACCCAAATTAGTTCAACAGTTCAACAGTGCAATAGTTCAGCAAGACCACCATTAAACATTTGGTCTACATCGAGTCGGATTAGCTCGAATTTTTGACGACGTTGTGGTTCTTATCTAAGGACCACTCCCGCGTACTTGCAGTGGATCGCTGCGCAGACCGAGTACGCGGTTAAGCCGTGGCGCTAGAGGCGCCCTGTACGGTGCCATAGTGCAAACTTAGTGTGAACTGCGGAGGTGCTGCTGCAAGTAGTTGGTGCCGGCTGCCGAAAACTAAAGGACAAAAGAAGATGCAACAGCTTCAGATGTCATCGCCAGCGTAAATAGTGAAACAAGGTGATTGTGAAGTGCAAACTGTGAGTACAACATTTTTCTAAACTTTTCAAGCGAAATTGAACTTCAGTGTATTAAACTTGTATCAAAATCAAGATTTATATGATTAGAACATTTGATTTACCTGTAGACTTGTAATATTTTAGTGATTTCCGATATTAAATTAGAATATTTTGTATGTTAGTAGTAAGGACTTAGAATAGTTTGGCAAAAAACTAGGGAACGAGGAATCTCTGACTAATTTTTACTCAATTTATTTAAGTTTAAAAACACTTGTAAAACTTTCTTAAAAATTTTGGAGTTTTATTTCCGAGGTTCTGAAGAAGATTATAATTTTATAGGCCAATAAAATGGAAGGTCTGATAAATGTTCAATTAGATTTACATAATTCAATCAAAAAGGGCTTGTCAAACTAAAAAAAGTCCAAAAGAAAGATTAACAAAAGAATATGTAGAAGCAAGATTAGAAAATTTTGAAAGAGATTGGTTATTGTTTAGATCAAATAATACAAAATTATTTGAAATAACAAAACAAGGACAATTAGATAGTACAACGTATGTAAGTAAAGAAATTTACGAAATAACTGAGGACAATTATTTAGTGTATAAATCTTTAATGAAAAGTGTTTTAAGTCAATTTTTGTTATCCGAAAATGAATCGAACGATAAAAATGTTAATAGTGATGAGAAGCCTAGCCCGTTAGTGAGATTGCCAAAAATAACTATTCCTGATTTTTCCGGAAATTATTCAGAATGGACGACGTTTCGCGATTTATTCGTTTCATTGGTACATAATAATGATTTGCTCAAGAATGTTCAGAAGTTACACTATTTAAAGACTCATTTAACGGGTGAAACTGCTCAATTAATAAGACACACACCAATAACAGATGCAAATTATATTACATGTTGGTCACTGTTAGAAAAACGTTATAACAATAAAAAATATTTAGCAAATTGTATATTAAAACGTTTGTATGGGAAGAAACGGCTATATGTAGAATCCGCGTCAGGTATAAAAGAGTTATTGGACACAACCATGGATTGTATGAACGCTTTAGAAAACATTAACATAGATGTGAGCATATGGGATATTATCGTTACACATATTGTTACCTTTAAATTGGATGCGGAAACGCGTAAACAGTGGGAGGTACATATTTCTAGTTTTTCCGATTTAAATGATTTGCCAACCTTAGAACAACTTATGTGTTTTATGGAAAGCCGGTTCCGTGCATTAGAGTTCACAGATACAAAAAAGGCCAATATAGGACAATATAATAACAATTCGAGTACAAAACCTAAAGCATTATTGGCCACAAATGTTTCAATGCGCTGTGAGTTTTGCTCAGATCACCATAAATTATGCTTTTGCAAAAAATTTGCAAAATTAAAGTGTGCACAAAGACGTGACTTCGTAGCCAAAAATTCCATCTGCTTTAATTGCTTGGGTAGGAATCATACTGAGTACGAGTGCAATAAGCCTACGACTTGCAGGATTTGTAAACGACGCCATCATTCACTCTCACATCCAGAAGAAGAGAAGGCAGATATGGGTGCTACTATCAAAGAGTCAGTTGTGTGTACTAGCTCAGAAGCTAAGAACTCTGCGATAGTCTCGTGTCTGTCGATGCGTAAAATATCAGGGTATGGATAGGTGTTACTTGCTATTGCGCTAGTAAATGCCGAGTCTAAATCTGGTGAAAACCAAATAGTACGAGCTCTTTTAGACCAGGGCTCTAAGGCTTGTTTCATAACAGAAACCGCAGCTCAACTTTTACAACTCAAAAAGAGTCCTATCAGAGCAACAATTACTGGCCTAGGAGAAGATAAAGCTTTAACGACAAAATATGTTGTTGCTATTAATCTTAAGTCTCGGATTGATAGTAATTATAAAATCCAGGTCAAAGCATATGTTCTAAAGAACATAACATCTTATCTTCCAGAACAAAAAATTGAATCCATTGACTGGATAGGCTTACAAGAGTTATGCCTGGCAGGTCCTAAGTTTAATGTGTCTAACAAAATTGATATGTTTTTAGGAGCGAATGTGTTCAGCCAAATTCTGATGGATGGTGTGAAAAGAAGTCCCAACGGATCTTTAATTGCCCAAAATACCACTCTAGGTTGGATCGTGTCTGGTATAGTCAATGAGAGCAGTGAGATTGATATAGATAATTATAAAATATCTGTAATGCATGCAAAAATAAACGAACATGATATTTTAAAACAGTTTTGGGAATTAGAAGAACAACCAAGAAGTACAAAAAGTATGTGGTCAGAAGAAGAGCAAAAATGTGACGAAATATTTACAAGAACAACAAAACGAACAACCGAAGGCCGCTACATAGTGAAACTGCTATTTAGGGACAACCAACTGCGTTGTTTGGGTGGTGGCTCGAGACAAATAGCTGTAACAAACTTTAAGGCATTAGAGAAAAGGCTATCAAAGGATTTAGAACTAAAGAAGAACTACACGGAGGTCATAAATGAGTATTTACAATTAGGTCACATGAGACGTTTAAGAAAAGATAATAATGAAATTAATGAAGCTGTTTACTTACCCCACCATGCAGTCGTTAGAAAGGACAAAACAACTACGAAAGTTAGAGTCGTTTTAATGCATCAAGTAAAAATAATTATGGTGTTTCGCTTAACGAAACTTTGATGATAGGACACAGACTACAGGCAGATTTGCGTCACTTAGTAATGCGTTGGAGAATTGATCCGATTGTGCTGGTAGCTGACATTATTAAAATGTATCGGCAGGTCAGAGTAGCTGAAGACAACACAAAATTTCAACGTATTGTGTGGCGTGAAAACCCTGAAAGTGAAATAGAAGATTTTGAGCTCTTGACTGTGACTTTTGGAATTGCATCCGCCCCTTATTTAGCCGTAAGAGTATTGAACCAAATCAGCTTGAATGAGGGCAAGAATTTCCCATTGGCAGCACCAAGGGTATTACAGGCATTCTACATGGATGACCTAATGACAGAATGTTGTGACATCAAGGAAGGAATGGAAGTTTATAAGCAAATGACGGACCTATTGGCTAGAGGTGGATTTAAGCTACAAAAATGGAACAGCAACAATGGGGATCTATTATCACAAATAAGCATAAATGAAAAGCTAGCAGACATGAATGAAGAAGACACACCTGATAAGGATATGTTGAAGGAGTACAAACAGAGAAGGGAAATACAGGAAGGCAACATACAGGACATACAAAATATACTAAAACTAAAGGAAACTGAAAGTTTGAAGGACAACAATGAAATCGAGGTCAAAACAGAGAACACAACAAAGATTTTAGGTATTAGCTGGGACCGAAGTGAAGATCATTTTCGTTATTCAATGAATCTTCCGAAGACGACGACTGGGGCTGAAACAAAAAGAACAATATTATCAATTATAGCACGACTATACGATCCTTTAGGATGGATCGCGCCAAGCCAAAGATGTTGATTCAAAGGTTATGGCTAGCTTAAAGTTGGAATGAACTAATTCCAGCTGATTTATTACAAGATTGTGTGACGCTTCATAATTATTATTAATAAATAATAATAAAATTCATTATTCAGAGATTTAAAAATATCATAGAAATTATAATTTAAACAATAAAATGCAAATAATAAGCATAGAGTTCAAAAATATCCATTTGGAATATTGAATATTATAATATTAGTAAACGTATAAATGTCTCTAAAAATCTCTAAATTTATTAAAAACATGCTTAAAATGTTCAAAATGTATCCAATCATATAAATACAAGGCGATTATATTGCAATAACAAAGATAAACAACATTTGTAATATAATAGAAAAAATGGATCAAAATTTTCTAAGTTGATTAACGTGTTCTTGTAATGTTCCCTTATATTGGGGCGTTGCCGGAGACACATACCCAAGGTTGTACATATATATGGAGTGGTCGGCTGACCGACTGCTAGTACTAAGGTTGCACAATGACTAGTCTTATATTAGGGACTTATCATAGTAAGGTCTAACGAACCAAAGCATTAATATAGAAGGTCTCTATGATGCATAAGCATTATGATAGCAGAGTTATGACTCGAAGTCCCATATGAATAAGACATACAATAGTATGGTCTATGAAATAAAGCAAATATGTGGAAGGTCTCAAATATGTAAAAGCATTATATTGAAAGAAATGGGACTTGAAAAGGATTATTATAGTGGCATGTAGGTTGCTTCGCAGCCTCTGAGACCGAGGTAAACTTGGACTCACTAACCGATGTGTCCTAGACATATCATCTTAGTGCCGATGGTAAGCGGGTTTGTTGTAGCAATACGACTTGTGGGCGACGTCTTAGCGCATAGCGTTATGATACGTCGGCTATCTTTCGGATTAGGGTGAGTGTATTTGGTAGTACTTTTAAGTGCAGCAAGCATACTCAACTTCATGTCTTAGTGCAATAGCGCTATGATACGTGGAGTTTTGGCTACTTACGTCTTAGTACCGTGCTACTATGATACGTTGGTGGTATTTTTAGTTAACAACATTATCAATTTTGTTCCCAAAGTCGATAGGGATCATGTAGGTGTGTTGTGAAGGGGCGCCATCCGTATGATAGTTGCATTGATGCTTACTGCTACTTACAGTATTGCGTCTCGTGATGGATCTGCGGGTGTGCTGCACCTGAATTGACGCATCTTGTGGTTCTAGTCGATGGAGGTATGCGGGTGGTGATGTCTGCTGGGACTGTATGGGATGGTGTAAGCAAGACGATAGTCCTATTGATGCTTGTTGCATTCTGTAGCATTGCGTCTCTACGATGGTTGTTTGGCGGGTCGCTATTCTCAATGGCGCTCTCTGCGTCTTGGTTTGACTCACAACCTAAGTAGCTTTGCCCAAGTCGGGTCCCTTCATTGCGGGGCTGCAGACTGTCTGCCCTCCATGATGTTTTATATAACAACATAATAATATATCATAACGCCGTGTGTCTTCGTGCGAGTCGCACGTCTACACTTTTCACTCCTACATAATTCTATAATTAAAAGGTGTGCGCAGTTGATCGGTCGTAACTACGCTCGGTTTATCATCGAGTAAGTTGAGTGAAAGGGACGCCGCACGCACGCTGCATACCTATGTAATATCTACCTGCCATATACTAAAGGCGAAGCGCGCCTCTAAACTAATGACAGATACACGCATTGAAATGCAGATAACTCCTCCACATTCTTCTACATCCAGTTCAGTTCCTGATTTGTCAAGTTTTGAATATTTCGATCCGTCAATCGTCCGAAAAAGAAGACAGCATGAAATCGAGGGAACGTCTCTGGAGAACAGCGTAACAGTCTCAGACCTTGAATGTTTTTTCAAGAAAAGGCAAAAAGAAATGATGGAAAACGTCACACAAACTATAGTTACAACAGTTAATTCTGTACTTTCCGAAAAACTCAGTAAATTATCTTCGGATCTGCAAAATTTAAAAACTAATATAAATACCATATCCAATAAAAGTGCCTTTAATACGGAATCGATATCGGAAATCAGAAAAAAACTCAATGACATTGAAAGTTCAGTCAATTACTCGAGTAACCGCCAAGATAACGTGGATGCCAAATTATTAAGTATAGATCAACAATTTCAAAAGAATAAACAATATGGGATGGAACTCAGTGAGCTTAAACTTAAATACACCAATCTTACTTTGGACCTTAAGAAACGTCAACAATGGGAAAGGCTGTATAATCTTGAAATCGTGGGGGTACCGGAGACATGCAACGAGAACACCGTCGATATTGTCATTGCTGTAGCAAAACATGCGGGTGTGGTCATCACGTCATGCGACATTGAATTCACTAATAGAGTGCAAGCAAAAATTACAAGACCTGGAATTACACGAGCAATAATTGCAAAAATGAAAACCAAATCAGCGAAAGACAATATACTAGCTGGTATTCGACGCGTTCGTGGTATCACCCGCAACAATATAGGCATGCAGGGTAATCAAAGAATATATGTAAATGAACATCTAACGATTGAAAATAAAATATTATATAATAAGTGCCGTGAATTGGTGAAAACAAGTTCTTACAAATACATATGGATAAGAAACTGTAAAATTTTTGTACGAAAAAACGACAAGTCGCCGAAGATTGTGGTGAACAAAGAAGAAGATCTTGCAAGAATTAAGTGACAGCTCATCTCTCTACGATTCTGCGGCCCTTGGTTTAACGTATTGTTATTTCATTTACTTTGTTTTACTTTAATATTAATGATTTATATAACACTTTCCACTCCTATACTAAACAACCACATTATACACACAAAAATATTATTTTATTATTCCTGTTTACTTATAATAAATTATTTACTATTTATCAATCACACTAAGCATCATAATTATTGCATTAGATACAAAAAACTAGTATTGTTATATTATATATTCTATTTTATATTAATACTAACGTTTAATATAACACTCTCCACACTCACACTAAACGATAACACCATAATATACACAAAAAAAAAATTCTATTTGGTTTACTTATGACCTCTTTGCTAATTATCAATTCTACTAAACGCCATAACTATTGCATTAGACACAAAAAAATATTTCTAAATTTCATTATCATAATATTTACTACCTCAAGTCTTTCTAATTATGCTAATAGGAATTTTTATTTAAAAATAAAGATAGTTACTTTAATACAGTTCAAGCTTTATAATCTAAATATTGTGGGCTTAAGTTTGCAACTAATTACCGATTTAATATACTTTTGTATTTTCAACATTATCTTAAATACAACATGATTGTTACCTTTTATATGAGTTATATATCCGTAAAAATATAATGTGTCTGCGATCATTTTTTAGTTTGAAAATTATTATGATATTATTGAAATTAAATAAAACTTATTCATTCGTTCCCTTACGAATAAGATGGATAATGATTGTGTATTCGTTCGAATTATATACTATATCAGTGAATATTCTAATAAAATTACGTTACTACTTACAAAAAATTAATAATAACAACACCATTATATTATTTATTCAATTACGACAAATGTTGTTCACCAATTATTTACGGTGCATTCAACGTTTGAGTTCAAATGGATATCTACTTAAAACATGTGATAATTTAAGATATTGGCGCTATTTACGTAAGTCTGAAATGCATTATGTTATATGTGTTCGAACACAGTATGTTGTACTAAAATCGATCTGCACGATTAAAATTATAACTTCAAGTTTGAGTGAAATACTTTTTATACTGTGATATAGGAACTATGTAAATGAAAAAGAGGCGTGTTGATGCTTCTATAACTTTAATTATACTGTCTTTATTCTTAACTCTAATACACATATAGTCGTGGGGGCTATACCACACTACACCTCCCACCGACAAAAAAATAAATGAATATATTTGTTTTTTTTTTAACTTATAAAAATAAATATAAAACATGTTTAATATTAATATAAATTACAAAAATACAATGTAATTATATATTATTTGACCTAAATATAAATTACAAAAATAAAATATAGGTATATTCTATGGGTAGTTCGGGTGGCCAGATCCCTCTACACCATAGTAATTTCAAGGTCACATTAGAATTGGTATTATGTATCATGCATAATTACAACATACTTATTTGACATAATTAGGTAATTCGCGAAGATCTAGTACATTCATTTATATTTTAAAATACTCTTGTCTTAATTATTTATTCATACTTTTTCATCGCATTCCTTATTTTCGAGTAAGGCCTTTTTATTATCTTTTTTTTCATAATTCTTGTACGTCCTTTTTTTTTCTTGATTTTTTTTGACTTTTAACTAGCTTTGTTTCTCTCTATTCACTTATATATTTATTTATTATTTAGATACCGGGAATCAGAGTATTAATTCATTTCATTTATATTTTATTTCGTGACATTTATCACGCGGGTACTTTATAAATATGGGCCCCCCATTTATTTGGGTATTATATTACATTTTCACTACATTTATTTCATTTTATTGGCACATAAACTTTTTTTATCATACTATATCAAGGTAAAACTGTAAGGTACGTTGGGGTAATACCGGACGGATTTTCGAATAGTTGGAAGAGTCTGCCAAAAACTTTAATTTCTCGACATTCGTATACGTCAGATTTGTGGAACATGGAGCAAACCGTTAATCGTTAAACGTAGTTTAGCTCTGAGAATCTTTTGCTTGTGTAAACTCAACGGTTTCTGCTTTAAAGGTGTGCGAAAACTAGACATACTTTTTTATATGCATAATGAAAAATTGGCCATTAAGGGGTAAGACCGGACTTAAATTTAAAACCACTTCTACTGCTTAGAGAAAAAAGTTTATAAAAGAGATTTGTCCTATCTTTAACGCTCAAAAACATATTTCAATATGATCTATAAATTACTAGAAACATAAATGTTCCAAACGATTTTCTCTTTTTTTGTTTCTTGCCATCCGATCTTATCCCTGATATAAAGAAATTGTAATTTTATGTTTCTCAAACTTTGTTATGACATAAGATGGAATTACTCAATATAGAAGAAAGATCGGATGCATTTGATTTTATATGGGAAAAAAAATAACAGTAAGAACTGGCGAAATGCCCTGGGATAATGCAGGAGTTAAGGAAGATATAAATATTTTAACAAAGCGGCATTTATTATTATAAATTATTTTTTAAATAATTATTATAAATTACATTTTGATTTGTAATAGAGGATAGATATAGATGTCTATGGGCCGCACCAATCACTTAACATCAGGTGGACTGTGTGCTCCTTTGTCACCCTTATCCTATAAAAAAAATGTATTTTAATATGTACTTAAAAGTAATAAAACCATCGTATTGTTTTATTACTTTTAAATATACAGACTTGCTAACGAGACTGAGTCCCATAGTCACTTGAGTAATCAACGAAAAAATATACACGACCAAAGAAAGTTTAACAACCACTGCCATATTTGTAACAGGCAAAGATCGGATAATATTCATCCGATCTTCACTCACGAGGGGAAACATCGGATCTCGGCCTACAGCGATCTTAGCCCTGCATGGACCAGCTTTATTTAGCTATAACTTCATAAAAATTAGTATCCACACAAAATAATAACAAAAGAAGCCATATTCTCGCTAAAAATCGCAAATAAAAGTGATAGGGAAAGATCGGATGGACAAAAATAATACAAAAATTACATTGTTTTATAAAATGCCACGCAGCACAGGTCCCACTTGCCGGAGTGACTGGCGCGAACTGAGGGTCGGGGCAGGATGAAATGGCGTCGTGTAGCATATTGTTAGCTTTTCAAAATATAGCATAATTCGCCGGGAATTTGAATCCTACGGTCTTGCCCCATCACCGATCTTACCCCAATGTACCTTACCTTGGGTTGTATGCATAACCTCGAGGTCAACTTTTAAGTCATTTTAAAAGGACTCCAACAATTGTCACGGAGGAAAACTAAGTTCACACTATGATCCAGCGAAGGATGTGACCTCTATGTACCATTATTAAGGGTAACAAATTTAAGACTTCTCTGGTCCCCAACAGTACTAATATGAGTAAACTCGTTCACATCTCACTTGTACTGAAGGTATTGTTCCCTAGTACCCGTTACTTCCGATTTTATCATCCAATCATGGAAACATACCCTACTCGAGGACTATATGTTTTACCAGTGATGGACGTTCCCGTATCTCTCCATTACTTATTTATGCAGGTCAACTTTTGTTTTATTTCTATTTATTTCTTTACATTTATAGTATTTATTAATCATTATTTATTGGCACCATAATTTTCACGTACACGGCTCGCGTACATACATGATTAATATTATGGATAATATTCTTATACAATTCATAATAAATTCTCATTTACCTCATTAACAATATATTAAAGCTTATTCCGTATTTAATAGTGTCAGAACCACCTTAAAAATTAATCGGTTATTAGGTTTTCCAAACTCTCAGCTGATCAAGCTGATTGTATGTGGATATGCTAACCTCCGATAATTTTTCTTTACCTTACTCTCACACTTACACACTATTAATATTTTTCATTTATAATTACGTATTCCGTAACTTAGCTAAACATTTACTCACAAATTTTACAAATTTATATCATATAGTAGTCTCGTATAATATTTAGTTACATCGTTGTCGGTCAGGGATTGAGGCTCACAATATGGGTACAATAAAATTTAAATTAATTAATTGTATACATAATATAATGAGTTTCAAAATCGAATTAAACGAAGTAATTATTTTCATAATCCACACAAATAGGTTAGATATTCAAGCTATTATCCCAAAAATAATGAACTATAATAGTTAAAACCTTAAGATCTGAAAGTTTAATCAATATTAAAAAAAAATATTGCATTTCATATTAAGATATAGAACAAAGAAGTCAAAGCAACGTAGTTTTCAATAACAATAACATGATCGCATAACGACAGACAGATCAAAATACAAATTGTAATCCAACTCTTAGCAGCGCAAGCGATTTGAGACACCTTTGTTTTAATTAACAAAGTACGTATATGGCAACGTTTGCGATTACATCGTATTATGATCACCTAATTTAAACGTAACTTATACAATGTTATTATAACATACATAATATGTGGATACAAGTAAATTGATAGTATTAAATTCCTTATTTACACAGAATTTTAGACACATTACTTTTGCTTAGATCGAAAAAGATTGCTAGAAGTATGGTATTTACTATATCGTTTACAGAAAATAATTGAATAATCACTGTAACAAATATCAACTTTACACAACAAAACATTAATTATTTACTTAATTTTTGAAATTCAAAAGAAAATTTTTATTTTTAAGTAGGTTAATATATAACTTTAAACTCACTGCCTTTATAAAAGAAAAGAAAACCGAACACTTATTAATACCGAATTATTTTTAACCCTTTTCAAATTGAAAATTTTCATTTAAATAAAATTTACTATAGAAAAAAATCACAACGAAAAATATGATCGGTGTTATTTTAACTAAATAAAAAATTAATTTATGATAAACCATGGTAGATTTAAAATGTAATCTACTACTATATTATTTCATTCGTTATTGTATTGTATCCTGCACAGTTATAAAAATAATATGAAACAATAAACAATAACTTAATATAAAATTGTCTTGTGCCTTAATACAAATGCCATAAGTGCCTAAAATGTAATGTGCTTTTTTGATATTGTATTATGATTACATTTTTTATGTATATAAATAGTGATAAAAATATTGAAAAATCAATTGTAACGTGAGTTATCTGATAAATAAGTTCAATTTAAACATACGTGTATTAAATATAGAATATTTAATACTTAACTTCAACAAATATTATAGCAAAAAAAATATAAAAACAATCTCTAATTGATAAATAAAGTTTTAAATGGAATTAAAATCACACAGGTGCGAAGTTACCTCTTAATTTTCTTCTTTGTTCTTCTGGACCAAGCTTGCAAGAGTACAACCGCTGCTTTCCTTTTCAAATAAACCTGCCGTTTCTTGAATTTTGTTCTTTGGTAATTATATTTAAAAAAAATCACTTTTTAATTTCCTCATTCTTTCTTAGTTGCTTTCATAGTAGGTACTATTATACATTTAAATTATATTACTTCATGTTCATTATACTTTTTATATTTCAGTCAGCTTCTGTACAATTATTATTGTGGCCTCTTCTTGTATTCATATTTATTTTTTTTTCGTCACATCCGGGTATATATTCCGTGTAGTCCGCATAAATATTTATATTATTTTCAACAATTTTTGTAGGCCGCGGCGGTGCGCGTGCATTGCAGCAGCGCACCGCCTGGCAGGGTCCCCATGTGATATAGGAACTATGTAAATGAAAAAGAGGCGTGTTGATGCTTCTATAACTTTAATTATACTGTCTTTATTCTTAACTCTAATACACATATAGTCATGGGGGCTATACCACACTACAATACTCTTCTGTATTCGTACACAATTATCATCTTATATGCGAAGGTCATATTCTTTTAATATTGTATATGCTCAAGTGCTTTCTTTTAATACATGTTTTGAAGTAAAGCGCGTTAAACAAAAACAAACGTTCTGTTTGGTTAAAATCCTATGCTCAAGTTTAAAAGAAACGATTCATATTTCCCAGTATTGGCTGAAAATTAATGCTTTATATACAAAATATATAGAATTTTTTAACATTATATATAATATCCATACACTTTTCCTAAATGAAATTATTTTTCTAAATTATATACATTATTTCATAGTACGACTATGTATGACAGTAATTTTAGTTATTATTACATCTGTCAGAAATATTTGTGTACCCCGTTTATTACTAAATGTTACTCAGATAACTCTTTATTGCTCTAATCATGTTCATAACCCACATTCCCAAACTATTATAGACCATTACTTATATAATTTGTTTTGTTCGAGACAAATTATTTCTATAAGTACCGTCAAAAGTAAGCAATATTTACGGGATCACTTACGAGCGATAATTCTTTATATATTAATATTAAAAACGAGTTTATATCCATCTCAAATTACACTAACATATATGTTATTAATTGATCATAATGAATAATACATGCCTTAGTATATTTTACCAGAATACAAGAGGTCTCCGTACCAAAACCTTAGAATTTTATAGGAATTTAAATATAAATAATTTTGACATAGTCATTATTACGGAGACCTGGCTTCACGATGGTATTTTAGATGGTGAACTCAGTGACTCTGGATATGATATTTTTCGGTTGGACCGTGATCTAACCTCCACAAACACATCTCGGGGTGGGGGGGTCATGATACTGGTGCGAAGGGATCTGGAAGAATTTATCATAAATGTTAATACGGTTGTACCATCGACGGAAATGATTTGGGTTACCATACATGCTAAATCTTTTAATTCAGTCGTGGGCTCTAATTTACATATAGCTGCTATCTATGTACCGCCTAATAGTCAGTTACCTTTTATGATTGATAATGTATTGCAGAGCGTTTCACAAGTTTATGCATCACACAATAATGACAACTTTTTGATAGTAGGTGATTTCAATTTACCATCTATCCAATGGACTTCTCAACTAGGGCCAATACATACTAACAGGTGCTCATTAGCAATTCAAAATGCAGGTAAATTACTTTTGGAAGAGTTTTATCTGCTGGGATTAGAACAGTGTAATTATACAAAAAACCACTATGGTAATACCCTTGACCTGGTATTTAGTAACTTTTCTGCATAATGTAATCTCTCCTGTACCTCATTAGTAAACGAAGATCGCGCCCATCCTTGCCTCTTAGTTGACGCCTCGAACATATCAGTACGTCCTCTTATAGAACAAAAGTATATATTTAAGCGTAATTTTCATAAATGTAATTTTGAAAACATGATAAAATATTTAAAAAAGTTTAATTGGTACGAGCTATTTAACACTTGCGAATCAGTAGACTGCGCTGTTAATTGTTTTACCTCAGAATTACACAAGTGTATAAACTTATTTGTTCCCGAACGTAAGGTTAATATAAGTAACAAAAGTTATCCTTTGTGGTATAATAATAGCCTAATTAGAATTCTAAAAGAAAAGTAAAAAATGCATAAGAAATGGAAACGTTTTGGGAATGCGCTGGATTATCGGGAGTTTTCCGTATTAAGAACAAGAGCAAAACAAGTTGAACATGATCTTTACAATCAATTTATAACTCATGTTCAAAATCAAATTAAAGTTTGTCCCAAAAAAATGTGGCAATACGTAAAATCTAAAAAAGGTAAATCTAACTATCCTAAAACGCTAACCTATGGTTCGGATGTTTATAATAATGGAACAGAAATATGCAACGGATTTAATAAGTTCTTTGAAAGTGGGTTTGCTAAATCCCAAACAAGTATAGATTTATCAACCCTTAATTTACCCACAAGTAGTGAGTCTAGTGTTATTAGTAAAATTAATATAAATGAAAACTACTTACTTAAACTTCTAAAATCAACTGACCCCAATAAATCGACTGGTACAGATAATATCCCCCCTATTGTTATACGTAACTGTGCTGAAGCTCTGGTTTGTCCCCTAAAAATAATTTTTGAAAGATCTTTGTCCAAATCTTTTTTTCCTACTAAATGGAAAGAGGCCAATATCATACCAATTCATAAAAAATCATCTAAATCCAAAATCGAAAATTATAGGCCAATTTCCATTTTAAATACTTTCAGTAAAATATTTGAAAAAATCGTTTATGACCAAATCTACAGCACAATAGCGAAAGGCGTAAGTCACGCTCAGCATGGTTTCTTGATGCGGCGCTCGTCTGTGACTAATCTTGCGGAGTTTTTTGAGTTCGTTATTAATAATATGGAACGTGGGGGGCAAGTTGACGTTGTGTATACAGACTTCGAAAAAGCCTTTGATCGCGTGAATCACATTATCTTGCTCGCCAAACTAGAAAGATTGGGAATACATGGAGACTTGTTACGTTGGGTAAAATCCTATCTTTCGAACAGATCTCAGGCCGTAGTAGTTGGTTCTTACAGGTCTAACTTCATCAATATTCCCTCCGGGATTCCACAGGGATCTCATCCAGGTCCATTATTATACAATGCATATATATATGACATATTCACCTGTTTTGACTCCACAAACTACCTTTTATATGCGGATGATAAGAAGATCTTTTATAAAATTAATAATATTCAAGACTGCCATACCCTTCAAAGCACTTTAAACAAACTGTCGTATTATTACTCTGTTAATAATATAATTGTAAATGTACTTAAATGTCAAAAATTTCATTCACACGCAAAAATAAACCTATAAAATTTACATATAGTATAAATAACATCCCAGTTGAAGAAGTAGATGAAGTTCGTGATTGAGGCATTACACTTGACAAGAAACTGACAATGACCAAACACGTGGATACTATAGTGCAAAAAGCTTACAAAAATCTAGGATTTGTTCTACGTATTTGCAAACCTTTTTCAGACATAAACTCTATTAAAAGTATTTACTACGCGCACGTTCGAAGCGTTTTGGAATACGCAAGTAGTATTTGGTCTCCCTATTATATTACCCACAAACAACAAATTGAAAGTGTTCAGGCACAGCTCATAAGGCACCTAAATTATAGAACTCACACTTATTCTGATTATGTTACAGGCTGCCGAAATCATAAAGTAATGTCCTTAGAAAATAGACGTACTCTCTTAGATATGATGTTTTTGTTTAATATAGCTAATGGCTACCTGGATTCCCCGGTTTTGCTATCTGCTATAAATGTAAATGTACCCAAGAAGCGTACAAGACACACCCCTTTATTCGCTCCCAACGCTCGAAATACTAACTATGGAAGAAACTCACCCTTGACTCGTATTTGCTCAATATACAATAAAAAATTCTCGAACTTAGATATATTTTACATGTCCAAAGATAAATTCAAACAAGAAGTTCTCAAGCTTTTACGGTAAATAACTTATCTATTTGCATACCTATTATTATAACATTAAAGTATATCATTTCATATGTTGTTTATTTTTTTTTATATTGATATATTATAAATAATACGTATGATAAAACATTTATTTATATATCTATAGACCCATACCTACACGAACACACACACACACACACACACACACTCACTCACGCACACACACACACACACACACACGCACACACACACACACACACACTCACTCACACACACACACACACATACACACACACACACACATACACACACACTCACACACATACACACACACACACACGTACACACATGCGTGCATGCGCGCGCGTGCGCACGCGCATACCTCTTAGTCATAGTTTACTAGTTTCACCTTGTTCTTATTTGATATGTATTAAGAGTAGGAGATACCATTTAAGATTTATACAGGGAAACCTATAATTGGCTGTTATAATCATTTATAAATTATTAACATTATATATTCATAAGAGCTGTTGGTTTTCTAAATAAATAAATATCTCTATAAAGTTCCCACCTTTGAGAGATTGAAGGCAACTTGTTGGTGGGTGAGACAAACATGATCGAAAAATGCATATACTCAACGTCAGTGACATAAAACCCTTTCTGATGGCGAATTATTACTATTATCTTATAACTGCCTATTGGCTATATCTGCCATTGCATTGGTTGGTGGAGCATATGTGTCGACCTCATGCGGGTGGTAGCTGGAGGGAGAATCTGAGGAGGCTCTCAAGGCTGCGGCCGAAAGCCGCGCAACGTGGGACCCCATTCCCTTGAGGTGAGCGGTAGACTCATGACACGCTCTGCGGCCAATTGGCCGTGCTAACCATGCAATTGGTGGTGATGCCTTACACTTACATCACGTCTGCAGGAACGGCGGTCTGGCAGGTGGTGGCGCTCACGGAAGGCTTTTTATGGTCAGTGTGCCGATTGTTGCCTAACCCGTGTGACGTACATTTCACTGTGGCTGGATTTGATCGTATTCTGTATGGCGTTTACACGCATTGACATGCGCGTTATCGGTCGATGTTTGTGCTTACGCACTATCAAGGGGCCAAGTCCTCTTTTACTGGTTCGCCAGTTATTTTGCTGTGGACTACGGTCCAGTTCCCAACTTTGCGTACCCTTCGGGGGGAGCGCATTAAAATGGTTGGCGCTTACCGTGCGCGGCGTGTGTGGGGCCGTGTACCTCCTCCACATTTTTTTTAAAATGTGGGAGAGCGAAGCCCTTGTAGCTGGTATTTGATATAAATATTGTGAGCCTTTTCCAAGCGGGAAGGGATTAATTGAATACTTACCGTAATGAGTTACCACAACTCACTTCCGTAAGAGTCCCACGATGGTTAGGCACTTCCACGACGGACACCAACACTGAATTGCATGGCTTCTGCGACGCATCTAAATCAGCATATGCAGCAGTCGTTTATTTAAGAGTCGTTGACTGCGATGGCAATACGAAAGTTTCTTTATTGACAGCAAAAACTAGAGTTGCCCCATTAAAGCAGATCAGTATACCACGTCTAGAATTATGTGGAGCTGTATTATTAACACAACTTTTGACGGAGGTCGCAGAAGTTTTAAACATTAATAAGAGGAATATTAAAGCTTGGACAGATTCAACTATCTTGCCCGCTTGGCTTAACAGCCATCCCAGTAGGTGGAAGACTTTCGTGGCAACCGAGTGTCAGAGATTTTAACAAACCTGAACTCTTCGCAATGGTACCAGGCGGTATTGTATTTTTAAGGCCATTTCCGTCATTAAATGTCCTTGGTGGGCGGAATGTTTAAGACTATCATTAGTAGCAATAAAGGAATGTAGATGGCGCTGGGCGATTTAAACACGGGCTATCATTTATCTCACCAGTCAAGTGTATAGTCAAATAAATCAAATATTAAAAAGAAGAATTCAGATCAAGTACATAGTGTTTTATTGTAACTTCTATAGTACCCAAATTAGTTCAACAGTTCAACAGTGCAATAGTTCAGCAAGACCACCATTAAACACAGGGCATAGCAAAAGCTGCTCAACTTACTTACTACGCTCTGTATATGATTTTTCCATGAAAAAGTTGAGTCTATTGTTACCCCTAGGGGCGAAAATGTGCGAACTTCTTCAATATTTATACCTTGGTAAGATATAGCGAGCGGGACTTCTAATCTCTGATATGGGCGAAACTGCATTATTTTTCTCTTTTCAAAATTTAACAATAAACCTAAAACGTCCAATTCATCCACAATTTTGCTAAGGCAGTAAGCTATATTATTTTCCTGCAAACTAGTGAGATTTTTTTGCAAACAAAATGACTCTATGTGGTATTACTTTACTTAAATATTCCTACAATGAAAATAATGAGTCATAGAAAAGAAATTGAAAAGGTTGCTGATATAAAATTCCTCGGCCTTATCTTGGACGAGTACTGTAGTTGGGCAAATCACATAAATTTAATGTGAGACAAGTTAAATAAATTCGTTTATGCGCTCAGATGACTTAGTAACTTAATAAGTAAAGAAGCCGCTATCACAGCATATCATGGATATGTAGCGTCGGTGTTACGGTATGGGTTTTTGATCTGGGGCAGTTCAAGTATTTTTAAGAGAGCATTTCTAATGCAAAAGAAATGTATAAGGGCAATCTGTGGATGTGGACCTTTAGATTCTTGTAGACCACTCTTTAAGCAGTTAAAAATTATGACTCTGTGTTCCATGTACGTGTATGAAATCGGAACTTTCGTAAAAAAATATCCACATTTATTTCAGAGGTGTGTTGATAATACAGATAAAAGATTCCCACATAGAGAGGTAACAAGATTAAATTTTAGATTATGTAAAACTGCCTTTTTCCAGAAAAATTGTCCCATTATGTGCATAAAAGTATACAATAAACTTCCTGTTGAAATTCGAGAACTTCCATTAAATCATTTTCAAAGGAAACTAAAACAATATCTCATCCAAAATTGTTTTTATACTCTAGATGATTTTTATTGTTATAAACCAAAATGTTTTTAAATTTTATAAGACATTTCGTGTAAAATTGAGTAAATAAATGTATATAAAATTAATAACTATTGACATGTATACTTGATTATTTTTAAATTTTTTTTTATGATTTGATATAATATGAATTTTTAATTTAGGAATTTTTCAACTTTTTTTTTATTAATTATTGACATCCATGTTATGTGTATTAAAAGTTTTTAATCTTGAATTTATCATAAAATTATAATTAAACATATTTTTTTTAATAGAATCATGTACATTAAAAAAAATTATGTATTTGCATGCCACTGGCGAAATATGCTTGTACTATCTTTAATTATAATGTCTGTAACCACCATATTTATAGCAAATAAATTATTATTATTGTAATTATTATTACTAAAAGGAGTTCGTTAATATACGTAGAGAACAGCAAGCATCCTAGGACGCTACCCTGCGATATAGATTCATTTACTGTGGTAGTGTACGAGTTTATTTCATTTATCATTCTTCTATTTTCATTAAAATGGTATATCTGTACGTTCTGTTTTCTATTCGCAAGATTAGAAGAGAGCCATTCGTGCGGCTTCCCTCGTATTCCTAGCGAATATAGCTTTTCTAGCAAGGGACCATGTGCAAAACGCGATCGTATGCTTTGGACATGTCCATAAAAATAGCTACAGCACATCTTCCTTCATTTAGAGCATTATGTATTTCTAAGATGATGTCAAATACAGCGGATAGGGTAGAATGATTTTTTCGGAAACCATGCTGATATCTATTAAAAATTTTGTATTTTTCAAAAAATTAAAAAAAAATTATAAAAAATCTAATTTTATGTAGAACACACTGATTTACTGTATTTAGATCACTATTTGTTAATTTTTTTGAATTTATAACGGAGCTCGATACTAACCGTGACAACTAACGACACTTCTCCATAAATAATCATATGTAATATTATAGTAATATTAATTTGTTTAATAATATTATTATAATATATATATATATAATAATTATTAATATGGAACCAAAGACGAGCTTTGCCACCGAAGGGTACGTCAGTAAAGGGGATAAAATACTCCGTCATTTGACGCACCATGCTCATTTTGTGTGCGTGATACCCAATTTGTGTCACCGTCAACAAAGTACGGTGTGACTTCTCAGTCTTGAGATGGTGATGGACTGCGCTAAAATTGGAGAGTAAGCCTCAAATACAGAGAAGAGGTGCATTTTTGATGAGAAGAAGTGCAACCACTGTTTAAAATTGCTTCTCTTTTTAGTTTTTCTTAATGAATAAAACGGTGAATAGGAATGTTGAGTTGAAGTTAAATTAGGAGCTGCGATTGTAATCCAGAGATACGGACACAACTGCTACGCACGTGGAAGTTTGTTCTAAAAAGTGCGGGGATACCAAAAACTCCCCAGAAATCGCTATCGCATCTTTTCGTCTAGATGCAGCCAGGGATTTCGTTACTTGCTTAGAATCCCGCTATCCTCCGCGACCAAGCAACCGACATGGACAACAATTATCACTTCGCAACCGGTTTACACAAGCGACGCTACTGTTCAGATTTATTCCCCGTATTATGGCTAATTCAATAGGACGATGTTTATTGGCGACACAGCCTTAAATGGTAGGCTAAAAGCAAGCGCCCGAAGCGTACCATGGAAAGTGGTGCTGCTCGTTTCACTACCAAAGAAATACGTGTAGGGTTTAATTTAAGTATTTCCTCAAGACACGATCAGCCTTAACGAAATTGGAGTCTTAAAACACGATGATATTATAAAAAATACCGTTCAATATTCCGGGCAATAGTTTTGCAAAGCTAATTGTAGGCTATTTACATTGATAATCAATCAAATCTTTCAGAAAAATGTCTAATGCATTCCGTTCCATTTAAAGCAAAATGCTATCCTCTCCATCGTTGTGTTTCATAATGTTTAATACACGTAGATATCAGTGGTGTATCAGAATCGTAAAAAAAAACAAAGCTTATGAGTGTACTATTACAACATCATTAAGTGGTATTTACAAGAGCCTACACCGCAACGTATAATTATTTAAATGATAAGCGTTGATACAAATATATAGGCACATATATTGAAACACATTTTACTATACTTTTTAATATTGTTATTTAAAGACATGAATATTTTGAAATAACGTTATTCAATTTACAAAATCTTAAAGTAAAGTAAATAGTTTATGTCCGTCTCATTGCTGAACTTATGCTTATCTTCAATTCGGTATTAAAAAAACCACAAAAAGAGAGTAAATGATACAATTATAATATTAAAGATAATTGAAATACGCGGAAGAACAAAATTCATTGGCAAAAAAGAAGAAAATTCAAGTGGAAGTAAGTTTATCATCATCATCATTACAGCCCTTCACAAGTCTACTGCTGCGCAAAGTCCTGAGCTACTAACATTCATCGGTTTCCTATCGATTATAGTGTGCAATGGGTCGGCCATATAGCTTTAAGGACCAACAACCGATGGGGAGGAAAGTTTATCAAATGGCAACCTCGTACCGAGAAGGGAAGTATAGGATGGCCACTTACTTGATGGAGTGACAACCTGGTAAGATATGCAAGAAAGTAAGTTGCTTATAGAATAATTACAAACTAAAGAAATTAAAAAAGAGTCAGTCAAGGAATACAAAAACCGAGGATAGCTAATGAGATGAATAGATAACTTGATAAAGGTGGCGGAATAGTGCTGATTGCGAAAAACCTCATATTGTGAGAGATTTTCTGTTAGTTTTATTTTAATGTAGAGTTCCAAATAAACATACAGTTATTTCGGGTTTGGAAATACTGGAATTCAACAAGGTTTCCTTGAATATAAAGATATCGTAAGGATTATTAAGTATTTATTGTCTTACCTCCTTATTTTGGATCGCGGACCATAAGTGGTAGTAAATGTAAGCATTTTGGTAGTAGCAACTGAGAAGTGGGATTATATATTTTAAAATTAAGGAAAACAAATGGGGAACAGAAATTTATAAAGAAGAAGAAAAGTTGAACACGGACATATTCAAAACAGCTAAAGAAATATTTCATAACTATTTCTTCAGTCAACAAATTCAGAATAAGTATAAAATATGTCACAATTTAAAGCCTGATAGATCTGAAATTTGTTCGAGCGTCATAAAATTATCATTTATATACGCCTTCTTCTGCCTATGGTGTATCTTTATAGTATATCTGGTTAGCTTATTCATCAACATAGTAAAATTTAATATACTTCTGATAAACCAATAAGTTTTTATATTATAAGATTTATCGTCATCATCATTACAGTCCTTTCCAAGACCTCAGACAAGACAAGCCTCGACGGACTGTGGCCCCGGTGGCAGGTCTGCTGCCCAGGGATGTGGAGAAGTCTGCCGCAGAGGCCAAAGAGGAGGACCGCCCAAGGGAGAGCTCCCGGGGTATCAGAGGGATCTTCAAAGCGTCGACCGCCTCCAAGTTGGAGGTGATCGACCACGTTCGTGATGCAGTAAAGGGGATCATGGGTATCATCACCGGACCAGGGTCGAAGCTCAATAAAGCGGAGGTCAACAGGGTGGCTACATATGGCCATGATCTCATTGCCATGGTGGCGACAATGGAGGTACATATATCAGAACTGGAGTTGGCAGCGCTCAGAGCAGAACAGGGGAAGATTGCTGCGGAAGGAAGACTAGCGCAGGTTGAGGCTGAGACCAGTGCAGTTCCTTGCCACGCGACGGACCCGGCACCGCAAAGGTCGTATTCGGCGACGCTGAGGCTGCCGAAGGGGGCCGACCAAATGATGATGCCAGTGAGCAAAGGCCCAGTTGTCGCCTTCTACCCGGCTGAGACAGAAGGTCCACTGAAGACTGCAGAGGACACAAAAAGGGAGCTCAAGAAGGCAGTCCAACCCCAACAACAGTGGGCTTCAGATCGACAGATTGAGGAAGGTTGGAAATGCGGGTGTCGTGGTCCAAACCACGTCCCAGGAAGCAGCAGAGAAGCTGAAGACTGCTGCCCCTCCATCATTGAGGGTGACTGAGCCCAGGCAACGTTTACCCCTGGTGGCTCTCAGGGGTTTTGAGGAGGATCCCAAGAACGAGGATGTCATTAGCGCCCTCTACGAGCAGAACCTTGCTGCTTGTGGATGGACCGAAACAAACTTGAAAGAAAACTGCAGGATCGCTTTCAAGAAGTCCTGGAGAGGAAGCAGGCGGACAACAGTGATCCTTCAATGTTCGGCTGCCTTGAGAGATATCCTGATCGGGTACAACCGGCTATACGTCGGCTGGGACGTGGTGGAGCCGTGTGATTACGTGGATGTCACGTGCTGCCAGAGGTGTCAACAGTATGGTCATCCTGCGAAGTATTGCCGATCGTAGGAGGTCGTATGTGGAAAATGTGGAGAGGAAGGGCATGAGCGCGGCGCTTGCAAGTCAACGGAGAAGAAGTGCGCTACGTGTAAGCGATTTGGTAGATCTGACTCTAGCTCGCACGTGACCATGGCGAGGAACTGCCCAGCAAGGCTGTATGCAGAGCAACGCTCTGTGGCCAGCACTCAATACTACCAGTAAGGGTGGCCCCGTAGACAACCATGAAGACAAGGCATTACGACTGGGACAAATAACCTGGGTCGGGGGGAGCTTGCCACGGCTGAGTTGCCCATCGGGCGCGTGAACTGCACCTGGACATTGTTCTTGTACAAGAACGGTACTCCCAGGTTGCGGGGACCGTGCAAGTGACCGGTCATCCGTGGGCTGGCGCTTATCTTGCCGACCCAACAATTGGAGCAGCTGTGCTGAGTCACCTTAGCAATATCATCGGGCTCAATGCCACTGGGGTGAACTACAGGCTGCTGCGCGAGTTTTGCGCATGGGAGTCGCGATCGTGGAATGGGGCAAGAGAGAATGCTGGTAGGAGGGCCCGATGTCGTAGGCGTTATAGTGCCGTCAGCCCCAGAAGGGGGAGAGTGACGTAAAATTGGGACAAGGAATAGATGAAATATTTGTAGGGAGTCAAGAAAGTGCGCGCGGGAAAAGAGCCACGTGCAAGTACCGCGCGCATCTCCCGAGATTCGGCCCGTATGACCTGAGGGGAGGTGGAGCCATGGGAGGTGGAGGGCTCAAGTCCTTTCCAAGTCTACTGTTGAACATAGGCCTCCCCCAAGGAGTGCCACAATGCACGATGCGTAGCCACCTGCATTCATCGATTTCCTGCGTGTTTCAAAAGGTTGTCACTGCATTTATTTGGGGTACCTATTAGGGTGTACCCCAACTAGTATGGTTAAGCAGAATTGATTCAACAGAGCCTCTTAAACTTTATTTATGGTTTGCGAAAGTCTTCTAGAAGTAGCTGAAGATAATGCCTTTCACATTGATGCAAGACATAAAGCGAGTTCCCTCTTAACGTCAGTACAATAATTTCAATTTATTTGCGGAATTATTATTCGGCATGATGTTTAATTTCACATAAATATTGTCAGCAAACAAATGCAAAGTGCTACAATTAATATTAAAGTATGCCAAACCTATCCAAAAATTTAGTTGATCACTTCAAGCAATATAGATCTGACCAATCGTTTGAAGAAATTCTTGTACAAGCGAAAGAAGTAGCACTCTCTCTAGAAATTGAAGAAACCTTTCCACCGTTACCAACGGTCAGGAGGAAATTTAAACCAAAACTGTTTGACTATGAATACCACTCATGATCCAAAAACTGCTTTTAAAATTAGTTTCTTCTCAAAACTTATAGATCAAACATTAAGCTCTCTTAAAAACCGATTTGACTTATTAAATGAGTATGATAATATTTTCGGATTTTTTAGCGACATATTCAAATTAATTGACAGCGATATTTTAAAACATTGCTCTGTTCTTGAAGAACGACTGACAGATCAGGATAATAAGCACATAGAATCCAATGATTTGTTTAATAAAATTAAAGCGGTAAAGTTGTTTTCATTACCTGATGATACTGACCCTTTAAGTATTTTACAATATATATTTGAAAAAAATTAATCTCCACCTTTCCAAACGTAAGCATTTCACTAAGAATTCTACTGACATTACCTGTATTTGTAGTTTCTGGTGATCTAACTTTTTCAAAGTTAAAAATCATTAAAAATGATTTAAGATCGACAATACTATCAAGAAAGATTGTCTGGGCAAGCGATATTAGCAAATGAAAAAGAAATATTTGATGATATACTTCGCCTCCAGGTCCTTCAAAAGAGTTATTGCCAAGACAAAGTCAGAGCACATAGGCAGAATTGGCAAGAAACTAGTTCGCATTCCTTCGGGAACCCGTGCATTCTGGTCTCTCGCCAAGGCTGTCCAAGGGAATTTCTGTAAGCCATCACTACCATCTCTGCACAGGGAGGACGACACACTGGCCTAAGACGCAAAAGACAAAGCTGACCTTTAGGCTCTCTTTTTGCGTCCATCTCGACTCTTGATGACGGGGGGAAAACACCGCCGACCATCCCGCAGTATGAGTGCTCCATGCCGGATGTGCTGTTCTCTCAGCGCTCGGTTCGCAAAGCACTTCTCTCCCTGAACATCCAGAAGTCGAGTGGGCCTGACGGAATCCCCCCAATTGTGCTGATGACGTGTGCTCCGGAGTTAGCACCGGTCCTAACGCATTTTTTCCGGTACTCCTACTCCCAAGGCGTAGTCCCGAATTCATGGAAGACAGCTTTTGTCCACCCGATCCCTAAAAAAGGCGATCGCTCAGACCCGTCCAACTATAGGCCTATCGCGATCACCTCCTTGTTCTCCAAAATAATGGAATCCATTATTAACTGCCAGCTCATCCGGTACCTTGAGGATCACCAGCTGATTAGTGACCGCCAATACGGTTTTCGTCGGGGTCGATCAGCGGGTGATCTTCTGGTCTACCTGACCCATAGATGGGCGGAGGCAGTAGAGTCCAAGGGGGAGGCGTTTGCCGTTAGTCTGGACATTGCGAAGGCCTTCGATCGGGTTTGGCACAAAGCGCTTCTTTCGAAGCTCCCTTCCTATGGGCTTCCCGAGAAATTATGCAATTGGATCACCAGCTTCCTTGCAGATCGGAGCATCAAGGTTATTGTAGACGGTGCATGTTCTGACTACAAGCCTATTAACGCTGGTGTTTCACAAGGCTGTGTGCTATCACCAACGCTGTTTCTTCTGCATATCAATGATATGTTGCTAACTGGTAACATTCATTGCTATGCGGACGACAGCACTGGTGATGCTCTATACACCGGCCGTGCCAATATTTCTCGGGAAAACGTCGCCGAGTACCGGAACAAACTTGTGTCTGAAGTCGAGTCTTTGCTGAACAAAGTCTAAAAGAACCCCTTTGTCGTATCTCTTCAGTTTCAAGGCACTCCCCTTCTTGCCTCAGCCAGTATCGGTATCCTCGGAGTCGTCATATCGAGTGACGTGCAGTTTCGTGGTCACTTGGAAGAGAAGGCCAATTGGCCAAAAAGCTTGGCGTGCTCAGCAGAGCGGGACAGTATTTCATGTCGGCACACCGCCTGCAACTTTACAAGGCGCAGGTTCGGCCTCACATGGAATACTGTTCCCATCTCTGGGCAGGGGCTCCCCAGTCCCAGCTCCTTCCACTTGACCGCATCCAGCGCAGAGCGGCTCGAATCGTCGACGAGATGTTGCGTCCCTTTGCATTTTCTTTCGCAGCTACCAAGGGGAGCGCTCTGAGGAATTGTTCGGATTAATCCCAGCCGCCAAATTTCACGAACGCACATCGCGGCAGAACTCCCGATACCATCCACACCATCTGGATGATTTGCGGTCCACCACTGTGCGATTTAGAAGATGTTTTCTTCCTCGCACGACTTCCTTGTGGAATCGATTACCATCAGCGATTTTTCCGGACCGATACGACTTAAGGACCTTCAAGAAAAGAGCGTACTCCTTTTTAAAAGGCCGGCAATGCATCTGCAATTCCCTCCCTGGTGTTGCAGTTGTTCATGGGCGGCGGTAGTCACTTACCATCAGGTGAGCCGCATGCTCGTTTGCCCCCTCTCCTATTAAAAAAAATAAACATTTTAGCGATGTAATTAATGAATTTGCAGTAGCAACGTCTCGAGAAATATCGCTGCTACAATAGTTATTTTGTATTTTTCTATTGTGCCTAGCTATTATTTTTGATTTTATAGTGAAGCTACCTAGGTATTTTTTATCAGAAGTATCTGCATAGCATATTGCATATTTTTAAAATATCTAAGTATTAGTAGAAAGTAGTACTTATATATATATATAGACATTAGGCAATATTTCTGTTATTTGTTCCTAAAAAAGATGTGATTTTTAGTTTTGGGTTATTTTCTAGTATTTATAAACAACGTGTCTGTACCCCATTAGTTTAATATTATAAATGCTTTAAAATGGGTGTGAACAAGAATTTATTTTAATTTATTTTGTTGTGATTTTCTGCCAATTTCCAAAAAGGAGACGGTACTCAATTCGACTGTATGTTTTTGTTTTTTTATGTCTGTTACCTGTTTGCGCTAAATGTTAATTTTTATAAACTACATTACGAGCGCTCGCGTCCATGGGAACAGGGGTCGCTTCCGGGCCTCTCTTCCCCACGCGCGTCCCCCCGCTCACGCCCGGTCACCTGATGTGGCGATTAACGGGACTGGTTTTGCTGAGGCGTCGAGCGCCAGGTCAGTAGCTCGACGCGCGGGTCATGGGATAGTATGTTTTGCGACCGTTAGTAGGTTGCGAGCGGCCGGTGTTTGATTTGAAAATTTGGATTAATTGTGCGCTTAGTTTTGAATTTACTATCGAATATTTGGATTGATATTACTTACTGTCGTTTTACCTCATTGAACTGCGAGGTCGCGTGCAAAAGGAAGCCTCTAATTCGTGTCGGTTTTTATTAGTACGTTTACGTAACGACAAGGCGTTTGTTCTTGAATTTGAGTGATTAAAGTAACTTCGTTTGCAAGTAATTTACGTCAATTTGTATAGTGATTGCATGTTGAAGTGCATTTTACAATGTTTAATTTGCTTGTGTGACGCGGAACCGTGCGCGCACGCCGAGTGGACAGACGGCCTGAAATTTTAAGCTCGCATTCCATTTCGAGGGCTTGGCCCGGTTAATTGTTTTTGGAAGTTAATGTTGAATTGTAACGTCGCGTTAAGTGCCTTTTTTGTGTGTCGACTATTTTCGAGCTAAACTAATTTTGAGTTCAGATTGCGGTCGTGGTATTTTAATATCGTACGAAAGAATTTAGCTTGTCGTGCGAAACGCTGAACTTTGAGACTCGAGAAGAGGCCGCGTTCGTTCCCGTGTTTGTAAATTTGTGCTACGTGAACCCGGAACATTGAATATTAAACTTTGAACTACGGTTTGTTACTTGTGTCGTGTGTCACCTGTTTTAATTTCGATGAACGTTTAGTTGGTTGACTTTGGAGTTAAATAAATTTACAATAAAGTTGATAAACTGAAATAGTGAAATGAAAGCAGAAGTTTTTAATTGGTGAACTACGACTGGAGGGAGCGCGTATTTGGAGAACGGCAGCGCCTGTGGATCTTCTCTCCGACTTCAACGGACCGTCAGGTTAAATGTATATACACTTTCGCACACCACTTTACATGCACATCACTTATCACCTGACAGGTACCCTGGGGTCAACCCTACCTCCGGAGATCGGTGAGTTTTGTTTGATTATCAGCAGTTTTAGAATAATTGTCCATAGGCCATTGGGCCCCGCTCTCTGTTGCCCGTCGATGGATATCACGCATGGGCCCTGGTCCAGTCGATCTTTGTCGGGGCAGCTAAGGGCGTGTACATTATCTCATATCTTTTTACTGGGTGAACCGATTTTGATGATTCTTTTTTATTTGAAAGCTGGTACTTGTCATGTAGTCCCATATGAATTTGATCAATGTCAGTATTGTATTGATAAGAATGTTGTATTGAAGTCGGCTGTACAATTTTTTTAATTTTAAATCATATTCTGTTTGTTTCATTTTTATATTTTAGTGTACAAATAAATATGACTTCTAAAGTTCAGATTTTTGCATTATTTCAAGCACCTACCTACCTTCAAAAAATATATAAAAAACATGATCCAAAATGCCTTAAGGGGCGCCAAAATCCTTTTTTGCACACAGGCGCCAGTAGCCCTTACGGGGGCCTTGCACCCTACATTTTGTCTACCGATACAAGGCTGCCACTCGGTTCTGCTGTGGATATTATAATTTTAAATCCTGCATGCAGAGAAACCCCGAGCATAGCCCTCTCCATAATTTGCTGAGCAACCTTGAGCTTCCTCATATGGCCAGCAGTGAAGGACCACGTCTTAGATCCATAAGTTATCACTGGCAACACGCACTAGTTGTACAATCTTATTTAGAAAGTTTTGAGGTAAGCCTGACGAGAAGATGTGTTGAAATCTTCCGAACGCTGTCCAGCCGAGTTGAATCCGTTGATTGACATATTCGGACCATTTCCGGAGTAATGTCACCATGAAACGTGGAATTAAAAAATTTCTGATGAACTTCAAGACTAGTTTTCTACCAGCTTTCAGAAGCTTCGCTGTAATTCCATGCTCGCTCTGGACCTTGTCATTTTAAGGTGCTGCAGACCATTCTAATCTCGCTTAGACTGACGTTCGGGATATCATCGGAATAATGTCGGATAAGACTTTCTCTTTGACGGTTACTCACATTTGCGTGTGGCTCTAATGATGACTTGTAAAGCTGCCCGTAGAACCTCTATTCTGCGATGGTTCTTGTAGATCTCCAACTCCATAGACAGTTTCCACAGGATTGTCGTTCATATTATGTGGCAGTTTCACGTGAGAAAATGTTTTTGGCTCGAAAAAATGCAGCATATGTTATAAGAAATATAAGAAGTCTCACAGATGTTGAGACAGCTAGATTAGTATTTTAGTTACTTTCTTAGCGTAATGTCTTATGGAATTTTGCTATAGGGTAATGCGAATGATATTGAAGCTATGTTTGTTTTGCAAAAGAGAGCCGTACGGGCGATTTATAACCTAAATTGTAAAGAGTCTCTCAGAGAAAAATTTAAAGAAATAAACATATTAACTTTGGCATCGCAATATATTTATGACAATGTAATGTATGTGCATAAAAACATAAATAACTTTAATAAGAATAAGGATAAGCTTGTAATTCTAGTTGCTAGACTCCACAGAATCAGTAATTCATTTATGGGGCAATGTATACGCTTTTACAACAAAATCCCAGAACATATTAAAAGTTTGTCAATAAACAAGTTTTAAAGTTTTATTAAAGAAAAACTGTACAAAAGGGTTATAATAATATCAAGGAATACATGAATGAAAATAACCCCTGGGGATAAGGTGATCGCCATCATGCTGGTTCTATGAAAAATCATTTAAAATTTGTATAAACGAAGTTATTGTTAAGTGAATTATGTTTGAAAAAAAAGTCCCGCTGGGTTTCTTGCTGGTTCTTCCCAGGACTGGGGTGTTTTCCGAACCAGTGGTAAATAAAAAATGAATTTCAATAAGTATTATGTAATAATCAATATTGAATAAAAAATATGCTATTCTATTCTATTCATAGAGAGAGGTCTAAATTTTCGAGCTTTTCATATGCATTACGCTAAATAAAAAAAAAACTACCAATATAGAAACGGCAATAATAACCTACTATACGTTGCTCACGCTTGACTGAGTTACGGCATCATTCTGCGGGGCAACAACACAGATGCAGCCTATCTATTCACCCTCCAAAAATAATTAATCCGGATTGTAGCATACCTAGATCAGACTAATATCTGCAGATCGTTCTTTCTAATTAATATAAAATACTAACCAATCCTATATAAAATATTATACTTAACTAATTCGAAAAAATAAGCAATTTTATACAAAACGTGAAGATTTGTCATGCAAATACACATCACGACATAAAAATAATTTTTTTGCCAACTTCCCGATTCTCTTCTAATACTTCTTCCATAAAATTATATAATTAATATAATTAATAATTCAAAGTATAAAACTCTAACTTTTTCTCGGTCACGCAATCCAATCACAATGACATACCAGCTAGCAGGTACTCCATTAGAACGTGTATTTACAATTCGCAATGTATGCCTTATCATGGATAGTAATTTAAATTTCTATGAACATATCATTAAAACATGTAAAGAAGCAAATAAAAGTCTAGGTTTCATAATTAGAACTTCGTATCAGTTTTAAAATGTGATAAAACTCCTGTACAACTCCTGTACACCGCACGTGCACCCCACGGACCTATAGTCTCTACAGCAAATGGCACAAATATGTAGTCATCTCTCATCATTCATCATCATCATCATTACAGCCCTTCACAAGTCCACTGCTGAACATAGGCCTCCCCCAAAGAATGCCACAAAGCACGGTCCTGAGCCACCTGCATCCATCGACTTCCTGCATGTCTTACCAGGTCGTCACTCCATCTCGTGGGGGGACGCCCTACACTTCGCCTACCGGTACGAGGCTGCCACTCGAGAACCTTTCTTCCCCAACGGTTGTCGGTTCTTCGAGCTATATGGCCGGCCCACTGCCACTTCAGCTTACGAATCCGTTGGGCTATGTCAGTTACTCTGGTTCTACTGCGGATATCCTCATTCCTAAGTTTATCACGCAGAGAAACTCCGAGCATAGCCCTCTCCATAGCTCGCTGAGCGACCTTGAGCTTCCTCATACGGCCAGCAGTGAAGGACCACGTCTCAGTTCCGTAAGTCATCACTGGCAACACGCACTGGTTGTACAATTTCGTTTTAAGGTTTTGAGGTATGTCTGACGAGAAGATATGTCGTAGCTTCCCGAACGCTGCCCAGCCGAGTTGAATCCGTCGATTGACCTCTCGGTCGAAGTTGGACTTACCTAGTCGGACTATTTGTCCCAGGTAACCATACTCGTCAACAACTTCGAGCTTAGTGTTCCCAACAACTACCGGCATAGGTGTGACATGGACATTGAACATGATCTTTGTTTTGTCCATGTTCATCTTAAGACCTATCCGTTGGGAAACACTATCGAGGTCATTGAGCATAGTGCTTAGGTCCTCCAGCGATTCTGCCATAAGGACTATATCGTCGGCAAATCGAAGGTGAGTGATGTACTCGCCATTGATGTTGATACCGTATCCTTTCCAGTCCAGAAGCTTGAAAACGTCTTCCAATGCAGCGGTGAAGAGTTTCGGGGATATGACGTCACCCTGTCTTACACCTCTCTGCAATTGGATAGGTTTCGTACTCTGGTTCTGTAGTCGGATAGCCATCGTAGCCCTACTGTACAAGCACTTCAACACTTCGATATACCGACAGTCAACTTGGCACCGCTGAAGGGACTGCAGCACCGCCCAAATTTCGACGGAATCAAAGGCTTTCTCATAGTCCACATACGCCAGACATAGTGGCAAATTGTACTCTTCGGACTTCTGTACAATTTGCCGAAGGGTATGTATGTGGTCTATGGTGCTAAAGCCCTTTCGGAAACCGGCTTGTTCGGGAAGCTGGAAGTCGTCGAGTCTGCGCGCGAGACGATTCGTAATGACTCTCGAAAACAGCACGTAGACGCGGCTCAGAAGGGAAATCGGTCTGTAGTTCTTCAAGAGAGCGTTGTCACCTTTCTTGAAGAACAAGACCACCGCACTTCAGCTCCACGCCTCCGGTGTAATGCTACCATGGAGGACGGAATTAAAGAGCCTCTGAAGGACTTCAAGTACCGGTTTTTCACCCTCTTTCAGAAGCTCCGCTGTAATTCCATCCTCGCCTGGGGCCTTACCGTTTTTAAGGTGCTGGAGAGCCATTCTAATCTCGCTCAGACTGACGTCCGGGATATCTTCGGAATAGTGTCGGATGAGACTCGCTCTTGGATCGTTACTCACACTTGCGTGTGGCTCCAACGATGACGTGTACAGCTGCCCATAGAACTTCTCAATCTCACTCAAAATCTCAGGTGTCCCCGAAACGATGCTGCCACATTCTGTCTTCAGCTTTGACAGGTGGCTCTTTCTGGCAGACAGATCTCTGGCAAAGACTTTGGAGCCTTGGTTCCGCTCAATCGCTTCTTCAATACGAGCTGTATTAAAGTTGCGTAAGTCCCGCCGCATGCATTTGGAGATCTGTCTGTTCAGATGCCTGTATGCTGTCAAGTCTGTTGAAGAATGTAGCTTCATCTCTCGTCTAACAGCCATGAGATTAAGAGTGTGATCGGAGAGTTTTTGTGTTCTTCTGCGGCGGGTCTTGCAGAACTTAGCTCCGACCGCATGGACAGTTTCCACGAGCTTGTCATTCATATCGTCCACTTCATTGCAGTCTTCTAGGCACTGAAAACGATTTTGTAACTCGAGCTGAAAGGTTTCGGGACTTTGGAACAGAGCACGAGGGGGACGGAGCGTTGACTTCATTAGACGAGACCTCTCCAACTTAACGTTTAGGTTCAGTGTGCCTCTAACCATTCGGTGATCGCTACCAGTTTTCACCCTCGCGATCACGGAGACATCACTGAACAGTTGTCGTCTGGTCGTCATAATGAAGTCAATCTCATTTTTTGTCGAACCGTCGGGGCTCGACCAGGTCCACTTCCTGTGGGGCCGCTTCTGGAAGAAAGAGTTCATCATAAAGAGTCCCTCTTTCTCCATGAAGTCGGCCAGCTGGTGGCCCCTTGGGTTCCGTTGCCCTATTCCAAATTTCCCTACTTTCAGCTCACCGTTCTCTCTTGTGCCTAGTTTTGCATTGAAGTCTCCCATAAACACCGTATATTGGGTTTTGGAGGAATGCATGGCTCTAGAGATATCCTCATACATTTCCTCCACCTCCTCATCGGGGTGTGACGAGGTTGGTGCGTAAACCTGTATGACCTTCAGCGAATACCGTTTGGTGATTCTGAGTATAAGGTACGCAACCCTCGTCGACACACTCCCGATCTTTGCAACGTTGTTAACGAGAGACTTGTGGACGATAAATCCGACACCTCCTTGGGACAGATGGTCGCCCTCCCGGTGATAGAGCAAGTTGCCGGATTCGAGGATTACCGTGTTGTAGGTGTGCTGCGCACACACATGCATAAGTAGTAATGTTGTATCTAGCTACCATATATATGTATACTTAATAATATTGTACCTCACTACTTAGTACTAAGATTTTCAGTCAGTCAGACAGTAGCTAGTTGCCCGTCAACTGTATTACACGCTCTTCTACAATAAATATGTCATTAAGTTATGCAATCTTTCATTATGGTCACCCGTAGAGACGCATATGGAGTCAGCTCCTAAACTGGTGACACCGACGTGATAGACGTGATCGACGTGATATTAACACAGTAGTGGGCAATTTTCGCGTGTGTTGTGATCGGTCGGACAATTCATAATAGTAACATGAGTGTGCCGCTTCCGCCACCGCCACAAAACGTGCCGCTTGTTAACGTGCCACTCGTCCAGGACATCCAGCTGCCCGCGCCACCGCCCATTATGGCGCCAGGTGTAGATTCAGTGTCTCTACAGTCCCGGCTCTCGGACTTTTGGACGGATCAGCCGCGCGTGTGGTTCGTACGCACGGAGGCTATCCTCACACCGCAGAGGATGAGCGATGAGGCGAAGTTTGACCTAGTCGTGTCCAAGCTGAGTAAGGAGGTCATCGCGCAAGTGACAGACATATTACTAAATCCACCTCCTACCCACAAGTACGACGCACTTAAAGCTCGATTGCTCCACATCTATGAGGAGTCAATGTCGAGACAGATCGAGAAGCTTATGAGCGAGCTAGAGTTGGGCCAGCAGAAACCATCCCAGCTGCTCCGTCAGATGCGCGAGCTCGCTACTGATAAGGTTCCTGATGAAACTCTTCGCGTGCTGTGGCAGAATCGTCTTCCGACACAGGTGCGAGCCGTGCTCACCGTGTCTGACTCCAAGGACTTAGACAACCTAGCAGCAGTCGCAGATAACGTCATGGAGGCTGTGCGGCCTTCCTATGCCGCCGCCACTACCTGCGCTGCGCCAGCGCCGACATCTTCTGCTGCCCTTGACTTGGCCCTGTTGAGGGCTGAGGTGGCTAAAATAAAGGCTACAGTGAACCAGATCGATCAGCGGAGGTCGCGGTCTCGTCCCCCTGATCGCACCCGTCATCGTTCGCAGTCCCGGCGCCGTAGCGGTTCCCGCCGTCCCAAGAAGGAGAACTACTTGTGCTTTTACCACTACCGGTTCAGGGAGAAGGCAAACAAGTGTACGGAGCCGTGCGCGTGGAAACATAAGCTGCCGGAAAACTGAGCGGCGAGGTACAGTCCGAGGATCTCGAGGTCTGTACCATTGTTCCATTTGATCGTTTGTGTGTGTCAGATATTAACTCTGGGCTTAGATTTTTAGTCGACACAGGTGCCAATGTGTCTGTTTTACCAGCTGTGAGAAAAGACCGTGCAAACCAGTGCAGTGAATATAAATTATACGCAGCTAACGGTAGTGAAATCGTAACTTATGGTACCAAGACACTAGTGTTAAATTTAAACTTACGTCGACCTTATCGTTGGGAATTCGTGGTAGCAGATGTCAAACAACCAATTTTGGGCGCAGATTTTTTAGCGTATCACAGGTTACTAGTTGATTTAAACGCGCGTAAATTAATAGATAGAACCACAGAATTGAATGTTTCGGCATCTGTTGTCAAGGTATCCCAACCTAGTGTTAAAACTATTGATTTGAATCATCCGTATCAAGATTTATTGTTAAAGTACCCGGACATTACTAAACCGGCGTCATTCCGAGAAACTGCGAAACACGATGTCGTCCACCATATCGAGACCTCTGGTCCCCCCGTGCACGCGAAAGCGCGCCCGTTGCCACCCGACAGGTATAAAAAAGTTAAAGAAGAATTTCGCATCATGCAGGAACTGGGCATCTGTCGTCCTTCGAAGAGCGCGTGGGCTAGTCCACTCCATGTAGTTCCTAAGAAAAATGGAGATATAAGACCTTGTGGGGATTATCGCCAGCTGAATGCGATAACAAAGCCCGACAGATACCCGATTCCTCGCTTGAATGACTTTACTTTTATTCTCCCGGATAAAAATATATTTTCGAAATTAGATATTAATAGAAGTTATCATTTTATACCTGTCGCGCTAGGTGACGTGGAGAAAACCGCTATCATAACACCATTTGGGCTTTTCGAGTTTCCCCGAATGACCTTCGGTTTAAGGGGTGCAGCGCAAACCTTCCAGCGCTTTATGGATTCCATTTTACAAGGGCTTGATTTTGTCTTTTGTTATTTAGATGATTTACTTATCGCTAGTGACAACGAAGTTCAACACAGGCAGCATTTAGAAATAATTTTTAAAAAGTTTAATGAATATGGAATTTCAATTAATTTGGCAAAATGTTGTTTCGGACAAACAAAACTAGAATTTTTGGGACACGAAATTAGTACAGAAGGTGTCAGGCCGTTGCAAGATAAGGTTCAGGCAATTGTGGAATTTCCGAAGCCGAAAACTATTTCAGAGCTAAGACGTTTTCTCGGCATGGTTAATTTTTATCGATCTCATCTCCCCAACGCTACTTTATATCTAACAGAATTAAATAAATATCTTAAAAGCTCAAAGAAAAATGATAAAACTCTTATCGTCTGGAATGATAGTGCGAACGAAGCATTTACGCAGTGTAAGGCAGGTCTCACACAGGCCGCTACATTGACGTACCCTAGAGTGGATTCCGCACTTGCTATAATGACTGACGCATCTAATACATGCGTGGGAGCAGTCTTGCAACAAAAGGAAGGAGATATCTGGAAACCATTGGGTTATTTCTCAAAAAAATTGACCACCACCCAACAGCGATATAGCACCTATGATCGCGAGTTGCTCGCTATATACTTAGCTATAAAACATTTTCGGAAATTATTTGAAGGTCAAGAAATAACCGTGTATACGGACCATAAACCTTTAACTTTTGCATTTCAAAAGGTAGGACGCGAGGAAAGCGAAACGCCTCGGAGAACGAGACATTTAGTTTTCATAAGCGAGTTCACTACAAATATAAAACATATAACCGGTAAGAATAACATTGTAGCCGACACCTTATCACGCGTCGAAGCCGTGATTATGCCAACTGCGTTGAATTTCGATGACATTGCAAATGAACAGCGTAGCGATAGTTATATTACGAATTTTATGTCTGGTTTAAATACCGATAATATTTTGTTGAAAGAACTAGTTATACCTATGTTAGACAAGCCTATTTTTTGTGAAATGTCTACCAATATAGCTCGTCCGTACCTACCGGAAAAGTTTCGACGCCTAGCTTTTGATAGTTTGCATAATTTGAGCCATCCTGGAATTCGGTCTACACGAAAAATGTTAGCTAAAAAGTATTTCTGGCCGAGTATGAATCGCGATGTTTCTTTATGGGCAAAAACGTGCAAACTATGTCAACGTTCTAAAGTTAACAGACATACGGTATCGAATTTGACTAATTTTTCGGAAGTAGATCGTTTCGAGCATGTGCACATCGATATCGTGGGCCCTCTTGAGATTTCACCAGATGGTTATAGATACTTACTCACGATAATTGATAGGAGAACTAGGTGGGCCGAAGCATTTCCGTTACGCGACATTACGGCAGAAACTGTTGCCAAACATTTATATGAGGGTTGGATTTGTCGTTACGGTTGCCCGATGAAGTTAACTAGCGACCAAGGTCGCCAGTTTGAGAGTAGTCTTTTTAACCAGCTGTTAAAAATGTTGGGGGTTAAAAGAATTCGAACTACTCCTTATCACCCGCAAAGCAATGGCGCAGTCGAACGTTGGCATCGTTCTTTAAAGACAGCACTTTCGACTCGCCTGTCACATGGATCTTGGGTGGAAGAGCTACCCACGGTATTACTGGGGCTTCGCGCGGCCGGCCGCAGCGATTCAGGGGTTAGCGCCGCCGAGTTAACTTTCGGACGAAACTTACGTCTACCAGGAGACTTTTATGGCAATTCTTCGAACAACTGTAATGTCAACGACTATTGTTTAGTAGATAAGATTAGAGATACTATTCGTAGTTATAAGCCTACATCCGACAATTCACGTAACTGTCAAAGTTTTTTTGTGCACAAAGACTTACGTAACTGTGAATATGTCTTTGTTCGGGACGATTCAATACGTAAACCTTTGAAACCACCCTACGACGGTCCATATCGCGTGATAAAAAGGGCTTCAAAAGTTTACCTAATTCAATTACCCGATAGGCAGGTACATATTTCTATTGACAGATTAAAGCCTGCATATGTGTTAAAGGAATGCGATGGTAACATAACAACGCCAAGCGACAGTAACGCTGACAACGCAGCGGATGTGGTGCCTGCGCATGTACGGTTCGCGTTACCGCCGCCCACACCGGTGACATCGTCGTCGCCCGGCCCTAGCAACCCGATAAGCGTGAAAACAACGCGAAGTGGTCGCATTGTTAAATTACCTTCACGATTTAATATAAGTTAGTGTTAACATAAAATGTATTATATATGCAATATAATTACATGTTTAAATAATATTCAAGTTAGCTAGTATGGATGTCAAAGTATTATTTGCATTGTTAGGTGCAGAATATTTTCATTCAGACTATTCAAGTTACATTACAAATACAAATTGAATGTAATTTTAGATGTATTGTGTTTTGTATTTTGCGTTATTTTGCGTGTACTGCAGTTTCATTTATGTTTAGGTAGTTAGTTTAGTTATAATGTATTTCGTTTCATTTGAAATATTTCCTTTGCAGAAGCATTAGTGCTAAAAGTTTTACAATTTTTACTATGGGCAATTATCAAGAAAAACCAGTTATTGTTTCTCAGGCTCAGAATACTATAGAGAATAAAGTGGATAATTTTCAAATATGGTTATATGTGATAGCCAGTTTTATGGGAGCAATAATATTGTACACTATTTGGATGAAGTTTAATAAGAAGTTCAAAAACTGGCTTCGCCGTCAAGTGTTCATGGCCAGCGTTCCAATGTCGGGCCAGAATATGGGTCAGATGATAAGCGCCTCTAGCGCCAGTCTGCAGCACGCGCCCGCGCCTGCCGCGGCAGCCACTCCCTTCACAGGGATCTCCGTACAGCCCTGCGCTTCAGCGCATTAACAAGTGTTTATTATATAGTTTTAAGTTTTTGTATTCTTTTTGTAAAGGGGGAAGTAATGTAGGTGTGCTGCGCACACACATGCATAAGTAGTAATGTTGTATCTAGCTACCATATATATGTATACTTAATAATATTGTACCTCACTACTTAGTACTAAGATTTTCAGTCAGTCAGACAGTAGCTAGTTGCCCGTCAACTGTATTACACGCTCTTCTACAATAAATATGTCATTAAGTTATGCAATCTTTCATTATGGTCACCCGTAGAGACGCATATGGAGTCAGCTCCTAAAGTGTCCTCCCCCTCTCTTCGGACTTCGGATAATCCTATAATATGCCAGCGCAACTTGTCTATCTCTTCTTCCAGCTCCACGATCTTCTCGTCAGTCCTCATTGTGCTTGCGTTGTACGTTGCCAGGTCGAGTCGTCTAAGGTGGCAACCGAACCTCCACCGGAGATTCTTAGCACCCCCTGCCCCGCCGTTACCATGGTCGCCACCGTAGCCAGGAATAGCGGGGCCGCCGGGGACTGGGGGCCGTCTCTTTGTTACATTCATAGGGGGGTATTTGCCATAGTTGCCACGCTTGGCGAGCGGGTTGGCAACCGCAGTTTTTTTATTGTAATTTTGGCTATTATCAGGAAGATGCTGCTACCCATCTCCTGACTGTTTCCCTTTGTCGCCTTTTACGACACCCACGGGAGGATATGGGGTAGTGGATATTCTTGACCGCCACTACACGGCAAGTGTAGTGGCGGTCAAGAATATGGCGCAAATATGAGTCTCAGAGACTCATATTTGCGCCACTTACTCAGTTCAGCTGCCTCTGATGCCGCCCCAGCTTTAAACGAGGTACCCCTGAGATGAGAGGCCGCCAGATTGTCTACGCAAGTAGTATCCCACTCTAGGGCTTTACCTCTCTCCCAAGGGACCAATGTCATAACGTCGGGTCTCATGCCATCGTCTGTAAATATTCTACAAGGCTCTAAAACCGAGGGAACATTTATAGATGCAAGAGCCCTTCGGATGACATCGTTCAAAGAACTGTGTCGTGAAAACCTACCAGCGCTTTTCTAACATGAAAGTCCGTGGAGCCCAAACTTGTCGACACTGCTACCACAGGGGCACTGATGGGGTTGACAAATCGCCGCTCCTAGTCGGATTCCTACGGCAATGCGCAAGCTTTCCCTATCAAGTAATGTGCCGAGATTACTTGATGGTAAAGCGTGTAACCAGTGACTAGATTCCTTAGTCGAAACAGCTAGAAGGCGTGCCTTATCTTGGTCACTATGAAAATCATGAAACAAATCCTTCTGCACGCCCTGTACCAGCGGAACATCCCACTGCTTTTGTTGGTTAACTTCCAGTAGAATATTTTCACCAGGACAGAGCGTTTACCATGTCTGCCCTGCCTCCGTAGCAAAGCATAGGTCTACTTTATTATTTAAAATTATGTTACATAAGTCACTGACACTATGCACGGAAGCAAGGAAAGCAGGCAATGCAACGCTAGAAAGATTTCTCACACCAATGCCACCAAACTTTATAGGTAAAGTAGCTTGAGTCCAGGCTATTGTAATTAAGTTAATTAAGTTTTATTTATGATAAATTAAAAAGATCTCACTATAAATTACAGACGCAAGAATTTAGAGTGTGATCTTAACTACCTGACATACTAAAAATATGAAAATAGTGCCATCATATTTACAAACAATTAAAACAGCTCCTGACTAATAAATGTTAATATAATACTTATGAATATTTTCTAAATAATACTTTTCAGGTTATACAAAATGATCACTCATTTAAATTGAATTATATTTCAATAAACTACAATGAATAGTACGTTTTCTCTGTCTTATAAGTAGTTAGCTTTCTCTATCCTAGGCCCTAAATTTCGTAACCCAAAACTGGTCTTGCATTATTTATAACATCTTATATATGTTATGGTATAGCAATTATTATTTGAGTGAGAGTTTGATTATTAAACTGATTAAATGGTAAAATCTGTATTTACATTTGTTAAAAATTGTAAAAAAATTAAACCAGTTAAATTAACTCTATACACTGTTTTTGAAGAATCACCCAACTACAGTGACGTAGTTTTAGAGATAAGTAACGTAACACCCGTTTGAAAATTATACCTTTGTAACCAAAATATAATTTTAGTTGTACAACTTTACCTTCTAAAATTTCAATGTTGCGTTTCATTTCTTTTCGAACCATACAAGGTGTAGGTACGTGTACGTAAATTTATCGCCTTAAGCATAATACTGATTAAGCTAGTAATTTACTACTTGACATAATTTATTTAATTATGTTTTTACTAAAAGTTTTGATCTTAATGTGTGTTACCATACATTTATGTAAAAATCAAGAAATGTTAATTCAAGAAAATGATAAGGAATTACCATCGTGTATTCAAAGTATCATTACAAATTGGTTCAATAAAGGATCAGTGGTTACGTATATCGATATTAATACCTTTGACAATGAAATAATTAAAGCAGTTCATAAAATGAAATATTTGACTGTAATATCGCGAACAACAAAAAAGAAAGTAGAATATCAAAATGAAGGCTACTTAATAATGGCTAAAAATTTAACAGTTTTCAAAGATAAATTTATGTTTCTATCAATGGAGGAAGGATGGAAACCGGATGTCTATTTTCTGATTATTTTTGAAGAACTCGAGTTGTCAGAAATAAATGATGTATTTAAAATTCTTCTACATTATCATGTTTTTAAAGTTTTGGTAATAAATGGAGCTAATAATTCGAATATCTACACTTACAATCCATTTGAAAACTCTGGTTGTGGAATTGTTTTCACTAGGACTATATCATACGGAAAATGTCTTGAAGCAAACATAACAAAATCATTTTTTGATAAACCTGTAACAGGACTTAGAAACTGCACATTTAAAGTAGCTTTTTGTGATGCATCGCCATTCTATATTATTCCTAATAATGATCAGAGGAAAGAGAAACCTGTTGGACTAGAACAATTCGTTTTGCAAACTTTAAGTGAATTGGAACAATTCAACGTTATATACACCTACGAATTTAATCCTGAAGAAGGTACTATTATAGGAGATGATATGATAGCCATTGGTCCTATGAGATCAATTCAGAAAGGTGATGCTGACATAATGATAGGAGGATTGATTTTGAGGCCTAAAAGAATAGAAGCTTTTAGCTACTTATATGGACACCATACTAACTACGACGGACTCACAATATTAGTCAAGAAAGCAGGCTTAGTATCGAATTTAAAAAATACTTATATAGAGTTTGATGTAGTGGTTTGGATATTATTGGGCGTAGCATTCATATTATTTTTTGTGGTTTTTGTTACAATATTTCACATAAAAGACAAATGTGGAACAATTTTAGTTATGTGGGACGTTCTTTTACAACACGGTACCACATTGTGTAATAAGCTAAAGTATAGATATTTCATGTTTATTTGGATTGTTTTTGCTTATTTGATTAACATACATTACCAATCAAATCTGTCGAGTCTTACAACACACCCTAGCCACGAATATCAAATTTCTAACGAGAATGATCTCGCTATATATGATATAAAGCCATGTATAAGCTCTCTCATAAAAAAGCATTTTAAAGCCATATCGGGACATGAGATAGAAGGGGGAAACCGTGGAGAATGTGAAACTATGTTGCAGAGCATGACGACAGTCAGTAAAACCCATAACAAGTATACTATAGTTTATTATCCTTCTTATAATGAACATAAGCACACCTTAATTGATGAATATGGAAATCCTACACTTTATGTGTTTAAAGAACCAATTAGCAGGATTATATCTGCCATATACTTTTACAAAGGATTCCCTATGATTAGGCAATTACAATTGCAACTTCTTCATATTATGGAGAGTGGTTTGTATGCAAAGATTTTGAGAGATTTGTCAGAGAAAGGTGCCAAGGAACAATATTTGTCTGAAACAGAATTTCGGGCTCGTCTTATTATTCCTTGGCATATTCTTGCTTTTGGTGTTAGTCTGGCAACCGGATGTTTTGCAACTGAAATAATAATATATTTTATTAGACAAAAGATCAGAAACAAAGTTTTCACTTTCGTAAATTAAATTTAAAACAATTGAATCGCTCAAGTATTATAAGTATTTAATAAAGAATGTTATTTTTATGTGGAAGCACAAAAGGAGGACGGAAAATTATTTAATGAGTTAATTTTTGACCTCAGGAATGGTTCGCGCGAGCCTTCATCTTGAATGAAAAGTTGTAATGAAATACCTCGACAACAGTGGAACTTTGAGGGCATGCTTACTACATTATTTTTAGTTCTTTTGAATTTTTAAAATTTTTCAATATTTTTCTAATAAAGCTGAAGGGAACTTCGACCCAAATCGATGGTAAACCAAAGAACCCATTGGAAGACTACTTTGTATGTATCAGAGCCTAAAATTTGTGGCTCACTATGCTCTTCAAAACGGAACACAGCAGTGCAAGCACTGCTATTTGGCAGCACAAATAAGCAAAAGTGTATAACTTACGGAAGGACTCATTACGAATATATGTATTATTAACATAAGACTTAAATATAGGAAATGAGATAACTTAAAATGAGTTTTTGGTGAGAAATATCAATCAATTTTATTTTATTGGTAACATTTACATAATATACACAAATATGTTAAAAAATTTAAGTTTTATTAGGTTCATAAAAATCACAATAGTCTAATGTATGTTATTCCAAATCGACTTATACTATGTTTTCAGTACGTAAGCCTAAAGACCGTCAACGCACCTGCAATTGCCATGGTGTTTTCAGTACACTTTTACGTTAAAGTCAAGAATAAAACTATCATTATATACGCTATTTATCAATTTTTAATTATAAAATATGTGTCATATATATGCATTTATTTTATATATTTCTCTCTTCTACAAATAACTTTCTGCTTCAGAGCCTCCCTTATAGCACTGCCTTTATCCAATTATTCTTCTTTGTCTAACATGTTCTTTTTTGGAATGTTTTTCTTTTTGAAATCAGGAGGGCTATGTACGTTCATTTCAGTTTTTGGTTAAAGTCAAGAATAAAAGTATCATTATGTATATCACTATTTATAATTTTATACGTATAAAATATTTCTCATATATATGCATTTATTCTGTATATTATATTATTTTCTCTATACGAGTTAAATCGTTGAAACAGAACTTTTAACAGAATTGACATCACTTTATGCCTTACTTATATAATAACTAAGTTTGCGATTCTATCGCCGATATTATTAGATAGTACAGATTTGGTTTTCATTATTTCATCTAATAATAGCGCCATCTACTTACTTCTAAATAAATCAAAATGATAAGTAACTGATAAAATGAAAAAATAGAATGCTTTAAATAATTGAAAATTCGTTCGTGGCATTGTTGGATTTGTAATTACTAGGTAGATGTGGTTAAGAATTATGTAAAAGCTTAGCTTCAGCACAGGTGGTTTCAGTTTTTATGAATTGTATTTAAACAAATACGAGGGCCGTGTAGCTCACCGTGAGATTTCGTCATGGCACGGGAGCAATACGTTAAGAATAGATATATCCCTCGAGGCTGAATCTATTATAGAATATTTTACGGACACGTGTTAAGTCATAAGACGTGTCCGTTAAAGTGGTGAATAATAACGTCGTGTGGAAACCTACATGTCTGAGTTATTAAAATAGTCGTGAAGATGTGAAAACCGTAAATATGCATTGAAACGTTGCAGCATATTCTATTTTTCTGCTCACAGAACACTATAGGTTTTGTAGGCGTCCACAGCTTCTTCAGGTGATGAAAATCTCTGTCCACGCAATTTATTCTTTATTTTAGAGAAAGTATAGAAATCATTAGGGTTTAAGTCGCAGCTGTACGGTGGATGGTCTAATAATTCTATGTTTTCTTGCTCTAAAAAGTCTTTTGTTCTGTGTGCGGTGTGAGAACTCGCATTGTCGTGATGGAGGATGATGCGGCGATTGCAGTTCTCTTTACGGAGTTCAGAAACGACTTGTGGCAAACAAATGCTAGTATACCATTCTGCATTAACCGTTCTTTGTCTCTCAAGAAGAATAGTCGTAACATAGCCGGTTTTGGAGACAAACGTGGCCACCATTTTTTTTGCAACACTCCGTGAACGAACAATTTTAGTTGGCTTTAACTCATTTTCGAACACCCAAACTCGTGACTGGTTTTTTGTTTCGGGTTCGTACGCGTATATCCAGGATTCGTCACCTGATACGATGTTGTATACAGCATTTGAGAATCTTGCGGGGAATCTTTCGAGAGTTCTGACGCACCAAGTAACGCGAGCCGCTTTTTGCTCTTCACAGAGCGAATGTGGTATCCATGAGTATTTATGACGAAAACCTAACTAAGTCGCAGCTCAAAACAATCTTGAGAAAACATTACCTGTAAATACCTGTGAAAATATTTCATTGTAGTAGTAAATGTTTATTTAATTATGTGTGTGTTAATTTAAGTATTTACAAGTAACTTATATTGTTATATAGCAGTGTGAAACGATAAACTGTTGCGTTGCCGACAAACTGGCATACAGTTTGGCAAAGTTTGAAATGTAAATAATGTAACACTCTTTCTATGAATAAATTTAAAAAAAAATGTGGTTTTGGATGGGGCTTCATCACCAAATGCAGAAATCATCCGGTCAACACACTGTTTTTGTGTTAAACTACTTCGAAAGTCATGATAAATCATCGCTCTTGAATTTTCTCGAGTCAATTCCATTTTCTCAACGGCTAAACAAGTTTTACAAAACCTTGTGACAAGACCGATAATCTTTATTTAAATAAATAAATGGTATTCGATGTTTAAAACCAAGGGGTTTTCAATTAAAAAGATTTTAATATGACAGGAACAGTGGAAATATTCCATGACCGATACTTTTAGTGCAGCCTATGTATGAGTGGGCGGATTCTCTTTCACCGCCACAACAAGGCGAAAGTATTTATATTCCCGTTCATAAGTGTTGTAGTAGTAACTTATTAGGAATAAAAATAATTTTAAGGATTTTATCGCATTTAATTTTAACCTTTTTAATTCCCGATGTTTTGGGCACCTTACAGCACCAATGGTCACGGGAGGGCTGCGGTTTTTGACGAGCTGATATCATAGTTAGAATAGAATAGAATAAGACTAGAGTAGAATATAATAAATGCAGTAGTATTTTTGTGTTTGAATTTTATTTTATTAATTATGGGGTCCTTAGCAGATGGTAGCGCTCAGCCATCTTCCATATTAAAATTAGAATGTTTTTCTTCTAATTTCATTAGCCTCGCGAATCATCATTGGTAGGAATCGGTGTTCTATTGCAAGGATTTGTTGTTTATCAGATCCGATATAATGATTAGGAACATACTAAACATGTTACCATGCTTTCGACTTCCCGGAACGTCGGTACTTCATATCAACTATATGTTTTTACGTGGGTTTTTATGGAACTTTCTTCCAAAGATGCGTAAAAAATCCCACGTAAAAAAAGTTGAAATTGAACGTGATAAAATCCGTAACAAAAGATTTATTCCATGTGTAGTATACATAATTATAGAAGTGCATTTATGAAATTTTGAAGACTACTCGAACGTAAAAAAATATCTATATCTATTTTATGGTGCCAATCAATATTAAATAGGGCCAATGATATGAATAAATAATCTCAATTAAACATTAAGCCGTAAAATGAAAGAAGACTATGAAAGTCATCACTATTTTGTTAAAACTAAATTAACTTTAATTATGAATGAATGTAAAGAGTAAAATGTAAATAATAATAATACATTTTGATTCCAAGACAATTAACCTTTCTTATAGATACATCAGAATACACGCCCGATATAAAAATATTAGGTGTTTCTAGACATATATATCCACGTGTTCCAGTATATTATATCTATTCCAAATACCAATCATCGACTTCTAATAGAAGTGATCGAATTTTGCTAAATTTGGCACGAAACAGCACGTAATAATGTACCTAAATTCAAGCTAACGCGAGCGAAGCCACGGGTAAAAAGCTAGTATATAATATATAGATAAGTTTACTCTATTTATTTTACTTTAACAATTTTTTACACATACCTCTTTTTATCTCTATACTACTTCAATGGGTAAAAATGTCTCAGATGATATTAAGATCGCCTATATATTACTGCATACATGAAGTTATATAAACAAATAAATATCATAATATTGCAAAAAGTGCGGTTAAACGGTCATGGGATTTGTAAGGAAACGCATAAAAAATTAAGTTTCCTTTGTTGGGATGAATTAGACCCGTTAATACCGTGAATTTAATTTGCGTCATGGGCAGATATAGAAAATAAATAAAAGTTAATGTTGAAGTTACAGCCTATATACATCCCACTGCTGAAAACAGGCTTCCTCTCATTTCTGAGAGGGTTTTAGGTCAAGGAGATATACGCCGAGCAGCTCCAATGCGTGTTGGCAAAATTCACATGTCTTCGAAATATTTTTTTTTCTTATTTCTCAGACATACTAGACATGTTTTCCTTTACCGCTTAGCCACTTGTAAATCAGCACCAAAAATTGAAATTAACAATGTCATTGGTGCCGCCGGGGATCGAACCCGGGTTGCTCGCGTTCTGTAAAACTTACAGCGAGCGCCAACCATCTGCGCTACCACGGCTCTTAAATAAAGTAATATTGTAATTGTTAATGATGTGTTTTATTTATTTATAATCTAAAATAAAAAGAAATACACATATTTAACAGTGGTAGAGCCACGCGGCAGCTTTTGCTGTCGCACGGATGGGCCGGCTTGAACCGGGGTGGTACCACGACCTCACAGAAAATCAGCGTGAAGTAGAGGTTTACCTCTGCGTTTCGTTTGCTGAGTGCAGGTGGCCGGAGGCCCTTTTTACTGGAAATGAGGCATTCCATCTTAGTCCTCACGGGTGACAACGCATCTACATTTTGATTTCTAATAGAGGATAGATGTAGATGTCTATGGGCCGCAGCAACCACTTACCATCAGGTGGACTGTGTGCTCGTTTGTCACCCTTATCCTATAAGAAAACGTAAAGTTTTCATTTCAGAACTTAACATATTATTATGCAAAAAGTGTACCTCTATTCTACTGTTCATGTTGTTCTTATCTTGGAAACATCTATATTGAACCGAGGAATTAAGAAGGCTGTTATTATTATATATCTCATGGGTAAAAGTCATGTATTTGTGCATTCATTTTAAATGCCAACCTAACGAGTTTGCTAACTTATCATATTATATGGTATGTTTCTTAGATATATCTGAAATAAGCTCACTGCACTGGTTAGAAATAATATCGACTAGTTTCCTCAATGTTTTATAAATCTTAAATACTACATCATTTTTCTTTCAGTCCATCTTAATACTGAGGTGGTAACAACACATCCGAAGCCTTCTTTGTTTAAAGTTGGCTGCAGTTTTCTGTTAGTAATAGCCTTTAACTAACTGTGCCCGTAACCTGTAACTTTTATTTTAAATAAGTCTTTTGATTTCAATTCAATTCAGACTTAATGCTATTATGCTGTTATACATTTTGTACAAGTAGCACTTTCAAAGATTTTCAAAATGTCTACATATTTTTATTAATATTTCCATATTTTATCATTAACATTTAAAACCCGCCATAATACTTTTATCTGGATCATTCGAAATAATCAATTCTAGATCAGCTTCATTTCCTACAACATGTTTAATTCCATCTTCAATTTTCGCAGTGTTTTGTTTTCTGTTTTGGGTAGTATAACATACAAAAATATTAAAAAAATTGTAACAAATAGACCGAAATTTAAATAAGTACCTCCAATACAAATTTTTCTATCATCAGTGGAGTGATTTCATAGTGACAGCGGAAAA